>JAEIGR010000097.1:0-352500 GCA_018904305.1 Scaptomyza montana
TATTACAGTTTGTAAGGGGCCCAACTTCATTTTTAAATTTAAAAACCGTTAATGGTATAGAATACGCATCATTTCAATTGGCGTGTAAAGCTCTAGGATTACTAGAAGATGATAAGCACTGGGATTCAACTATAGCCGAAGCTGTCATATGTCAAAAGCCTACAAAACTGAGAAAACTTTTTGCAATAATGTTAGTATTGTGAGGTAGGCCAACATTAGCCTCCCTCACAATGTATTATTAACCCTCTAACTGGCAAAACTCTAATAGTGCAGCAAAAACATCCATATTTATTTTTTAAGGTGATTTGGTCCACCTAAACTCAAATTTGAAGTCAGATTTGTGATTGGTTGCGTCAGGTTGCGCACAGGTAAAAAATAAAAATGACCGCCTCAAGACGGTCATGCCGGTTAGAGTCAACATAAATATTTGTATACGTTAAAATTTTTATTTATTTTTTTTTACTCTAAACTTTGTATTTAGTTAAATTATTACATATTGTGATCTAAATTTCATAATAATAATAATACGTTCAAGTTTTTATTGATAAATCGGTTGTTTTTTTACATTTATGGTTTATGATAATCTAAACAAGTGGGAAACGTTGCAGTCGGACGCAACCGACTGCGGCATACTCTATACCAGTATTAAAACCGATAAAAAGAGGCCTGATTGCAAGGGTACGGATGCGGCAGGGGTGTACGCTGCCTTAAAGATTCTCCGATACAGATGGGGATGCCACCAGCTATATTCCTTCCAAATTTGGTGACTCTAGCTCAAAGTTTGTAAAATGAAGGGAAAAGGGGGGGGCTGGGGGCGGTATGGGTAGTTTTGGCATCAAAATTTTTTGTTGCAGATCTTTGTGAAATGTCAATTGCTATCTTCATACCAAATTTGGTGACTCTAGCTCGAAATTTGTAAGTTTGTTGGGAAAGGGGGCTGGGGGCGGTATGGGTGGGCGAGGCATCCAAATTTTGATGCAGATCTATGTGGAATGTCAATTGCTATCTACATACCAAATTTGGTGACTCTAGCTCGAACTTTGTAAAAAGTGGGGCAAGGGGGGCTGGGGGCGGTATGGGTGGGCGTGGCCTCAAAATTTTTGATGCAGATCTTTGTGAAATATCAATTGCTATCTTCATACCAAATTTGGTGACTCTAGCTCGTAATTTGTAAAAAGTGGGGAAAGGGGGGCTGGGGGCGGTATGGGTGGGCGTGGCATCCAAATTTGTGATGCAGATTCATGTGGAATGTCAATTGCTATCTTCATACCAAATTTGGTGACTCTAGCTCGAAAATTGTAAAAAGTGGGAAAAGGGGGCGAAATGGAGGGCGTGGCTCCAAAACTTTGATGCAGATTTTTGGGGGTCGTTGCCAGCTATCTTCCTACCAAATTTGGTGGCTCTAGCTCCACAACTCTGGAAGATACACACATTCCCGTTTTTGACGAAGCGTTGGGGTGGATGGGGGTGGCTAGGGCAGTATTGGTGGGCGTGGCATCCAAACTTTTGGTGCAGTTTTTAGGGAGTCATCATCACCTATCTTGGCACCGAATTTGGTGGCTATAGCTCAAAAACTGTGCGAGATATAGGCTTTTCTGATTTCAAAATGCGGGGAGCTGGGGGCGGAATGGGTGGGCGTGGCTCCAAAACTTTGATGCAGTTTTTTGGGGGTCGTTACCAGCTATCTTCCCACCAAATTTGGAGGCTCTAGCTCCACAACTCTGGAAGATACACACATTCCCGTTTTTGACGAAGCGTTGGGGTGGATGGGGGCGGCTAGGGCGGTATTGGTGGGTGTGGCATCCAATCTTTTGATGCAGTTTTTGGAAGGTCATCATCACCTGTCCTGGCACCAAATTTGGTGGCTATAGCTCAAAAACTGTGGGAGATATAGGCTTTTTTGACTTTAAAATTCGGTTGGGGGGGGGCTGGGGGGCGGAATTTTGATGCAGCTTTTTGGGGGTTGCTAGTAGCTATCTTCTTACCAAATTTGGTACTTCTAGCTGTAAGGATGTGCGAAATATGTGGATTTATCGGTTTTGAGTTATCGAATTTATCGATTTGCCAGCCCCCAGCTATCGTAGAACCCCCCATCTTGACACTTTAATTTACTATCCCATAGATAAAGAGATTTGGATTTGGATTTTCAAATCTCTAGCTTGAAGGGTGTGGAAAAAAGTTGCGTTCATACAGACGGACAGACGGACAGACACCATGACGGACATTGCACAAACTCAATATACTCTTTACCTTCGGTATCGAGTATAAAAACAATTTTTTGATTGAGTACAGCATAAATTGAATTCGCATTTCTGGCAAAAGCATTGTGTGTCAGAGAACTTGCAATGTTTGCACCTTTTTTTACCACCTTTTCTATCTAGGCAAACAGGAAAGTGGTTAATCCCATCAAAACGAACATCAGCAACGGGATGTTTGGCATTTTTTCCAACAATAAATATGGGTTGTTGTTGCGGTGCATTGCTTCTTTGACAGCCAGGTGTTCTTCTTGTATTGTACGCAACTAAACCTGCTGCAATATGTTCTCGAATAATTTACCGTTAGGTATGTGGGTACACTGTATAAATAGTACAGCTATTACCCCGATTCCATTAGGCTGCATCTTTCATTAACAGCGAGTCGAAGATGTAGGTAATTCCACTATATATCCAATTGCATAGTTGCATCTTGGTTTAACAGGGTATGTTAAGTGATAGCTGACAGCTGTTTGTGTATTAAACGTTTATATTTAATTGGAAGCAAATATGAGCTCGAACACAAATAAAATTAGTGACACCAAAAAAACAAACATAATTGCTTTAATTTGTGCGCAAAATGCAAACATGGTTTAACGAATATCTCAGTTTGTTTCAGTGCTGCCAAAACAGATTTTTTCCCGTCAAATCTGTCTTTTTTCAAAGACCAAAAGCGGGAAAAATTTGTAAACAGCGGGAAACGGGAATTCTGGCGTTTTTTACAAAGTTTTTGGCTTTTTTACGCTTTTTTTTCAAGTTGCCACTATTTGCATTAAAATGTAAAAATGTGGCAAGCGCATTAAGATTATGTGTTATCGATATTTGTCCAAAGTCACCACTAGATAAAGAAAACTATCACCTCTATGCAAAAAGTGCCCGTAAGTGGAATAATTTTTACGCAATGCCAAAAGAATACAAGCAAAAATTCCGAGATGCTTGGCTAAAAAGCGAAGAGTTCATGGCTTGGATTCGCAAAGATGATACGAACGAACATAAAGTTTACTGCAGCTACTGCAAAGTAACTATTACAGCCAAGATAAGTGATTTGCGAGCTCATGCAAAAACAAAAAAGCACACAAGTGCAATGAGTGGATACACACAACAAAACAAAATAGACTTTGCCACTTTACCTGTCCAAACTATGGAGCAGGAAGCAGCGCTCTGTCTTTTTATTGCTGAACATACAGCAATGGCACAAATTGATCATTTGGGCCGTTTGTGCAGTAAATATTTTGAAGGTGGATCTGCAGGGCGATTGATGCTGCACCGAACAAAATGCACTAGCATCATTAAAAATGTTCTGGCGCGACATTTTGTGATGACTTGTGCAGCGATATCGGAGACTCAAAATGTAGTCTCTTACTTGACGAATCAACTTGCGATGAAGTGGAAAAAGCTGCTTTAATTACGAAGTGCCTCACACGTATCTTCGCATGATTGGTTCGACTAAATCGTACGAATGCGAATCAGAAAATGACGCCACAGAGCTAGACGAGTTGCTGAAAATGCTTTAAAAGTCTGTCCGGCGTGTTCAGCATTACTCTAATAAAAAATATATAAGACAATTTTTTTAGCTTTTTTTTGGATTTTTTGTGGAAAATTTTAAGATTTTTTCTCCTTGTCTTCAAGTTAGAAATAGCTTTTTTTTAGAAAATTTTTGGCAGCACTGGTTTGTTTAGACATGCACTTGATGACAAGCTGTTTTACTCAATTCAGCACTGTTTAAACCAAGTATCGATTACAAATTTCATACTATCGACTATGTTAAAGCTCTGTTCAGTGCTCTTTAATGTTAACTTCTAACATTCCCAGTTGGTCGGTTTCGAACCAACTGGGAATGCAGCCGACCAACGGGGAAAATTTGAATAAGATTCCCATTGTACAAATGGGATTCTAATACAAAAAGATGCGGCATCTTCGAGTTCCAATTACATACTTGCATCTTGCTCTAGTGGAATCGGGGTATATGTTGAGCAATTTCATATACTTATGTTGCCTTAAACCGGCATGACCGCCTTGAGACGGTCATTATGTTTTTGCTTATAAAACACATAATTTTAAATTTTTTTTAAAACACAGTTATATGAACATACCTGCAAATATTTAGACACTTTGAAAATCGTTGACTTTATTTTTTTCGCACTACAAAATTTTTTTTTGTCTTGTTCACTTTTGACGCTGGTTTACAATGCTTTGTGTCAATCAAATGTCAACTACAAGTGCAAATGATAAAATAACTCAACCAAAATTTTTACATATGATACAATACTATATTTATGAGGTATTCCCATTCATACTTTTTTCATAAATTTTGACAGAACAAAGAAAAACAAACAGAAAATATGACCGTCTGGAGACGGTCTTACCAGTTAGAGGGTTAAATAATATATTGTCATTTAATGAAGCTAAGTACATGAAGTACATTAGAGAAGAAGTCGTTCTCACCCTTATATTATAATTTTTTAGTTATTAAGAGTAATTAACAACTTGCTAAACATTCACATTACAATCATTCATTCTTTATTATATTATAGTTTACCATGTTCAAATTATGTTCATTAGCTTTTAATAACATTTCGGCTCGAGCAACTTAACAGAATATTCGAACGGCCAGATCGGCGAAAGATGATCGAAGGGTGCGTGCGCTCTCACGACCCACGATCCACAATCGCAACCCACGCGAAGAAGGAAGGCGCACTCGGGCTGAGCACGTGACCGGCGAGTTATTTAGAAATTCGGGTCAAAATCGTGTAGACGTGTCGGCGGAATAATTGATTAAGGGCAAGGTTAAACAGTTGCCAAGTACAGTTGACGAGAGCGAAAACGGAATAGAAGCGTAGGCATCCTCAGACGGAGGAGAGAAGATATAACAAGCGCACGTATATATTACAGCCAAGACTAAAGTAAGCATAATATAGAACACCTAAGGAAGGCATATAGAAATAAAGGTTCGAAAGACAGAAATACCCTAACCCCAAAACCACGTGTGTCTATCATTAGATTGAGTCGTTTCGATTCGCGTTATAAAGTGCTTCGCCAGCTGATGGCGTTCGCCTCAGCTTGGAAGAGAAGAGAAACCTGTGGACTTTGTGGTAGGAGTGCGGTGACAATCCACTCGCCAGTCCAAATCGCCCAGGCATTTTAGTAGCGCGTCTTAATGGTAGTTTACCAGCCCACGGTAATCACCTGGGCTTGGAAAGAGTAATAACTGAGGCTTGTGGTAGGAGTGCGGTGTAGTGTATTCATATATGTTATTTCAAATATATATAAAACGTAACTTGTAACACTTTGTTGCAAGTATAAATTAACCTAAACACGCTCAGCATAAACATATATATGTATGCGCATACCAAAGCACATACATACATATGGTCTGCGCGTGTAAGTCATATGAAGCCTCTTTAGAAGGCCACGCAAGCGTGAGACCGTTGCCCTACGGGAAACGCCGCGCTTGCACTTTAGCCAAACGTATGAGTACAATCGCTCTCCCTCTCTTTGTAGCTGTTAACTGATAACAGCATAAGTTTATAAATGTTAGGCATAAGCCAAGAATATATTTTGATTTCAATAAAGACATTGAATAAGCGAACCTCAAAGTAACAAGATGTTACTTATTACATGGCGACCGTGACATGTGACTTCGAACGGCGAAGTATAAAATAAAAATGTAATAATAAATAATACAGTGCTTGTTATGTACGAAAAAATGTAATAATAAATAATACAGTGCTTGTTATGTACGAAAATAAAACGATAACGATGTGAGATCAAAAAGGTCTTGTAAATTAAATAATTAACTTTTACAAACAAACAAACAAAATATAAAACATTTTGGTTATACATTCATGTGAGATCAAAAAGGTCTTGTAAATTAAATAATTAACTTTTACAAACAAACAAACAAAATATAAAACATTTTGGTTATACATTCATGTTCATGTTCATGTTCAACAACTTAAAAGTGCAATACATAATATTATGAACTATAATGGATGAAAGCAAACAAAATTTAACAAATTATTACTCAATAATTAATAATTAAACGAAAATCAAAAAAAAATAAATAAAAACGAATGAGGAGATGCCTGTGTAGCCAGCACCAGCCACTTAAATTTAATGCGGAGGACAGCGGTCTGCTAGTCCTCTACATCCACGAGGGATAAAAAAAAAAAAAAGTCCACTACAACAACGAGGGACACTAACATCTACAGCCACGAGGGATAAAAGATAAACCTTTGAGCCGACGAAAACAGCATCAGCAGAAACAGCAACAATGAATAACGGCAACAGGAACAGCACGTTAGTCACTGCCAATACTAACAACAGCTTGTGCGAAGACCAGCACCGGCATCACCCAGCGCATCAAGCTGGGCCACGGACACCGAAAAGGAAAAAACAGAAACATCAATAGCCTGTGCGAGGACCAGCACCGGCGCCCCATCAGATCCTGGCAAGAAGACCCCAACCGGCGAATCAGCAAGCTGACTATAAAAATAATACCTGAAATTCAACTAGATGCACCACAAGTGCTGGTTGTAAAAAAAAATAAAAATAAATAAATATATATATATATTAATACACACATACGTAAATATAAGAAAATTGTAATACTGAGCGACATCTTAGTTGCCCGGTAGTAGCGTATGGCCCGTAAAGCCATACAACACATAGACAGGCGATCAATATGACATACAATAGGGATGTAAACATATAATAAACGAGAAAAAAAAATTACCAAAAGTAACCATCTTGCGCATTACGCTAGTTACGCGAAATATAAATAAATAAAAAAAAAAACAAATTTTATTATGAAGCAAACACATTTTTATGAATAAGAAAGAACAAAAAGAAAAAACATATAAGTATAAATTCCCTGACCGTTTTCGAATCGAAAAAAAAAATGACCACTAAGTGCCGTAAGAAGCGTATGCGAAGCTTGAGACGTAAGCGCAAAAAGATGCGTGCAAGGTCAAAGTAATCGCATCGCCCTCTGGCCATTCTTGTGAAACATAACTGACGTACAAACATTTGATACTGACTATACCACTTGAAACTTAAAGTAAATTTACATAATAGTTTTTGAAATCAGAAAAGATTATGCATTAGTTAAAACTGACAATAATTTTAAACTCTCACAAACACCTTCCGTGTTTTTGTTCACTTTACATAATTAAATTTCTAATTGAAAAATATTTTTTTTTAAATAACTCAACATTATTATCCCAAATAAAGCCCTTCCAGGCACATAAAATAGAAAAGACAATTTTGATACAGATGCCCGTTCTAGGATAACAATATTCAAATTACAAAAAATAGACTAACGAAATAAAGTCCTGAGAGTCACTACCAGGCAATACAGTAGACAAAATTATCCTGCGCAGGAATATAACAAGAATCTTTGCTTAGGCAAAATCTTGAAAAGCTTCTAAGCCCAACGTCATCACAAATGACGGAATAAGAAAAGTAGTGACCTTGCGTATAACAAAATCCAAATTGTTTATTAAAACAAGGAAATAAAGTTATCGCAAGAATTGAAGTTAGCGATTTGTATACTAATGGAGTTATCGACTTAGGTCAATTTTTCCAAAGGCTCGAAAAGGGGGCCGGTATACTTACAATCAGCAAACTCAAGTGGCACCGAGCAGAAATATCATTGAATCAATTTCAATAGATAATTTCAAATATATGGGCAATAATGTATAAAAGAGTAGCTACTCAAGCCGGTGACCCAAATAAATAAAAGTACAAGAAGCAATAATGTCTACAATTAATAAGTAATATTCCAACTTAAGGAATTCTTTATATTCTAGTTTAGTCCAATGAAGACGTTCATCACGGACATAGAAACTGAAAATACAAATTCTACACTGACTTACTCGTGCAAAGATTGACAGTAAAACGTCTTCTACACAACACCACCAGACAGAAAAACAAAATAAAAAAACAAAAATAAAAAAAAAAAAAAAACATAGGAGAAAGAGATAACTTCATAATCTCAAAAAAAAAAAAAAAAAATAATAAAATATAAAATGATAATATAAAAAAAAAAATTAAAATATATTTCAGAAAACAAAACGAAAATAATATAAAATAACAACCATCTGAAATACTTTTACCATCTTTTTAATTAATAATCAAAAATATGTAGAGCAAAACGTACTACACAACAATAAGTAAAAAAAAAAAAAATAAATAAAAATAAATAAAATAAATAAAAAAATAAATAAAAAAAAATACATGTATATATATTTTTATATAAAATTAGGATAATATATATATGTGTAATATAAAATTAATACATACGAAAAAAAACGGTCTGATCAGCTGTATACATATAAAACCTATTTAAGAGAAAAAAAAGGAACAAAAAAAAAAAATCATTTAAAAAAAAAGCAGCTAATTATAACACTAAATTTTTACACATTTATAGTTTTATATTATTCAATTTTTATATTTCTAAAAATTACAATCATGTATACTATAAATAACTACATATTCATAATATTACGTTATTTTTTTAAAAAGGGAGGTGTAGTGTATTCATATATGTTATTTCAAATATATATAAAACGTAACTTGTAACACTTTGTTGCAAGTATAAATTAACCTAAACACGCTCAGCATAAACATATATATGTATGCGCATACCAAAGCACATACATACATATGGTCTGCGCGTGTAAGTCATATGAAGCCTCTTTAGAAGGCCACGCAAGCGTGAGACCGTTGCCCTACGGGAAACGCCGCGCTTGCACTTTAGCCAAACGTATGAGTACAATCGCTCTCCCTCTCTTTGTAGCTGTTAACTGATAACAGCATAAGTTTATAAATGTTAGGCATAAGCCAAGAATATATTTTGATTTCAATAAAGACATTGAATAAGCGAACCTCAAAGTAACAAGATGTTACTTATTACAGCGGTGACAATCCACTCGCCAACCCAAATCACCCAGTAAGATCGGTGACGCAACCTCTTGCATTATGACGCTGACGAACTTTACCTCCAGTTAGCAATTGTGTTTCAGCGAATATAAATATTTCTTGTAACGCGAGCCTTGGCCAGACTGAGATCTGTACCTCGGCTCAAAATCACTACTTTACAGTATTTTGTCAAATTTCAGATCCTCTTAAACTTTGGAATACTTATAAAGAGAGTTTCTCAGAAGATATTTTAAGAGCCTTTCATTTTTCACAAGACAGAAATATTGATGAAAGTATTGTGAATAATGTTGTACTGTCTATTGGTGGTCAAAACTTGACATATTATGGACTTCCACTACCAATTAGATTCGAGGAAATTGTTCCAAATATTGAATATCATAGAGAAACAAATTATGAAAATTGCGATAATTTTGTTGTTAATAATAAGCTACTCCTTACTGCTGAGCAAAAACAAGTATACGAAAAAATACTACATAGCGTTGAAGCAGAAAAGGGAGAAATCTATTTTTTAGATGCACCTGGTGGAACAGGTAAAACGTATCTTTTAAATTTATTATTGGCAAAGGTACGGCAAAGTAAAAAAATTGCATTGGCCGTTGCTTCTTCCGGTATCGCAGCCACTTTACTTAATGGTGGTCGCACAGCGCATTCTACATTTAAGATTCCATTTAATTTGATTCATTTAGAAACACCACATTGCTCAATTTCAAAGCAATCTAATATTGCTGCTGTGCTCAAAGATTGCAAGCTTATTGTTTGGGATGAGTGTACTATGGGCCATAAAGGTGCTTTTGAAGCTGTAGATCGATCTTTGAAAGACTTTCGAGATAGTGAATACTTAATGGGTGGCATAACTGTTCTCTTAGCTGGTGATTTTCGACAAACTCTTCCAGTGATCCCCAGAGGAACAAGAGCAGATGAAATAAATGCGTGCTTAAAGTCTTCAATTTTGTGGCCCAAAATACAGAAAATTGCATTAACGAAGAATATGCGAATGCACTTAAAAGGTGATTGCATAGCTGGTGAATTTGCAGAAATGCTTCTTCAAATAGGAAATGGATTATTTCCAACCCATGATGGCAAAATAACTTTACCATCAACTTTGTGTCATGTTGTGAAAAGTATTGAAGAGCTAACTCTTAAAATATTTCCGGAAAATAAAAATATCTCTCAAAAATCACTCGAATGGTTTTCAGATCGTGCTATTTTGACTGCGAGAAATGACAATGCATTGGAAATAAACGAGTTTTTATGTAAATCATTTCAAAGTGAAGAAATTACATATAACTCTATTGATTCTGTGACTGAAATCGAAGATGCAGTTCATTACCCCGTCGAGTTTCTTAATTCATTAAATCCGGCTGGCCTGCCTCAACATAAATTAACTTTAAAGATTGGTTCACCTGTAATGTTGATTTGCAACTTGAAACCGCCAAAACTGTGCAATGGTATAAGATTGCAAGTTAAAGCCCTTCATAGGAATGTTGTCGAAGAAATTATCTTTACTGGCAATGGTATAGGGGAAACGGTTTTTATACCGAAAATTCCATTATTACCTTCTGATTGCCAATTCAATTTAAAAGATTGCAATTTCCTTTAAAAGTTTGCTTTGCCTTAACAATTAATAAATCACAGGGACAAACTCTTAAATTAGCCGGACTAGACTTAAGACACGATTGTTTTTCTCATGGCCAATTTTATGTAGCCTGCTCAAGAGTCAGTTCACCAAAAAGTTTATTTGTATTAGCACCTGACGGAAAAACAACCAATGTCGTTTATAAAGAAGGTCTTAAAAGTTGTTAATAATTGCAAATTAAATTCAATAAGTGGATTAGGCCTACTGGGGAAACCACAATAAAAAATGACGCGCCTGATTCTCTACCTCAATGGTGGCTTGGAAAAGAGAATATTAAATACTTTGCTTTAATATTTTGTGAAATATTTTCTAATTTATTTATTTTGTATCTATCTTCTATTGCTAAAATTTATATAAACTATCCGCGCAGCGAAGTAAGCAGGCCACTTACTAGTGCTTTTATAAAGTATGTTGTAAGTGTTTAAATAACATATGACTTGCATGTGTCGGCAGTTTTGTATGTATGTATGTATGTATGTATGTATGTACGCTTAAGCTTCGCTCAAGTGCCGGAATATGCCAGTAAATATGTATGTCTGTATGTAGTTTGCAGGTTGTATTGTTATTAATATTAATAGCCACTTTTAAATTAAGGATCAACGAGATGTAAATGAATATTGTTTATAATTACGATGTTTGGTAATATAAAAGGTGGTGGAAAAATTACCGACATACATACAGACAAATAAGTTTACAAACATATAAATAAATTACATGCATATATGCATATATATATATCGGGAGAGCCCGACTAGAAGATACCCTGAACCCAGTTTCAAAAAATAAATTAAATTTATATAAGACTTTGGTATACTGACTTAACTTCAATCGATTAAGCTCGATATCTCCGGTTTTTCTTAACCGATTTGGACGAAATTTTCAGAAAAGATCTATCGTTACCCATTATTTCAACCCCCATTTTTAGATTTTCCAAATTCGATATTTTTTTGCTATCGATTCCATGTGTATATCGGAAACCAGAATAGTTATCGATAATTTGAAGCAAACTTGTTCTGCTCATGGTATAGGAGAACTTATATTCCAAATCTAAAGTCTCTAGCTCTTGTAGTCTCTAGGAGATATCGAATTGAATCGATTGAAGCTATATCAGTATGCCAATGTCTTAAATAAATTTAATATATTTATTGCAACTGGGTTCAGGGTATCTTCTAGTCGGAATCTCCCGACTAGAGCCTTCTTAATTGTTTTTAATAGCTTTTTATTAGCTTCACTTGTGATTTAAGTACCCGACTCATAACTGGGCGGTCTGGGCTCGAATACCAATGTTGAAAAATTGATAATTTTAGTTTTTAGTCAAAATTTGTTTTTCACCTGGGAGATCCGGGTTAAAATCCCAGTAAGGGCATATGAATGATTTTAGTCTTTTGTTAGATTTAGTTTAATACTCGTTACCTTCAAAATATAGCTTGTACAGATGCGTTTGTTTTTAAATCGTTTGTTTTTAAATCGTCTGTATCTAAACCTATTTTTGTTACCTCTGGTGTTCCCCAAGGAAGCCACCTTGGACCTTTGCTATTTAATTTGTTTATAAACGATCTTCCAGCTGTTATTACTAACTCTTTTGTTTATATGTTTGCTTATGATGTAAAACTATGTTTCACATACAATGATGTTTCTCTGTGCAACTTACTTCAGTCGGATTTGTGTGCGCTGTCGGCCTGGTGTCGTTTTAACTTACTCAATTTAAACTGTTCAAAATGTAAAGTCATGTTTTTGTAGAAGTAACCCTCATACTGCTCACTACTTGCTTGATGCTTCACCACTTGACCGCGTGTTTGAAATTAAATATTTAGGCATTATTCTTGATCCTAAATTAAAGTTTGACGCTCATATTTCGTATATGGTCAATAAGGCCATTAATGTCCTTGGCTTCATCAAGCGGTGGTCGAAAGAGTTTAATGATCCCTACACCACTAAAACGCTTTATACATCCCTAGTTCGTCCCATCCTGGAGTATGGATCTTGTGTGTGGTCTCCACAATACTCGATTCACCAGGATAGAATTGAATCTGTGCAGAAGAAATTTCTTCTATTTGCCCTTAGAAGTTTTAACTGGGTTCCTGGAGTTGACTTACCCCGTACTCAAGTAGACTCCTTTTAATAAATCTTCCCTCCCTCTTAAACCGTAGAACCATGCATGGAGTATTATTTATTACTAACCTACTAAATGGTGAAATCGACGCATCAGTTCTTTAAAGCCGAATTAAATTAACTGTTCCGATTAGAGCTACTCGTAACTTTTTACCCATTAGCCCTGATCGTTGCTCGAGCAACTATTTAGTATATGAACCATTCCGTGTTTTATGTTCTAATTATAACAAGCTTTATTCTCTTATATCCTTGGAGTCCTCAATTCCATTACTAAAAAGATCGATCCTCTTTGCTTTATCTAATCGTAACCACTAACTACTAATCTAGCGCTGGTCTGCTTGGGTTTTTCTGGGTTTTTCCCAATCCTCGCAACAAATGTTGGACTACTCAATTTTTTATTGAATTTCCCAGAGCTTTAACGTTAATTTTTAAATATATTTTCAGATTTATATATTATTCTATATTTTACTTAATTTAATTATTTTAACTATTTTTTAATTTAAATTAATTTTGATTTCATTTTAATGTCAGCTGCTCTTAGCTGACAATAAATAAATAAATAAATAAATATTGGGTTTGTGCAATGTCCGTCATGGTGTCCGTCCGTCCGTTCGTCTGAATGTTCGCAACTTTTTCCACACCTTTCAAGCTAGAGACTTGAAACTTTCCAATTCTCTTTATCTATGGGATAGTAAATTAAAGTGTCAATATAGGGGTTCTACGATAACTGGGGGGCTGGCAAATCGATAAATTCGATAACTCAAAACCGATCAATCCACAAAAAGTACGACCTCGGTTAGCGCAACCCTCGTTACACGCAACTCCTCGATTATTGCAACACCCGAATTCTTAACATGGTTGACTCTGTTAACGCAACTTTAAACAAGTGGAAACGTTGCAGTCGGACGCAACCGACTGCGGCATACTCGATACCAGTATTAAAACCGGTAAAAAGAGGCCTGATTGCAAGGGTACGAATGCGGCAGGGGTGTACGCTGCCTTAAAGATTCTCCGATGCAGATGGGGATGCCACCAGCTATATTCCTTCCAAATTTGGTGACTCTAGCTCAAAGTTTGTAAAATGTAGGGAAAGGGGGGGGCTGGGGGCGGTATGGGTAGTTGTGGCATAAAAATTTTTGTTGCAGATCTTTGTGAAATGTCAATTGCTATCTTCATACCAAATTTGGTGACTCTAGCTCGAAATTTGTAATTAGTGTTGAAAGGGGGGCTGGGGGCGGTATGGGTGGGCGTGGCATCAAAATTTTTGTTGCAGATCTTTGTGAAATGTCAATTGCTATCTTCATACCAAATTTGGTGACTCTAGCTCGAAGTTTGTAAACAGTGGGGAAAGGGGGGCTGGGGGCGGTATGGGTGGGCGTGGCATCCAAACTTTTGGTGCAGTTTTTAGGGGGTCATTATCACCTATCTTGGCACCAATTTTGGTGGCTATAGCTCAAAAACTGTAGGAGATATAGCCATTTCTGATTTCAAAATGCGGGGGGGCTGGGGGCGTAATGGGTGGGCGTGGCTTCAAAACTTTGATGCAGTTTTTTGGGGGTCGTTAACAGCTATCTTCCCACCAAATTTGGTGGCTATAGCTCAAAAACTGTGGGAGATATGGGCTATTTTGACTTTAAAATGCGAGGGGGCTGGGGGCGGAATGGGGGGGGCGTGGCTCCAAAATTGATTGATGCAGTATTTTGGGGGTTGCTAATAGATATCTTCTTACTAAATTTGGTACTTCTAGCTGTAAGGATGTACGAAATATGTGGATTTATCGGTTTTGAGTTATCGAATTTATCGATTTGCCAGCCCCCCCGTTATCGTAGAACCCCCATCTTGACACTTTAATTTACTATCCCATAGATAAAGAGAATTGGAAAGTTTCAAGTCTCTAGCTTGAAGGGTGTGGAAAAAACTTGCAACCATACGGACGGACAGACGGACAGACGGTCAGACGGACAGACGGACAGACACCATGACGGACATTGCACAAAACCAATATACTCTTTACCTTCGGTATCGAGTATAAAAAAAAATCCCCCCTCATTTAACGCAACTTCCTAAGGAAATCGTATGTTTAAGTTCGTTTTTACCACTTTTCTTTCGATCTCTTTTTGTTTTTTTTTTACATGCTTGCGAAAATGATAATATGGAGAAATCATTGTACGCGTGGTTTCTAAAACAAAGTGAGCGTAATTCGCCTAATTCTAAAGAAATTGTAAAAAAGTACAGACACCAATTTCTCAAGATTTCAAAAAATAATTAAAACAATATGAAGTTCTTGCTTTAAACACAGTCTTATTCGATTTAATTTAATTTAAAGGTAAGCGAAGGCATCTTTTTATTAGAAAAGGTCTCGTGGCCACCAGAAAATTTCACCTCAGTTTTCGCAACTGGCCAAATTTCAATAGGTTACGTTAACCGAGGTCGTACTGTATATAATTTATGGGGTCGGAGATGCTTCCTTCTGCCTGTTACATACTTTTGCACAAATCCATTATACCCTTTTTACCCATTTTATGGGTTAAGGGTATAAAAAACTAAATCAGACAAAAAATTAAAATCATGTATTTATTTCCACACCTGTATTCGAACCCGGACCTCCCTATTATGAGTCGGGTATCCTTCCAACAAGACCATATAAATGTAATGCTTAGAGAGCCTCTACAACTTAATTTATCCCTTTTTTTGAGTTACTCACTCACTCATTCCGCCTCAAGTGAAGCTAATTAAAAGCTATTAAAAACAAGTGGAAACGTTGCAGTCGGAAGCAACCGACTGTGGCATACTCGATACCAGTATTAAAACCGGTAAAAAGAGGCCTGACTGCAGAGGGGTACGGATGCGGCAGGGGTGTACGCTGCCTAAAAGATTTTCCGATGCAGATGGGGATGCCACAAGCTATCTTCCTTACAAATTTGGTGACTCTAGCTCAAAGTTTGTAAGTTTGTTGGGAAAGGGGGGCTGGGGGCGGTATGGGTGGGCGTGGCATCCAAATTTGTGATGCAGATCTTTGTGGAATGTCAATTGCTACCTTCATACCAAATTTGGTGACTCTAGCTCAAAGTTTGTAAAATGTGGGGAAAGGGGGGGCTGGGGCCTTATGGAAGGGCGTGGCATCCAAATGTTCGATGCAGATCTTGGTAAAATGTCAATTGCTACCTTCATAACATATTTGGTGACTCTAGCTCAAAGTTTGTAAAAGGTGGGAAAGGGGGGCTGGGAGCGGTATGGGTGGGCGTGGCATCCAAATTTTTGCTGCAGATCTATGTGGAATGTTAATTGCTATCTTCATACCAAATTTGGTGACTCAAGCTCAAAGTTTGTAAAATGTGGGGAAAGGGGGGCTGGGGCCTTATGGGTGGACGTGGCATCAAAATTTGTGATGCAGATCTTTGTGAAATGTCAATTGCTACCTTCATACCAAATTTGAAGACTCTAGCTAAAAGTTTGTATTGGGTGGGGAAAGGGGGGCGAAATGGGTGGGCGTGGCTCCAAAACTTTGATGCAGATTTTTGGGCGTCACTACCAGCTATCTTCCTACCAAATTTGGTAGATCTAGCTGTAAAGATGTGCGAAATATGTGGGTTTATCGGTTTTGAGTTATCGAATTTATCGATTTGCCAGCCCCCCAGTTATCGTAGAACCCCCATCTTGACACTTTAATTTACTATCCCATAGATAAAGAGAATTGGAAAGTTTCAAGTCTCTAGCTTGAAGGGTGTGGAAAAAAAATGCGAACATACAGACGGACAGACGGACGGACACCATGACGGACATTGCACAAACCCAATATACTCTTTACCTTCGGTATCGAGTATAACAAGTAAATCAAAAAAAATTTTAAAGACATGCTTTTATACGCTTTCTTGCATACATTTGTAATCGATTTTTTACCATCAATACCTAATCCAACATGTTTTTGTAATTAAAAAAAAAAAAAATTATAAGAAAGTTTAAATAATAAAAAAAAAAAAATTATAAAAAAGTATGTCTTGGTCGGAGTTTGAATCCACGACCTTCAGCATGTGAAGCGGCAGCCTTTGTCTATGCCACCAGAGCTTAGCAGTTCTATTAGTCAAATTAGTAAGTTATGCAAAAAGGAAAATGGTTTTTCGTTGTTTTTACATGATATTACATATTTTATCGTGCCAAAAACTTTAAAAACATGTATTGTCATCTGAAACACATCTTTGGTGAAAATTTCAGAGCTCTAGCTAGTCGGGAACTTGGTGAAAATTTGATTACAAGAATCCGGTACAAACAAACAGACAAGTCAAGTTAAATAAAAGCATGTAAAAAGAACCAATGTGAGTCCGATCACACGGAAGATGTGAAACCAACTATTTTTTATGTGTAGCTGCAAGTACTTTATTTGTATGTATTGAAACAAGATTTTTACCCCCGAGGCTATAGATACTAGAGAGCTGCATGAATGGCTAAAAAACGGCATGCGAATATACAATGCGTAAAATGAATTGATAGAATATAATACTTCTACAAAATTGAATTGGTAAACGTGGTGCTCTGGCAACGTACTCAGTCGCAAAACATCCAAACGTCAGGCCACGTATCAAATAAATGAAAATTTACAGATATATTTGAGTAGAACTGAAGGTATTCGGGTATGAAGTCTGCTATGTTTGTAAGTTTGTGTTTTTTTTTTTTGCCTTCTAAAATATATGTGCATATGCCGTTGGGTCATAAATCGATTGTCAGCGGCTCGAAAATATCACAAAAAATGTGTGCACTGAGCGAAGTGATATATGCACAAAAATAAGAAATTTCAATTTGGCAAGTTCACTAATATGCCTATGCACGCATTCTTTTTATACCCTTAACCCATAAAATGGGTAAATAAGGGTATAATGGTTTTGTGCAAAAGTTTGTAACAGGCAGAAGGAAGCATCTCCGACCCTATAAAGTATATATATTCTTGATCAGCATCAATAGCCGAGTCGATTTAGCCATGTCCGTCTGTCCGTCTGTCTGTCCGTCTGTCCGTCTGTATGAACGCGTGGATCTCAGAGACTGCAAGAGCTAGAGACTTCAGATTTTGAATATAAGTTCTCCTATATCATGAGCAGAACAAGTTTGCTTCAAATTATCGATAACTATTCTGGTTTCCGATATACACATGGAATCGATAACAAAAATATATCGAATTTGGAAAATGTAAAAATGAGGGTTGCAAGAATGAGTAACGATAGATCTTTTCTGAAAATTTCGTCCAAATCGGTTAAGAAACACCGGAGATATCGTACTTAATCGATTGAAGCTAAGTCAGTATACCAAAGTCTTATATAAATTTAATTTTTATTTTGCAACTGGGTTCAGGGTATCTTCTAGTCGGGCTCTCCCGACTAGAGCCTTCTTACTTGTTATTTATTTATTTACATGAATTATACTATCGATATATGATACAATGTAATACATATGAATGTAGACAAATTATATGCAAGCTTACAGCACTAACACTAATGCAATGACAAATACACCGATTTGATCATACCTCTTATTTATAACATCTTACGTAAGATTCTTTGCATGTATTTGAAACAAGATTTTTACCCCCGAGCCAATAGATGTTTACACATAAAAAATAATAAGTTTCTAGATGTTTACACATCTCCCGTGTGATCGGACTCACATTGGTTTTTTTTTTTTAGATAACATAGATAATTGTTACATATGTTGAATAAAACCGAATATTAATGTTGCGCAGATTTTGACCTATTTATTTGTTTGTGCATAATTCCTTCATAAGTTCAAAGTAAAATCGAAATATATATACCTCTATTTAAAGCTGATTTTATAAGCTTTATATATTTTTATTATTCTTGGTTTTATTAAATTTATCCGTGTTTTTATATATGTTATCCATTCTATGTCGTTTTTTTTTTAGCGACATACATAGCTCCGCCAGAAAAAAGCGACATAATTCCGTTCGAAAATAGTACCGGGCGGAGATACATATGTCGCTATGCCATGCAAAATGCAGCTCATTAGTCCAAAGAATATGCTGAGTTGCGTTTTTAATAATTGAATATTCACGAAGCACAAACAAATTATGAAAAAACCGTAAAATCTTATAGTATTTTCAACAAAACAACTATTGAGTTTTTTTTTTCATATACGAATGATCGACGTTTTTATTTGGCGGTTTAAGTGCAGAAACGATTTGTACCGCTTGTCTTACAAATTTAGAGCGAGAGCTACAGTTTGCCCGCACGCACTGCAAATTTTCCGAAGGTATATATAACTTAAGAGTATAAACTAAGAACCCTTTTACACTATGAAGTTTTTGCTTCTGAAGCATTCGTTTGTTGGCAAAGGGCGTAGAGGGGTAACAGCAGCAAGCAATGCTTCATGACTTTTGTAGCAATGATTTATTTTTCTCTTTTTGCTTTGCCTTATTCCGATTGCATGTAAAGACAGAGTTGCACAGTGTTTGATGTGAATAATAAAGTTATCGATACGAAATATCACACAAGCAAATATTAGCGCCAATAGTAAATACATTGTTTTTGTTAAGAAATTATTAATAAAACGCAGACTTAACAATGAGTGTAAATGAAACGACTGTAGAGTATGTTGATTAACCCTTGACTGGTCCGTGGTGCCTTTTATAATACAAAGAAGTGAAAATTGTTTTTATAGTTTAATTTTCAATAATTTTGACTTGGCCATAAGTCTTTGTTTTTGGTTTTGTATACAAAGTTTTTTGTTTAAATTCTTAATTCTAAAATATATTCTTATTTTAAAATAAAAAGTTTTTACATCAATATTAATGTTTTTGTGTTCGCTTAAGGGTTAAGTGCTCAGAAAAAAATCGTCCGCACACAACCTTTCTGTTCAACAAGCACGAACGCACTGAAGCTAAGGGCTTTAATCGTGCTAGCGTCGGCTGCCGACGAGACCACCTTATACTTATTTCATCATGGTTTGGAGTGTTTTAATCACACAAAAAAAGTGCACTTTTTTTCAATTTAATGCAGAAGACAATAAGTCAATTGCATCTTAAATGACCAGCAAAAATGCTTAGCAAAGCTAAATCTATCAAGTGGAAACGCTGCAGTCGGACGCATCCGACTGAAGCATACTCGATACCAGTTTTAAATCCGCTAAAAAGAGGCTTGACTGCAAAGGGGTACGGATGCGGCAAGGGTCAACGCTGCCTTAAAGATTTTCCGATGTAGATGGGGATGCCACAAGCTATCTTCCTTACAAATTTTGTGACTCCAGCTCGAACTTTGTAAAAAGTGGGGAAAAGGGGGCTGGGGGCGGTATTGGTGGGCGTGGCATCCAAATTTTTGCTGCAGATCTTTGTGGAATGTCAATTGCTATCTTCATACCAAATTTTGTAACTCTAAATCGAAAATTGTAAAAAGTGGGGAAAGGGGGGCTGGGGCGGTATTGGTAGGCGTGGCATCCAAATTTGTGATGCAGATCTTTGTGGAATGTCAATTGCTATCTTCATACCAAATTTGGTGACTCTAGCTCGAAATTTGTAAAAAGAGTGGAGGGGGGGCTGGGGGTGGTATGGGTAGGCGTGGCATCCAAATATTTGATGCAGATCTATGTGGAATGTCAATTGCTATCTTCATACCAAAATTGGTGACTCTAGCTCGAACTTTGTAAAAAGTGGGGAAAAGGGGGCTGGGGGCGGTATTGGTGGGCGTGGCATCCAAATTTGTGATGCAGATCTTTGTGGAATAAGAATTGCTATCTTCATACCAATTTGGGTGACTCTAGCTCGAAATTTGTAAAAAGAGGGGAGAGGGGGGCTGGGGGTGGTATGGGTGGGCGTGGCATCCAAATATTTGATGCAGATCTATGTGGAATGTCAATTTCTATCTTCATACCAAATTTGGTGACTCTAGCTCGAAATTTGTAAAAAGAATGGAAAGGGGGGCTGGGGTGGTATGGTCTAGCTCAAAAACTGTGGGAGATATACCCATTTCTGATTTCAAAATGCAGGGGGCTGGGGGCGGAATGGGTGGGCGTGGCTCCAAAGCAGTTTTTTGGTGGTCGTTACCAGCTATCTTCCCACCAAATTTGGAGGCTCTAGCTCCACAACTCTGGAAGATCCACGCATTCTCGTTTTTGACGAAGCGTTGGGGTGGATGGGGGCGGCTAGGGCAGTATCGGTGGGCATGGCATCCAAACTTTTGCTGCAGTTTTTGGGGGGTCATCATCACCTATCTTGGCACCAAATTTGGTGGCTATAGCTCAAAAACTGTGGGAGATATATGATTTTTTGACTTTAAAATGCGGGGGGGCTGGGGTGGAATGGGTGGGCGTGGCTCCAAAACTTTTGAAGCAGTTTTTTGGGAGTTGCTAGTAGCTATCTTCTTACCAAACCTGGTAGTTCTAGCTGTAAGGATGTGTGAATTTATCGATTTGCCAGCCCCCCAGTTATCGTAGATATAAATATATATATATATATATAAAATAGATAAAGAGAATTGGAAAGTTTCAAGTCTCTAGCTTGAAGGGTGTGGTAAAAACTTGCACACATACGGACGGACGGACGGACGGACACCATGACGGACATTGCACAAAACCAATATACTCTTTACCTTCGGTATCGAGTATAAAAAAAATAGCATACCGTTTATTCGAGCTAAAACAAGTAAGGCTACGTGTGTTTGAAGTTTAGGTCTTGTTTTATTGTTGTTAATTGCTATTAAATGTTTTAACAAAGTATATTGTCCATGTCAAAAATTCACACTTGTGCTAAACTAACATTGCAAAATATATCTTTTAGTTTAGTTTTTATTTAAGGTGCATTCCCCAACACAAAGTGCTCCATCATGCGAGGTTTAAAAGACAGTTTACGATGAGTCTTTCGTTTTTTCGCTCTTCTGCTGACCCTCAATGAGCGAGCGTTCAGTTGGATCGCTCTCTCTAAGTTGTTGTTGAGTGAGCATAACAAGAACCACGCAACTGAGAACAGTTAACCGAAAACCAATACAATGAGAAACGAAAAGTTCTGTTCAGAGCGAGAGTACACGCGCATCGTCTTTTTCGGTTGTGTTAGAGTGCAGACCGCAAAACAAAAGACGGTTGGGAGTTATTTGCGAGCTATGTTTGTGAGAGAACGCCGGCACGAAATGGAGATAAACGTGGAAAATTTTATTAATTAAGTCTTTTACGCCCAGCACTATGGGACCAAAGGAGCACCAACTATCATAATTTAATTTTGGTGGAAAAAAATTGGACAGAAATTGAAAACAAATTAGAAACACAAAGTAATTATCGATTTATTAATAACTGCAAATTATTTGTTATTACATATTTTTATTCGGTGTGTCTGTGTGTACATATAAAGTCACAAAAGGAGTCTCTTACTATGTGGCCAGTTCTTAAATTAAAGTGATTGAATGTTGGTTGAACATCATTCGTATTTTCATTATTATTCCGTAAATTTGTTTCTAAATTAATATCATAAGCCCCTTCAAGATCAATGTTGTGTTATGCAAAATGCAAATAATTTTCACAATCTGATCAGAACAAATGCGGGCTCTAACTCAATAGAATAGGCTTCCAGAGGAGACGCCACTTAGAAGTAATAATTCCAAAGGCACATTCAATGCATCTACGCGCTCTGGAAAGTGAACAATTGAAGAACTCTTTATCAGCATTAATTTGTCTTCTCGAATATGGTCTTAAAAGTGTTTCTAAAAGTGGATAAGCCTTATCGCCAACGAAAGGGTATCTTAATATTTGATCCAGGCAAATTAGAACCCGGCGGAATAAACTGTCGACTTTTAAGTTGCTGATACAGTCGTGATGCACTAAATGTTCCACCATCACTTTGTTTGCCGTAGCCTCCAACTTCTATTGCAATAAATTTGCATTCTGCATCTGCCACTCCTTGAAGTACTACTGAATAATACTTTTTATAATTGTAATACATTGATCCCAAATGCGCTCGAGTGTGCTTTGCCATCAATAGCCCCAGCACAATTTGGGAAATTCCACAATTTCCAAAATTTGTCTGCTGTCTGCAGAATTATTTCTATTGTAGGCTGTGGCATATGCAGAGGATGTAGCTCCTCCCAAAGAGCTGCTATGGTTTCTTTTACAATTACTGAGATTGTTGTCCTTCCAATTCTAAATGAGTAGGCTTATGATGAAAATGAGGCCCCAGTTGCCAAAAATCTGTAATTGTAAATCATTTTTTGCGTTAGTATAATAAATAAATAACTTTTTTCAGAGGACTGTTTAAAGAAGAAATTTAAGAACATTCGTGACCAGTTTCGCACAGAATTTAAAAAAATTCCAGTTGCAAAATCTGGAGATTGTGGCACTTCGGAAGAGCACTACTCTAATTATACAACATGGCCACATTTTAAGTCTTTGCTTTTTCCCAAAGACCAAATGAGGCCTAGGAAATCAGTATGAAATTTAGAAGCTTCCAGTTCAACATTCGTTTCAGAAGACTCTTTGCATGACTCATCTATGGATGAGTTAATATCTAAAGAAATCAGTGAGTTGTGCGAATCTGATGAAGCTTACACTGAACCAAAAAAAAAGAAGGCCAAGTCAAATGTATCTGAAGAATTGTTGGCCATTGAGCAACAAAAATTAGTGTTGCTGGAAAAAAAAATAAACACACAAAAAGAAAAAGATGACCAGGCTTTCTTTGACAGCCTTTTGCCTTACATGCGTAAAATGGAGATGAATAAAAAATTACTATGCAGGATGGAAATCCAAAAAACTATTTAAAATTTTTCAACTGATAATTAAAATTTAAGTAATAAATAAATACATATGTAACTTTAATTTTAACTTTGTTATACATAAATTTATATATTATATAAAATAAAACAAACCTTAAAGTTATTATTAATTTCTCACAAGGCAATATAGGATGAATTATAAAATTTGTCCAACGTTTTTCTAACTTGCATCCAATTTTTTGTAAAATATAGTCAAAAGTTGACATTGACATCCTCGTATAGTTATAAAACTTTTCTGGATGCTTTCTAATGTCTCCATATAAAATGGCAAACTCTCCCTTTCCTTTTCGGGTTTGGTTGAGTGGGTGGATGCCATTCTTTTTATTAAGCACAAAATAAACCGTAGCACCCGAAGCTAAAAATTCTTCGTCCGAATCCATTGCGCTCAAATTCTGAGTAGTAACTAAAATGCTGCAATGCAGCTCGCTTCGCTCAAAGCTTTCACTCTGACATCTTCTCGCTTTGCTCTTCGCTCCTCGCTTCGCTTCGCATCGCTTCTCGCACGCACTCTGACATCAGCCTTACAAAGTAGAGAGCTGCATGAATGGCAAAATAACGGCATTCGAATATACCATGTGTAAAATGAATTGAATGAATCAGAATACTTCTACAAAGTTGTATGGGTAAACGAGTTGCTCTGGCAACTACTCAGTCTCACAACATCCAAACGTCAGGCCACGAATCAAATGAATGAACATTTACAGTTACATTCGAGTAGTACTGAATCTATTCGAGTATGAATTCTGCTATGTATGTAGCTTTTTTGCCTGCTAATATGTATGTGCATATGCCGTTAGGTCACTTTTATGATCCTGTGCCCGAATTGCTTGTGCGTCAGGCGCGAAAATATCACAAAAGATGTGTGCACTGAGCGAAGTGATATATGCACAAAAGTAAGAAATTTCAATTTGGCAGGGCATCGTTTACTAATTTGCCTATGCACGCATTCTCTAAGAAGCAGGTCTAAAGTTTTTTTTATAATGGCACACACAGAACCCTTTTGACGTAGAATACGTCTTACCTTACGATAATGAAGTCTCAACACAAAAAAGTTGTTGTTGTAATAAGAGAGGTTCACAAAATCGCTTATTGCTCATGAACTAATGGATCAATTTTCCTCAAATTAGTTTCATTTAAAAGCCAAGGCTTCAAGCTTTCAATAAATGTATATTTATACATATATGTATTGATTACATTTTCTATTAAAAAATTGAAACCAAAAATATGTATATTTTTGCTTCATTTTGAAGACTTTAAATTGGTCTAGCGCTCTCAATAATTCATCAATTACTTTAGAGTTTTGGAATATAAGTTGAGATAAGTTAAACAAACATTCCTACATTCAAATTTTATATACTTTCTGCCAGAATTTATAATTTTTAATTGAAAAAACCAGTGCAAAAATCATTACATTTTTTTTTAATTGTCAAATTGCTTAAAAACTCCCTGATGAATTTGTTTAATTTTTTTCTCAATATAAAATGGCAGACTCTCGATTTCCTTTTCGGGTTTGATATGAGTGGGTCATGATTGATATCTTCTAAGTGCTGAAATTTCATTAAGACGTTTGGTCATAAGTTAAATTTATTGTCGAATCCATGTGCGCTATATTAGTATTAGTGATGTAACCAATAAGTGTGAGTGCAGCTGCGATAGCTCATAGTTTCATGTGACATATGCTTGCACTGTTCGTCTTCAGCTCAGCAAACAATCGATCGAACTATCGGACAATCTATGGTCTTACAACTATCGCTGCCACTATCGGGGCAAAATAACGGCAGTCGGCTACTACCTAACGGGAAATAAACTATCGATAGTGTTGACTATAAGAAAGTTTGTCTTTACGTTGTAGCAGGTATTGATTTTTGCAACTCATGCATGAACTTACTCTCATAAAATCCAAACTTTAAAAAATGCCGCCTGTGAATCAAATAAATGAACTTTTGCGCAGCGTAATTCAAGAATGTACTGAATCTTACGGAATAGAAGATCAGCTATAAATATAGCATTTTTGCTAATAAAAGATTGAACAATTTTTATTAGGACGCTTTTTGATCATGTAAGGCCTAAATATGCATTGCGTCAGGCGCGTTTAAATGTTTAATATATTTAAATTTGCGAAGTCATATATCAATAGTATGAAATTTCACTTTGGCAGGTAATCGTTTACTAATTTGCCTAAGCAGACGCATTCTCTAAGAAGCGGTCTAACCTTTCTCTTGTAATGGCTAACACAGGCAGAACCCTTTTTTTGTATGACCCTTTGCCCGAGCTGCTTGTGCGGCCCGCTGACGAGGCAACGCTTGCGATCAGACCGTCAGCTTGTGCGTCAGTCTGGCGCCGTGCATAGAAATATACGTAATTTCTCTAGGACCACGTAATGAAGGGAGTCATTACAAATGAATCGTCTCAGTCTACGCCTTGGTATGTTTGCGTTTTCTACTCATAACATTCATGTTCAAAATCATGAATTATGATGAATATTAGTATCGACGAATGCTTCTATTCAACTCACTCATACCATATTGTGTCTGCCACTCATTCAACGCAATTAAACTCGAATGCATTCTATTAAATTACAGTTGTGAATCGTCTCATGCAGCTCTCTAATGTTTATGCATATACATAAAATAAAAGCGTTTCAGTACAACGCGAAATTTCGACTTGTAGGAAATTTCTTCTGATACAGCGAAATATGCTGTTCAAGGACAGTGACACAGACTATAAAAATCACATTTATAATTTGTTAATGAATAATATATAGTGTAGTAAAATAGCTTAGTCTTCTATAACGCGAATCAGACGACGCGGAATTTCTCTGGAACCGCTATTATCAAGGGTTTTTTAACTCTGCTCAAGGGTATAAAATCAATATAAGAGGTGCCTCACTTGACTGCTCTCGGCGAGCTGTCTGCCAGCCACTTGGTCGTGCCGTGCATTGAGGCTTTGCGCCATCAAGTGGCTTTTGAAGTAGGTTGGTGGGAGGGTTTCGCAGGCTACTAACCATTTTAATTAGAAAATTTTGAACAGCAAGTTGAATCGACAGCAAATCCAATTATCAAGTAATTATGTATTTAATTTGCAGTACAGAAGCACACGGACAAACATACAGGAATAATGTGCATCGTATAAGCGACTGCACAGGCCAAACACAACATTGCCTAATTCGACTGGCCAAGCAGGAGCCAAAAACAAATCAACACCGGTTTATTATTTCAAAACTTTAAGTTGCGTAACTTTAAGGCGACAAGCCTGGTAACACTTTAAGCTTCAAACCAAAAAAACTGACAAACAAACATAAGCCCATGGAATTGAGAAAACTCACTCCCACAAATTTTATTCTTGTGTTGTGTGCAATTAAAAGTTTGCCGACTTTTATTACGAATGACGAGACCGCAATCAGGGAAGTATAGAGGTCAAGTGTAAACCTGTAATTCATGTCCACTGCCAGCGCATTGTATTGTTTTATGTCTTGTTTTTTTTAAAACTTTAACACTTCTAAGCATCTTTTTTGATTCCGTTTTAGTTCATTGGAGAATGCTCTGTTCGCACAGGGCCTCTTTTTTGCAAATTTTATTGGAAACGATTTGTGAACGAGATGAAAATAATTTAACAAACATGTTAGCAGAGGATATGAAAACGGCAAGTAGTTGCAACAGAATTTGGTTCTGAATGAAATCGATTTCTATTGATCGAATAAGCCACCATTTCTTTTGGCAAGAAAATAATATTGGGTTGCTAGAGCATATATATAATATATTTTAAATGAAAGTTTTTGAGCTCTAATTGTACTACATCTTAAACATTACCATTTTTATACTCGATACCGAAGGTAAAGAGTATATTGAGCTTGTGCAATGTCCGTCATGGTTACTGTCCGTACGTCCGTCTGCCTGAACGCAACTTTTTTCCACACCCTTCAAGCAAGAGACTTATAACTTTCCAAATATCTATCCTTCTACGATAACTGGGGGGCTGGCAAATCGATAAATTCGAGAACTCAAAATTGATAAATAAACCTATTTTGCTTATATGTAAATCAGCGATCGGCAAACTCACACAACTATAGGGGTTTTCACACGCAACGTTGTTATTCGTTATTCGTTAAAGTTCTACATGTATTTTGTTTTTGTAAATTTAACAAAATGCCGGCCTAACGAATAACACTTTAACGAGCTGGCAACCCCGACAAATTACTTGTTATTCGGTAAAACATTAATCAGTTGTTTTGTGCTTTGTGTTTGTTTTTGAAAGGAGTGTTAAACAGGTATTCTTTGCCCGTCTGGCAGTGCAGTGACTGGTGATTTCAAACTATGGATGGTAAATCACATCCAAACTCGGATTCCAGTCTGTCTAGACATGCGATGATGTCGGTAGCAGGCATAAGTCCAAAGGACCTTAGGACTCAAATATTAAATGATTTTGCCTTAAGGACATCTTTAGGATCTAAAAGCAACATGTCCAATGCAGGCTGGAATGAAAACAATATGGCTGCTACTGACCGCAGCTTAACTAATGTGACTTCTACCACCTCAACTCATTTGTCGACTGGTACCGTTACAAGCTCTTTATGTGGATCGGTTATTTCAACTCCTTCAGCAATAAGCCACATAGCAGCTAACGTAACTGGTGCAATTTCTTCGCCATCAATAGCTGGTGATTCTATGAAGTGGCACAATCCTCGTCCCAAGCGCAAAATGTATCATCGTCCCTCTTCGGAAAAGAGCAAAAAAATCGCAATAGGTAGTCAAACTACTAAGAGTTTGGTAACTTCGACAAACCGCTTTGAGTTGCTCGCAACTGAGTTGGAAAATGAGGATCCAACAGAAGCTGATATCGCACTCGCAGATGAATTAGCGGATGAAATGGAAGTAGAACAAAGCAATACTCTCCGTTCACATAAGCCACCTCCTCTCAACGTTGAAAACGTCACAGATGTGATCGTTATGGAAAATGACTTAGATGGCGTCATTGGTGCAAGCAACTACAACCTCAAGATTGGCCGAAATGGCACAGTTAAAGTCTTTGTTGGGGACTCTCATTCTTATCGAAAACTTGTGGAACACCTTAAAACATTAGATGTGCACCATTACACATATCAGCTTAAGGATGACAAGCCTTATAGGGTAATCGTCCGCAATTTAGCAAGTTCTACTCCAGAAGATCGAATAAGAAAGGCGTTTATCGAGTCTGGTCATACCGTTCGTCGTGTAAGCAACCCTCGCCCCCGGAAGGTCATTAATAATGACGGAAAAGAACAAACCATACCCAGAAACTTTTTCTTTGTTGAATTAGATCGTGCGGCGAATAACAAAGTAGCACTTAAATTAACTAAAATCGGTCATCAGAAAGTAATGGTTGAAATCCCTAAAAAATCATTAGACGCCATTCTCTGTCACAGATGCCAAGGCTTCGGGCACACCAAAAACTATTGCTGGAGACCATACATCTGCGGAAAATGTGCTCTAGATCATCCAACTTCGCAGTGCAAGGTTACTGCAGTGGAAAACTACCTTTGCATCAATTGTGGGAGTATACATCCAGCCTGGTCTAGGGATTGTCGCAAGTATAAAGCAAAGACAGATGAACGGAGTCCAAAAATCGATGTAAGGAAACAAAATCCCAAATTTTCGAATGGACAACAATTTGTGCCAGCAACATTGGTGCAAGGGAATATCTCCTATGCAGAGGCGCTTCGCTTTAATGGAGCCCCGCAAAATTTTTCGGCCCGGAACATCAATGCAGAGCGGAACAAAAATATTCCAACTTCAGGTACTTTTTTGAACTCATCCGATAAAGGACCCTGGCAGCAAACGCCAGATGTTAAAAACTCAAGACTGGAGGCGGCTATTGAAGCTCTCACAGCAAAAGTTGACATATAACAAGCCATGTTTAAAGAGATGCAGGAGACCAACCAGTTTCTTAAACAAATGTGCCTCAGTCTTTTGGGCGCCAAAAAATGATTCCACACACACTTAGCCTTGGATTATGGAATGCTCGGGGAATCTCTGGGCATGTTGAGGAGCTAAAGCAGTTTCTAACCGAACATAACATAGACGTTATGCTTATCACTGAGTCCTGGCTCCAGGAAAATATACACATCTATCGCCCCGGCTACATCATTCATAAAGCAGACCATCCCAGCAATAGACTTAGAGGTGGAGCGGCGATCCTAGTAAAACAAGATTTATCTCATTTCCCTTGCGACCCGGTGTCGACAACGCAACTGCAAATGGCCTCCATTAAAATTGTCACAGCCTCGGGTGAGTTGGGAATTTCTTCTCTTTACCTTCCTCCGATGATCCCATGGCCAGAAGCGGACTTCAACCATTTATTCAGGAATCTGGGCAGTAAATTTATTATTGGCGGCGATTTTAATGCTAAAAGCAGACTCTGGGGAAGTTTTAGGGGCGATGCGAGAGGCAGCAACCTTCAGCACGCCGTAGAAAGCTCCTCTGTTCAAATTCTGGCAACTGGTCAAGCAACTCACTATCCTGCTGACATAAATCGCACACCCAGCCACATCGATTTATTTGCTTACAATGGTTTGCGCCAAGAACATCTCAAGATAAGGACAGAATATCAGCTTTCTTCGGATCATCTACCACTAGTAGTTACATATGACTCTGCTCCGGTTATCACTATGAAAATGAGTCGATTACTACAAAGGGGAGCGAATATGAAGATTTTTCGTCAGGAACTGGAGAAAACTTTGGATCTGAATCTTGAAATCTTACTGCCAGAAGACATGAAAGACGCTCACACGATCTTTCTTAACAAGGTGCACTCAGCTGCTCACGACGCTTCTGCATCAATGTCGTCGCATGGTATTAGGCATGTAAATATTCTACCCCCTGCTTTAAAGGCTCTGCTGCTTATCAAAAGGAGGTTAAGAAGACTGTTTTGTCGCACTCGTGATCGCACGGTTTATAGAGTCTATTGCAGAATATCTAATAGAGTGAAAAAGCTGCTGGTGCTTCATAAACAACAGGAAAATGACAACCTTCTTGAAAAAAATTCGCCAAATGATTGTGCTAACCATTCTCTATGGAAATTGACGAGTAGATACAAAAAGCAGGTGTCAGCTGAATTCCCAATTAAGAGAGCTGATGGATCTTGGGCTCGTTCGCTTAGTGAACGGGCTGAAGCATTTGCTGAAGACTTGGAAGGACGGTTCCAGCCATTTGATACCACACCAGAAAGCTGCAAGCAAATGGTTCAAACCATTCTTGACACTCCTGGTCAGTTGTGCCTCCCTGTAGCTCCCATTACACCAGAGGAAGTATCCTGTCACATAAATGGTTTAAAAACCAAAAAGGCTCCAGGTGAAGATGGACTTGATAACTACACCCTTAAGGCGTTTCCCTTTAAGGCAGTGTTATTCCTAGTTCTCCTATTCAATTCGGTGCTGAGATTAGGATACGTCCCAAAGCAGTGGAAAAAGGCCAGAATTTGTATGGTTTACAAAAATGGAAAAAATCCATATGCATTAGACTCCTACAGGCCAATAAGTTTGCTTTCCTCCATATCAAAACTTTTCGAACGCTGTCTACTAACTCGGTTGCTTAGAATTGATGAAGTAAAGAATAGTATACCTCCTTTTCAGTTTGGGTTCCGTTTATCTCATGGAACTCCAGAACAGCTACACAGAGTGGTAAATTTTATCCTTGAAGGATTTGAAGCCAAGGAGTACGTGGTGGCAGCGTTTCTTGATATTAGACAAGCTTTTGATAGAGTTTGGCACGATGGACTGCTTTCCAAACTTAAAAATATTCTGCCGCCACAGCTTTAGTTGGTTGTTCGGAGCTACCTTTGCGACAGAACGTTCTCTGTGGTCTTAAATGGAGTTACATCAAGCGTCAAGATGATTCGTGCAGGTGTCCCCCAAGGCAGTGTACTCGGCCCGACTCTTTACTCCCTGTTCACACATGACATGCCCAATGGATTTGATAGCCAGGACTTTATTGTAGCCACATTTGCAGATGACACGGCAATCTTATCTAAAGACAGATGTGTTCTTGCCGCCACAAATGAGTTACAAGAATATTTATCGAGGTATGCTCATTGGGCCACGAACTGGAACATTGGCATAAATGCCAGCAAATGCGCTGAGGTTACGTATGCTCTTCGACCACTAATTTGTCCAGGCGTTTACTTAAATGGAGAACTTTCAAAATACAAATATCTTGCTCACGTTCAATGCGCACACCACATATGTCACAAGCTGTCTAAAAAAAAGAATCCAAAAACTGTACTGGCTACTAACCTGCAAGAACAAACTGTCTCCCAAAAATAAAGTACTGCTTTACAAAACCGTCATAGCACCAGTCTGGCGTTATGGAATTCAAGTATACGGTATCGCCGCAAAATCACACCTCAACAAGGTGAGAGTCCTGCAGGCAAAAACTTTAAGAATGCTCACTGGTGCCCCATGGTACGTCCGTACAACTCAGATAGAGAGAGATCTTAATGTAGATAAAGTGGGCGACATAATCACCCGGCAATCGGCAGCCTACCACCAACGGTTGAGAGGTCACCCAAACGCACTAGCTAGAAGGCTCCTCAGGCAACGCTCAAGAAGACGTCTTAGAAGGGTGCACCCCATCGACTTGCCCAACAGAGTCATAGCTTAAATTAGTACACCACAAACACCATGCTTATATTGTATTTTAAGTTGCTTAACACATGAAATTTTAAGTTTAATTTAAGTTGTTAAAAATAATAATAACAGATAAATTAAATGACAAAAAAAAAAAAAAAAAAATATCCTAAGACCATGTGTGCCCCTTAAAAATACCGAAAAAACCCCAAAAACGGAAAAAATGGCAAAACGATAAGGTAATATAATACGGGCACACTTGTGCTTACATTTAATTGCCTGCTTTTTAATTGCATTTTTTTTTTAAATAAAAATGACTGATGAGATGCTATTAACGGCAGTGGCTGCATTTTTTATTATAAAAAACAAAAATAAGAAGCGAAAGCGTCTGTGTTGGGTCAATCCCTATTTACAAGAAAGAAATGATAGGAGACGCTTTAACAGAGATGTAAGTATAAAATTATCATAAATAAACAAACACAAGTTGATATATATTTTAAAGTTTCAGAACATGGTCCAAGTACCAAATATGTTTTATGAAAACTTTCATATGACGGAACGGCAATTCGAGCTCTTGTTTGCTCAGGTGGAGCCGTATCTGGTCGCTAAAAGGAACACTCGGCCGGACGCTATACCCCTTAAAGCGAAGTTTGCCATTGTTCTTGAGTATGCTATTTACTTTTTTTTTATATAAATACATATGTATATCTTTACTAACAATGCATAACTTTTTATATAAGATATTTAGCATCAGGTGATTTGCAACGCCATATAGGATCAACATATAGGATCAGCAAACAACATTTGGGAACCACAATAGCATTGGTATGCAGCGCACTGTGCAGAGTCCTGAGGATGGATTTTCCGATATGGAATAAAGAGTCCATGTCACAATGGGCACAAGGCTATATGGAGCGATGGAACTTTCCCAATTGTGTTGGTGCTATAGACGGCAAGCATGTGGCTATAAAGGCACCACATAAAAGTGGCAGTGCTTTTTACAACTACAAGGTAGGTCAATTACATATTTGTATTAAAAATGCAACAATAACATTTAACTTTATATTCAAAGGCTTTCACTCAATAATACTTATGGGTGTCTGCGACGCTTCACATAAATTCACATACATTGATGTTGGTTCATATGGAAGCGAGGGAGATATGAACGCGTTCTCCCACAGCACAATTGGCAAAGCTTTGTTATCAGAGCAAATAAATTTTCCAGGAGATAGCTTGGTAAATGGAGTTCGCACTCCATACTTTTTAGTGGCGGGTGATGCGTTTCCATTGGCCGCGGCAGTTGCATAGATGAAACGCATTTTTCGGCTGTCGGCCCGCCGATGTATTAAAATACTTTATTTTACAAGCGGTGATGGCCGCACCCAGCCAAATTGTGGCTAGCTTGTTGTGGTTTACACAACTACATAATGTATTGGCCCTGTAGACTACGGTGATACTACGGTTTCAGAGCCAATGCATGATGTTTTCCGCGGACGTATAGAAGAATACCCAAAGTTTATACGTAACAATATTAAAAACTTTGTAAAATCTGAGGAAGGTTCCTTGGATTTTCAGGATGAGCTTGCTGGAGTTGCATAATTTAAACAATAATAATAAATAATTATAATAACTTTATTTGCCGCTTTTGCTGTTGCTTTCATTAATTTTTTTATATAGTATGTCGCTCATCTCCCTTTCCGCCTCAATTGATTGTTGTGGTGACAAATGAGCAAATAAAGTGGCCCAGTAACTAAAAATGGGTCGAGTTTCCTCCCTTTCCTTCTCCTTCTTCCTTTCCTCCTCCCTCTTCTTCTCTTCTTTTTCCTTCTGACTATCCTCCAAGTGGCTTCGCAGTATGTCCACTATCTGCTCCTCGGGGCTGATCACTTTCTCGACCCTACGTTTTTTGGCCTGGCGCGGCTGCTATGAAAAAAAAGTTAAATAAATTTAATCTATAAATAAGTACATTTAATACTTACATAATCATATGTAGGTGTGGTGGGCGAAATTATTTCTAAATCTAAGCTCTCGTCAACGGGAGACTCAAAATTAAATGTCGAACTTCTTGACGGCGGCTCGTCCCCTAAAATATCATCTAAATTTGGTGTAGGGGGTCCAGTTGAAATACTACTGGAGCTGCAGGAAGGGCCTTCAAAAATGCCCATGTTATACGTGCTGTAAACGTGCAAAACTTAGAACAAGAGTTTAAGTTAATTAACGTACCGCCTTGCCGTAGACATATTTGGAACGAACGCCATTAAATCAGCGTACTGCCAATTAATTGATTCTTTAATTTTTTCTGCGTCCAGCACCCAGCACTGCCACTTTTCTTGGCCTTGGCACTTTGGTATTTTAGGCTTTCTTTCAAAGAAACCCATGCTTTCTTGCATTCCTCCGCTATTTAGCAAATTAAGTATTTGTATTATTTATGTAAATAACAACCAGATTAGTACTCACCGCTTTTCTCCAACTGCAATTATTTTCCCTCACTGCGTTGATTAATTTGATCTTGTCGTCATGTAAAAATTTTTTAACACGACTTTTATCTTTTTTGCCACTCAAAATTCCCTCCATTTCACAATTGACGCCTAGAAATAATGTGCTGCTCATTTTTTCTAGCAGAAATTCAGCTGTTCAATGCAATCCACACGATCCACTTCAATGTAATCGATGTGGCAACTCTCAACATTTTTTGAATATACATTTCTAGCTGCTGCATACACTCATTAGAAATGTCTCTAGAAATTATGTCCAGAAATTATTTCTAGCGTTTTTTTTATACGGAGTTTGACACAGCTAGAAATATTTCTAGTTCCTGCATTCTAAGCTTTAAGTGGAAAACATAAAGAAGAAGCGTGTATTCCAATAAAATTATAACTTATATTTACCTTCAATCAACGTTATTCGTTGAATCCTTTTTCAATCAAATGTTTAATTATTTTAGATTTCTCACTTTTTTTAGGCATTTTACTCTTTTCGTGTGTTTCTGTGTCTTACTTGCAATATCAGCTGTGTTGAAAATATTTTAACGATTAACAGCAGACGTAAAAAACGAGTCTTCACAGTTGGCAAGCTTTAACAAATTTAACGAATAACGAATAACAACGTTGCGTGTGAAAACCCCTTATACTTTTATTGGTCTGTGCTTGTGTTGAAAACTATGTTCGCGCACGAAGAAAACAGTTTACTGAGAAAAATGAATAAGTTGGGAAATTAAAAAAAAGTGCACGCTATTTTTTATTCTATGTAATTCTTTAACTGTTTGGTCCAGGTCTATTTCTTCATTATAGCATTTTAGTCTAAGTAGGTCGTCTAAATGTTTGTTGGAAATTTTATTTCTATTTTTAGTTTTTATGTTTTTTTGTGTTGAGAACGTAGTTTCGCAATTATAAGTTGTGGGGAATATGGAGTATAATTTTAATGTTTCTTCTTTTGAATGTGGGTAATTTGCTACATTAACATTTTTGGTTGTTTTGAAAATGCCTTTTTAAAAAATATATACATATGTATTATTATAATCCAAAATTCGATGGCAAATTAAACATTGTGACTCGTCATCCATATTTTCATTGAAAAAAAATGCATTAATTTTTTGCGCAGTTGCGCAGCGAGGTCTTGCCTTGGTGAATGCTGAACAGCAACTGACTTGATTTGCTTTGCCGAAGTGGGAGCAACACAACTGCCGAAAGCCGAACAGCGTGCGCTTGTATTAGTTTTTTTATAGCGTACAGAGTAAAATGAATATATTGCTCGCCCATAGCCAGCTATAGGCAGTGTTGCCATACTAGCTATTTTATAGCTAGACCTAGCTATTTTGAAACTGCGAAAGCTATAACTTTTAGTGAAATGCTATTAGCTACAATTCTAGCTATTTTAAAAAGTCATTCGGCTAATTTTTGGCATTTTTATAGTTCCTATATTTTTTTTACCGGTAGGATTTATTTAAAGTTCACTCAACAAAATTTGTATTATCAGTTATTTTTATAAACTATGAGCGAATTTAGTTCCAAGGTTTCTGATACCAGGTGGTTATCAATAGAAGCAGCTGTGACAAGGATTTTAAATCAGTGGGCAGAGCTGAAATTGCATTTTGCTCTTGTAGCCACGAGTTGTCACAAGGCAGCACTGTTGCATGATCTATATTGCAAGGAGGACAACATGTTGTATCTATTATTTTTGAAACCCATTTTAATAGACATGCAAGCCCTAAATAAAATGTTTCAAGCAATTATGTTAGTTCGACGAAATTGTTGAGTAGTTTAATACTAAGTATCAACTCCCTGAAGACTAAAGTCATACCACCGAATGTAGAAATCGACATTTTAATTGATGACTTTGAAAGCGTGGTGGACCATGACTTGAATTTAGGCTACGAATTTGAAAAAAAGCAAGAAAGCTTTTTAAATCCTGTGAAAATAACATTCGCAGAAACTGCACTAATTTTGTCATTAAATTAATCACCCAATTAAGAGAAAGGTAATTATAAAATATTGTTAGTTTATTTATCTATTGCAGAGTGAGCTTAATTTTGTATCTTTCAGATTGCCAGATAGCTGCAACATTCTGAAGAAAGTAAGTTTACTCTCCGTCGACAACATGCTGCGCACAAATAAGCCTGATTTAATCGAGGTATTGGGTATTTCAAGGAAGAAAGATTGAAGAGATAAGATTGTGCTATGAAAAATGCATTTTATAAAATGGGAGAACACTGAGGATACTTCAAATTTTTGGGCAGAAGTTTTGAAGTACAGAGATGCTGGAAACGTTAACACATTCGCCCCCTTAGCAGCCTTTGCGGTGAAAATTATGAGTTTGCCTTGGTCAAACGCAGAGGTGGAAGCGTTTTTAGCCAAGTTCAGCTTGTCAAAAATAAAATAAGGAACAGAATGCATTTAAAAACTCTTAATGCTATTTTAGCCATTAGGTTGGTTAATTTTACAATTTCAATTTTAAAATTTATAATTTAAAAAATTCTTGTTGATTCACAGATATGGACTTAAAAGAAGTGGAACGTGTTGCTTTAATTACACAGTGCCAGCAAATTATCTGAGGATGATTTCGAATCCGAAAATTACAAAGATACGGTTGAAGACGTCGTCAATATTGACGAAATATCGTTATTGTTATAATAAAACAAACTAAAAAAAGCATTGTGTTTTACTTACATACCAACATTCTCTTTTTCGAATTTTATTCTCAATTTAACTCTATAAAAAATTAGCTATTTTTCTAGCAATTTTAAATTTGGTTTAGTATTTTAGCAATACTTTTTTGAATTTAGCTATTTCACCTGAATTTGGCAACATGGCTATAAGAAACGCTAAAAGTGCCGATCGCTGCTGTAAATATAAATTAAAAAAAAAATTTGGGAGTCATCCCCACCCATTCCGCCCCAGCCCATTCCCACATTTTGCAATCAGAAACGCCTATAACATCCACCGTTTTTGAGCTAGAGCCACGGAGATAGGTGATGACGACCCTCAAAAAACTGCATCAAAACTTCAGATGCCACGCCCACCTATATCGCCCGAGCCACCCGCAGCCGCCACAACTCTTCATTAAAAACGGGAATGCGTGTATCTACCAAGCCAGAGCAAGAGCTACCAAACTAAGTACGAAGATACCTGATAACAACCCCTAAATTTTGGATGGCCAACCATAGCGCCCCCAGCCTCCTTCCCACACCTTTTTTAAATTTTGAGCTAGAGTCACAGAATTTTGTAGGAAGATAGCATTTGACATCCCATAAGGGTCTGCAGCAAAAATGTGGATGATTCGCCCACCCATACCACCCCCAGCCCCCATTCCCCCACTTTTTCAAACTTTGAGCTAGAGTTACCAAATTTGGAAGGAAGATATCTAGTGGCATCCCACTAACTAAGATATGCAGAAAAAATTTGTACAAATTTTGAGTTAGAGTCATCAAATTTGATAGACCCCTGCCGCAACCCTTAACCCTGTGCGATCAGGCCTCTTTTTACCGGTTTTAATACAGGTATCGAGTATACCGCAGTCGATTGCGTTATTTTTTCTTTCCTTTAATTCCTAAACACCCATTTCATACATTCCGGAGACTTTTCTTCTTTTTCACTTTTTCTATGATTTCATTGGACCAGAGGTACCTGGCGCACTTACCGATAATCCGGGTAGTTTTCGCATTTGAGCTACTTAGGTGGGCAGCGTTGTGTATGTTTTGGTCAAGGCTTCCACATTATTGTAAAGTTAATTTAAAACAAACTTGTTTTGGCTGTAAATGATGGAAGTTATCGCACTTGACTAAGACTAAGACTTTGGAATTGATTATCTCCATAATTTAAAAGCAGTTCTCAACAAGTTCAACCAATACTGGTTAGTTTGGTCCAGGTCATGGTTGCTGCAACACGATATGGTTTTCTACTTAGTGTATATGAAGGCACGAAACAAAATTCAGCATTAGTCCTTTAGCAAAGTTTATTTTTTCCGAACTGAATAGCTTTTGTTAATAAATAAATAATAATAATAAATTGTTCACTAAAAATATGCACTGTTTTTTAATGGATGCATTTGCAATGTCATTTACCGGAAACATCGTTCAAAAGAGTGTTTTCTTGAAAGTCTGAAAATAGACATGGTGTCACAGTGCTCCTTTAATTACTTGCACATTGTATGTTTGGGAATGATAAGAACCTTATGAAATGAATTCATTTAGATTGAACTGATTGCTTTTTACATGCTTTAATTTAACTTGACTTGTCTGTCTGTCTGTTTGTATGTTTGTTTGTTTGTACCGGATTCTTGTAATCAAATTTTCACCAAGTTCTCGACTAGCTAGAGCTCTGAAGTTTTCACCAAAGATGTGTTTCAGATGACAATACATGTTTTTAAAGTTTTTGGCACGATAAAATATGTAATATCATGTAAAAACCACGAAAACCAGTATTCCTTTTTGCTTAAGTTACTAATTTGACGAACATAATTGCCGAGCTTTAGTGGCATAAAGAGAAGACTACCGCTTCACACGCCGAAGATCGTAGGTTCGATCTCCGACCGAGACATACCTTTTTCTTATTTTTTTTAATTTTATAAACTTTTTTAAACTATCGATTACATATATTTGCAAGAAAGCGTATAAAAGCATGTCCTCAAAATTTTTTTTGATTTACTTGTTAGCAACTCAAACATACTTACAATTATTGCAAAGCTTTGTGTTTGAGAACAATATTATATAAATTGTGTTTCCTCACATATAATTTTCATGCCTTGCTACGGAAAGTATTTTCAGACAAAATTTAATCTTTATAATAGATTAATATTTATACACTGTGATACTGAAAGATTCTGAGCTAAAGTCAGAATACTAGGTGGCAGCTAGTGTCATCGAAATTGAAATGAAATATGACTTAACCCTGATTCCAAAGTGACTCGCTTTTTATTCGAAAAACGGTTCGAAAAAGAAACGAAAACGAGCAATCAAACGCAATCCCTCAAGACGACTCACGATTAGGTGGGCATATTTTGATACAAATCTACTTTCCTACCAAATTTGATGACTTAAATGCAAAAGTTTTAAGAGATTGAGGCATAGTTTGTGGGCGTGGCATTCAAAGTTTATATGCAAACCTTTGGGGGACCTGAATAGCTATCTTTCTACCAAATTTTGTGGCCTTAGCTTATAACAAAGCGTTTAATTTCAAAATGTGTGTGGCTGGAGTCGGATTGGGTGGGCATGGCCTCAAGTAGTTGGCTTCTAACCAACAGTTCTAGGTGTAAGAATGTGGGAAATATGAGGATTTATCGAATTTCAGTTACCGATTCTATCAATTTCCCAGCCCTCGATTAAGCGGAGAAAACCAAATTTATCTCTCCCGCCTATAGAAAAAAATATTTTTAAGTTTTCAAGTCTGTAGCTTTAAGGGTGCGTTCAATCGCGCTATCCCATGGAAGCCTTCTTATTTTTTTTTTTTTTCTCTTACATTGTAGCTTTGAACTATAATCACATCCAATTAAAGTCACAACACCTTTAATTAAGTGTTGATAAACCAAGTAGCACCCGCCCACAAGCACAATTAATGTTATACCCTTTAATTACAAACTTTGTAATTATTGACACTATAAAACGACGTGTCCATAAAAGTAGATCAAACGACTGTTAATTGGTTCAATTCTTGCAGAGGCTTCGATTTGACATGGAAATCCAGGCAATGTCCGCTACAGAGATGCCTTTATTTGGCAACACACTGTTGCTGATGAAGTTCTGGTCATATCTGTTCGTTCACAATTGGAGACGATATGTGGCACTTACGCCATATGCTATAATCAATTTTACTCAGTACGTGGACATCTACCTGAGTACTGAACCTCTTGACTTCATCATACGCAACGTCTATCTGGCGGTGCTTTTCACCAACACAATTGTGCGAGGTGTTCTTCTTTGTGTACATCGCAAGCGGTATGAGCGATTCCTAGAGCTTCTCAAGGTTTACTATCTGCAGCTTTTAGTGAGTATAGAAATGTAAATTAAGAAGTGTTAATAAATTTTAATCAACAAATTAAAACAAAACAAGTGAAAACGTTGCAGTTAACCGCAACCGACTCTGAAATATTCTGACACCAACATTAATTATTAAGAGTTTGGTTGTAAAAAAAGAAAGAATGTCGGCAGGGGTGGGCGTTGCCTTCAAAATTTTAGCTGGCGATGCTTCTTCATTCTGCTCTTTGCATATAAGACTCTTACCCACCAGTTTTTTATAGCAGGTATAACAGTACGTTTCCACTTAATTGTATTTTAAATTCAAGTGGAAAATGTACGATTACCAAAGTTTCTTCTCTATGTGTATTTAAATGTCTTTATGACAGCTTGATTCGATAGCAGATATTTTCAAAAACTGATTTGGGTGAAACCGAAGTTAAAACAAGAGGAAACGCTGTAGTCCGACGCTACCGACTGCGGTATATTCGAAACTTGTTTAAAAACGGGTTACAAGAGGCCTCATTACAAAAGGGTAGGAATGCGGCAGGGGTGTGCTCTGCGTTCAAAGATTGGCTGATGCAGATCTTTCAGGGATGCCACCAGCTATATTGCACCAAATTTTGTGACTCTAGAATAAAAACTGAGGAAGATACACACAATAAATAAATAAATACCCGTTTCTAAAGAGGAGGTGGGGCGCGGGGCATAGTTTGGGGGCGTGGCATTGAAAATTTTGATAAAAATCTTTGTGGGCTGTCACCAGCTATCTTCCTACCAAATTTGATGATTCGGGCACAAAAGTTATGCGCATACTAGTTTTTGAAAGGTGAGGGTGGGGCTAGGGGCGGTATGGGTGATGTATGGTATCCAAAGTTTGGATGCAGATCTTTGGGGTTCGTTACCAGCTATCTTCCTACCAAATTTGGTGACTCTTGCTTGAAAACTGAGAAAGATAGACGCACTCCCGTCTCTAAGTAAGCGATGGGGCCGCTGGGGCCGGCTAGGGCACTTAAGGTGGGCGTGACAACCAAAGTTTTGATGCAGTTTTTTTGGGGGAAGTTATACGCGGAAGCTATAGGCATTTCTGATTTAAAACTGACATTTTATCTGTCCCGGCCTTAGAAAAAGATATTTGCACAGTTTCAAGTCGATAGCTTGAAGGGTGTCGAAAAATGTTGCGTTCATACAGACGGATAGACACCATGACGGGCATTGCACAAACCCAATATACTCTTTATCTTCGGTATCCAGTATAAATACCTTGGTCCATGTGTTCGTCAGACAAAGTGTTAAGATTGGGGCGCTACGCCCAGCAGAGTCTAGAAAATTTATGTCAAGTCGATACGCCCCTGTAAGACGGGAATGCGTATCACATTCACTAAATTTAGTATACGGAAAGCTGGTAATATCCCGCATGTATCTGCATCATAAATTTGGATGCGATGCCAAACCCCCACGACAATGCGTATATCCCCCACTGTTTTTAAGCCAGAGTCACTCAACTTGTAAGAAATATAGATGGTGAAGTCCTGTGAAGATATGCATCAAAAATGTTTGAAGGCCACGCCAACACCACCCGTCCCCTCAACGAGTTCACATGTTTAATACCGGGATATGCAGACTGAATTAGCAACTCGCCCGGAATAATTTTCAGATAAAGCATTGAACACACGAATTTCTGACTATTCCTATGGGAACGGCTTCAAAAGCATTTTTGCCCGCTGAATTAGAGCCTTAAGTTTATTTCTTATCCTTAAAAATTTATTTTTTAGTTAAGTCGATTTTTGAATTTTTTTTTATACTCGTTACCGAAGGTAAAGGGTATATTGGGTTTGTGCAATGTCCGTCATGGTGTCCGTCCGTCCGTCCGTCTGTATGTTCGCAACGTTTTTCCACACCCTTAAAGGAGGGTTTACAATGTCGGCTTGGCTTGGATTATAGCTTTTAAAAACCTAAAATGTACGCTGATAGCTTACAATGTCAGCGTGAACAACATGCTCGAATTTTCGAAATTGTTAAACAGCTGTCTATGAGCTATGAACAGCTGATGTTTGTTTCATGTTTGTGTCAAGAATTTATAAAGTGAATCAAAATGGAGAAAAAACAAGCAATTTTATTAGCTTATAATTCAATGATGACGCAGGCAGTTCTTGCGGCTGCTGCTGTAGTTGAAGAGGAGAAGCCGCAGAGAAGTACTCGAGGAGAGTCGGTTTTCATGGCACCCAACATTTTGTCGGTATTGGCATTCATTGCCTATACAATGCTATTTAGCACTCCTGGCGTCTTTGAGCGCGATCGCGACAATGATCGCTGCGTTGTTGCTTGCTGCGGCGATTCTAGTTGCGGCGATTGTGGCTCCGATAGCAACTCAAAATCCTCATCTTGCAACAAAGACTCCTCATTCGAAGTTTAATTGCCTCATGCTTGCGAATTGCTTACCCTGGAAAAGAAATAGTATAATTAATAAATCAATAATAATTACAAATCAAAGGCAGTGCTTACTTTCGTCGTTTGTACGCCTCGTCGAGGAACTCTAAGTTCTTCAAAAAAACCCAGTTGGATGGCCTACTTGCAGCATCGCCACTTTTGCTTTGGTTTTTCTCCTTCTCCTGCCTATATTTCTCTCCCAGTCTGCGAAAGTGGCCGTACGCTTCATCCCCTTTAAAATATACGGTAATGAAATATTGTCACAACGAATTACAAGAACTTACCAGTCATTTTGAAGTCCACTCCTATGGACTACCACAAATCCTCCCGCAACAGCTTGTTTTAATACGCTTTGGACGTGTCACTCCATAAGCATTCATTACTTTGCACCACTTCAATAAAACGTGCCGTTGTTTCCTCGTCCATTTTTGTTTATCAAATTTTCAACATAAACGCAGTTCGAAAAATGCAATCAGCTGATTCGAAATCAGCTATCACATGTGAAATGACGCCTTTAAGGCGCGTTTACAATGTCAGCTTGAGATTGGAAAATGTTTTGTTTCTGTCTGACACACATATTTTTCACATAAGTTCGTCTCACTCACTCTCAATCTGAAACCGCTTTCACTTGCATCTCAGCTTCAAGTGGAAAAAAGCTATTCGAAAATTAAGTTTTAAAAAAGTAAATGCCTCTATTTTGCTCAATTCTGTGGTAAATGATAATATAGTTCACTATTTAATTGTAATTTGGTACATATAAAAGAATATATAACAATAAAATCATTGTTAAATAAAAAAACCAATCGTTAATTTTTGCGTCATTTCACATGTGTTGGCTGAGTTCGAATCAGCTGATTGCATTGTTCCCGCTGCAACAAATGCTCTCGCGCCCAACACCGTCGAGCACAACTCTGCGGCTTCTCCTCTTCAACTCCAGCAGCAGCAGCAAGAACTGCCTGCGTCATCATTGAATTATAAGCTAATAAAATTGCTTGTTTTTTCTCCATTTTGATTCACTTTATAAATTCTTGACACAAACATGAAACAAACATCAGCTGTTCAAAGCTCAAAGACAGCTGTTTAACAATTTCGAAAATTCGAACATGTTGTTCACGCTGACATTGTAAACTATCAGCGTACATTTCAGATTTTTTAAATCTTCAATCCAAGCCAAGCTGACATTTTAAACCCTCCTTAAAGCTAGTGACTTACAACTTTCCAATTACCTTTATCTATGGCATTGTAAATTAAAGTGTCAAGATTGGGGTTCTACGATAACTGGAGGGCTGGCAAATCGATAAATTCGATAACTCAAAACCGATAAATCCACATATTTCGCACATCCTTACAGTAAAAACTACACAATTTGGTAAGAAGATAGCTACTAGCAACCCCCAAAAAACTGCATCAAAAGTTTTGGAGCCACACCCACCCATTCCGCCCCCAGCTCCCCGCACTTTGGAGTCAAAAATGCCTCTATCTCGGACAGTTTTTGAGCTGTAACCATCCAATTTGGTGCCAAGATAGTTGTCAATGACCCCCAAAAAATGCACCCAAAGTTTGAATGCCACGCTCACCAATACTGCCCTAGCCGCCCCCAGCTGACCCAACGCTTCGTCAAAAACGGGAGTGCGTGTATCTCCCAGAGTTGTGGAGCTAGAGCCACCAGATTTGGTAGGAAGATAGCTGGCAACGACCCCCAACAATCTGCATCAAAGTTTTGGAGCCACGCCCAACCATTCCGCCCTCCTTTCCACATCTTATACAAACTTTGAGCTAGAGTCACCAAATTTGGTATGTAGATAGCAATTGACATTCCACATGGATCTGCATCACAAATTTGGATGCCACGCCCACATAACCACCCCCAGCCCCCCTTTCCCCACTTTTTACAAACTTCGAGCCAGAATCACCAAATTTGGTATGTAGATAGCAATTGACATCTCACAAAGATCTGCATTAAAAATTTGGATGCCACGCCCACCCATACTTCCCAAGCCCCCTTCCCTACCTTTTACAAATTTTCAGCTAGAGTCATCAAATTCAACCCTGCCGCATCTGTATCCCTTTGCCATGAGGCCTCTTTTTCCAATTTTGATACTGGTAACGAGTATACCGCAGTCGGTTGCGTCCGACTGCAACGTTTCCACTTGTTTTTCTGTAATATGTACACTGATAAAGCTAATTGAGAATTTCGAACTAAAAACACTACAGATCGAAGTTAAATTTTCACTAAGTTCGGAATTACTTAAATCAAGAGTTCTTGATTCTAGTAAAAATTTTTAAGTTCTTGTACTAAAAATTTGAATTCATGAAAATTTTGAAATGTATTTTGAATCTTTATCGAAGATTTTCTTAACAGGTCTCCCTTGTATTTCGTGGTGTTTACTTTTAAAAAAGTTCTACGTTCTATGATACGCGTTATAGAAGACTTAGCTATTATACATACTTGTTATTAATTAAAACAAGTGAGAACGTTGCAGTCGGACGAAACCGACTGCGGTATACTCGTAACCAGTATTAAACCGGTAAAAAGAGGCCTGATTGCAAAAGGGTACGGATGCGACAGAGGTGTACGCTGCCTTAAAGATTCTCCCATGCAGATGGGGATGCCATCCGCTATTTTCCTTCCAAATTTTGTGACTCTAGCTCGAAAATTGTAAAAAGTGGGGAAAGGGGGCTGAGAGCGGTATGGGTGGGCGTGGCATCCAAATTTGTGATGCAAATCCTTGTGGAATGTCAATTGCTATCTTCATACCAAATTTGGTGACTCTAGCTCGAAGTTTGTAAAAAGTGTGGAAAGGGGTGCTGGGGGCGGTATGGGTGGGCGTGGCATCCAAATTTTTGATGCAGATCCATGTGGAATGTCAACTATCTTCATACCAAATTTCGTGACTCTAGCTCAAAGTTTGTATAAGATGGGGAAAGGGGGGCGGAGTGGTTGGGCGTGGCTCCAAAACTTTGATGCAGATTGTTGGGGGTCGTTGCCAGCTATCTTCCTACCAAATTTGGTGGCTCTAGCTCCACAACTCTGGGAGATACACGCACTCCCGTTTTTGACGAAGCGTTGGGGCGGCTAGAGCAGTATCGGTGGGCGTCGCATCCAAACTTTTGATGCAGTTTTTGGGGGGTCATCATCACCTATCTTGGCACCAAATTTGGTGGCTCTAGCTCAAAAACTGTGGGAAATATAGCCATTTCTGATTTCAAAATGCGGGGGGGCTGGAAGCGTAATGTGTGGGCGTGGCTCCAAAACTTTGATGCAGTTTTTTTGGGGTCGTTACTAGCTATCTTCCCACCAAATTTGGTGGCTCTAGCTCCACAACTCTGGGAGATACACGCACTCCCGTTTTTGACGAAGCGTTGGGTCAGCTGGGGGCGGCTAGGGCAGTATTGGTGGGCGTCGCATCCAAACTTTTGATGCAGTTTTTGGGGGGTCATCATCACCTATCTTGGCACCAAATTTGGTGGTTATAGCTCAAAAACTATGGGAGATATAGGCTTTTTGACTTTAAAATGCGGGGGGGGCTGGGGGCGGAATGGGTGAGCGTGGCTCCAAAATTTTTGATGCAGTTTTTTGGGGGTTGCTAGTAGCTATCTTCTTACCAAATTTGGTAGTTCTAGCTGTTAGGATGTGCGAAATATGTGGATTTATCGGTTTTGAGTTATCGAATTTATCGATTTGCCAGCCCTCCAGTTATCGTAGAACCCCCATCTTGACACTTTAATTTACTATCCCATAGATAAAGAGAATTTGAAAGTTGTAAAGCTCTAGCTTGAAGGGTGTGGAAAAACTTGCAACCATACGGACGGACAGACACCATGACGGACATTGCACAAAACCAATATACTCTTTACCTTCGGTATCGAGTATAATTAACAGAATATAAAATGCAATAAGGTAAAACTACCACAACAGCAGCAGCAGCAAGAAATACAAGAACAACAAAAAATATTACAAGAAAGAAAAGCCAGGATCACTGCATATCAGCGGGCCTATAAAGCCAGAAATTGACAAAATTTAAACAACGCAACTTTAACAAATATTTAATTACAAAAGGTTTACACATCTCCCGTGTGATCGGAATCACATTGTTTTTTTTTTTTATTTGTAGAAATCTTCGGATACGCACATTCGCAAGATGGTGTTTGAAACTACGCGGCTTTCCAACTCTATTGGCCGCATTAATTTGGTAATGGGAACTTGCACTTGCATCGGTTTTGTGACATATCCGATTTTTGGCTCGGAGCGCGGTAGGTAAAATATAGTAAACTTTATGTTGATTGCAGAAACACTGAAATTTTATTTTAATTTTATTATCAGTGCTGCCGTATGGGATGTATGTGCCAGGAATCGACAAATACGCTAGCCCTTACTATGAGTTCTTCTTTGTTGTGCAGGGCATAATGGCGCCCATGGGCTGCTGCATGTATATACCCTACACAAATCTTATGGTTACCTGTACATTATTTGCCATCCTCATGTGCCGGGTGCTACAGCACAAGTTACGATCCATGCAGCAAAATCGGTGCAAAGAAGTGCATGATGAAATTATATGGTGCATACGATATCAAGTAAAGCTGGCTGGGTAAATAAGCAAAGAAATCCATAATACATAAAATTTTTTTCTAATGGTCACATTTCCCATTCAGGCTTGTCGATGCGATGAACGGCTTAATGAGCAATTTGCATCTGGTAGAGTTTCTGTGCTTCGGGGCTATGCTTTGTGTGCTTCTTTTTTCCCTTTTAATTGTAAGTTTGATTATTATTTTCTATACATTGAGTATTGAGCCAAAGGTAAAAGAATTTTGGGTTTGTGCAATGTCCGTCTTTCTGTCTGTACGAACGCGCTTGTTTAAGACCTCCTTAAAGCAAGAGACTTGAAAATTTGCAAACGTATTGTCCATTAGACAAAGTGTCAATATAGGGGAATCACGCCCACTAAGAGGTTGGGAAAGTGATAGCAAAACGATACACCAAAGGAGCAAATTGATAAAACACATATATTTACCACTTATCAAAATCTTGAGGCACCAAATATCTGCACCAATCATATGGATGCCACGCCCACCGCTGCCTCCCTCCCTTTAAAATCTGTAATTTCCATATGATCTGCATTAGCCAATCTTTGAACGCACTTGTTTAATATATTTTGCTATGTATAATCAAATTTGTTATTTGACTAGCTTGTATTTCTTTCATTCTATTAACAAAATATAACAAGTGGAAACGTTGCAGTCGGACGCAACCGACTGCGGTATACTCGTTACCAGTATTAAAAGTTTGGCCGGAAATCATGTTGAAACAGACGGACAGACGGACACGCGGAAATAAATTCCTGAGCTCGTCCTGATCATTTTGATATATAGTTTATGGGGTCTCCCATCATTCCTTTAAGGCGTTACAGATTCATGACAAAATCAAAATACCCTGATTCACGTGTGTGAAAAGTATAACAAGTGGAAACGTTGCAGTTGGACGCAAACGACTGCGGTATTCTCACAAGTATTGAAATCAGTAAAAAGAGGCCTGATTGCAAAGGGGTACGGATGCGGCAGGGGTGTACGCTGCCTTAAAGATTCTCCAATGCAGATGGGGATGCCACCAGCTGTCTTCATTCCAAATTTGGTGACTCTACCTCGAAGTTTGTAAAAAAAAAGGGGAAAGGAGGGCTGGGGGCGGTATGGGTGGGTGTGGCATCCAAGTTTTTGATGCTTATCTTTGTGGCATGTCAATTGCTATCTACATACCAAATATGGTGACTCTAGCTCAAAGATTGTTAAATGTGGGGAAAGGTGGGCTGGGGGCGGTGTGGGTGGGCGTGGCATCCAAATTTTTGATGCAGTTTTTGGAAGGTCATCATTACCTATCTTCATACCAAATTTGGTGACTCTAGCTCAAAGTTTGTAAATGGTGGGAAAAAGGGGGCGGAATGGGTGGGCGTTGCTCCAAAATTTTTGATGCAGTTTTTTGGGGGTTGCTAGTAGCTATCTTCTTACCAAATTTGGTACTTCTAGCTGTAAGGATGTGCGAAATATGCGGATTTATCGGTTTTGAGTTATCGAATTTATCGATTTGCCAGCCCCCCAGTTATCGTAGAACCCCCATCTTGACACTTTAATTTACTATCCCATAGATAAAGAGAATTGGAAAGTTTAAAGTCTCTAGCTTGAAGGGTGTGGAAAAAACTTGCACACATACGGACGGACCGACGGACAGACGGTCAGACGGACAGACACCATGACGGACATTGCACAAAACCAATATACCATACTCTTTACCTTTGTAACGAGTATAAAAACACATTTCATTACTACATGGCAACTCTTCACTTCTCTGACTACTGCCATTACTCTCACGAATAACGCTTAAAAGTCTATAGCCAGCCCTCAATTTTAACGTTTCTGTCAGCACCTCACTCAGCCGCAATTATACGTACACAATTTTTGTGTAAAATCGTAAATAAAGCCGCATGAATACAAAACTCTTGTGTAATATCGTGTCGCGTAGTCAGTGATCTTTATAAAAATGCTGGCAGCTGAGAACATACTCCAGAAAAAATTCCTCAACATCATATTAGAGCAACAACGAAACTGGATGCAAGCAATAATCGCAAAAAAAAACTTTTGTCTGTAAAGTTGGTTTACGGACGATAGTCTTACGTGACAACGTCATAGCAAAACAATGATGAAATGATTGCATAGTTTTATGAATATATTATTATTTATTTCTGCCAATCTGTGTGATTTTATTTAGGATAGGGCGATGGTACGAAAAGTATGAAATGAATGGGAGGGTTTCAACATCAATATGCCTCGAGAAAGTCAAATCAATAGTGGTTCCTCCCAGCGTTGTTGACTAATCAACATTTGTCGCAGTCGAGATTATATACTTCTTTCATGAATTTAATGAAATTGTCATCATTTTTTACGTTTGTGTTAAAATCACCACAAAGAAGAACTGGGACTTGACTGTCCACTCGCATGGTCGGATGTACATATTGGCTGTTGTGCACAAAGCAAACCACTGTACAACGGCTGCCATTTATACAAGTGACATGACAGTAACACAATAACAGTAACAAATTAACATTAATACATTAACAGTTACACATTAATAGTAACTCATTAACAGTAACACCACACTATGAGAGTAACACTTTTAACAGTAACACATGAACAGGTAACACTTTTTTAAACATGCTGCCTGTATTTATTATTAGACGTTGTCACGTCAAAAATGCTTTGCTAGCAGCTTATTCACCAGCGATTTAAAGTGAATAATCTCTGTGTCCTCCGTTCTAAAAATACGACAAAGACAATCAAAATTTGAAATCATACCTTGAACAATTATCAATTCAACGCGCATTCGGTTAGTGCAGATCAGAAACAAAAAGCCTACTTCTTTTCATGGTGTGAAGTTTATATATTCGATCTATTGAAAAATCTACTCGGTAGCAATAACTTATTATTTTTTTATTGGGGGAAAATGCACTGCGACCAAATTGATATATTTGCAATCGTATTCGGAACATGGGTGCCAAAGTTTAATTTACTGTCAAAAGTGAGCCCAAGGTACTTAACTTCCTTGCTTGTTTCTATTGGACTCCCTGCGAGCCTAATCTCCCTCATCTTTTGTATTTTGTATCTTCTGGTGAACGGAACTGAACGATGATTGTTTTCGTAGGGTTTGAGTTGAGACCAACCTCCCCACACCAATCATGCAAGATCCTTAGTCCCAGTAGACTTTAAAGTTCGTCTACTAGTATACTCCATAAGAAAGGTGATAGATATTTTACATATTCCAAATTCAATATTTTTTTGTTATCGATTCCATGTGTATATCGGAAGCCAGAATAGTTATCGATAATTTGAAGCAAACTTGTTCTGCTTATGGCATAGGAGAACTTATATTCAAAATCTGAAATCTCTAGCTCTTGTAGTCTCTGAGATCCACGCGTTCATACAGACGGACAGACGGACATGTCTATATCGTCTCAGCTGTTGATGCTGATCAAGGATATATATACTTTATGGGGACGGAGATGCTTCCTTCTGCCTGTTATATACTTTTGCACAAAACCATTATACCCTTTTTACCCATTTTATGGGTTAAGGGTATAAAAATGCACAGTATATGACCAAGTGCTAGGCTACTGACTAGGATTTTTCTAAGAATGGGTAGAAGTGTTCCCTGTCCGTACTGAAGGAATACTGGTAATATACAATCCAGACCAGGAGATTTGTAAGGCTGGAAGGTTTCAATTGCCCATTTTATTTTCTCCACTGTTACCAACGACTTGGCAAATGCCCAGTCAATGGCCTTTGCTCTTTCCTGATCCTCTGTTTCCAGTGATTCGCACTGTTGCCAGGGGATTTTCCTGGGAAGTGCGTGTCAAACAGAAGGTCTAACCTTTGCATGTTGGTGCTCGTATATGAATCATCTCTACGTTTCAGGGCTAAATTAGCCTTCGGCGCCCGCTTTGATCTATGGTGCCGGGCACCTTCACTCGTACTTGCTATGCTTTCGCAGAAGTCCCTATAGTTCCTACGCTTCGCCTTCCTAATATCCTTGCTGTAGGAGGTGAGGCTTTCGCGGTAGTATCCCATGACCCGTCCCACTTGGCTTTATTGAAGAGGTGACGGGTGGTGAGCCGCAGTCTCTCAAGACCGTCATTCCACCCTGGGGCATATTTTTCTTTGCGCGTTTTCCTTAGTGGACAGCTTTCTTCATATGCAATTGTAATGCTTCTATTTAGATTTCTAACAACTCTTTGTAGCTCACCCGTGTACCTGAGTATTCCAGAATTTTCAGTTCCTAGATAAAGTTCTTGGGTAGAACTTAATTTTTCCGGCTTCGTTTTTCTGGGGTTACGAGTGGGGCGTTTCCTCTTGCCCTTACGGCAATACAGTGAGGAATAGTAGAATTAATACGTTTCTTTACCATGATGCACGCTCTAGGTATAGGATCTCTTTGATGGCAGATTACCTTTGAGTCAGCGGTGTACAGGTCTTTTATCCATTATTAATCCATGTCTCCTGTACCAGGGCTAGCCCCAGGGCTAGGTGATAAACATTTTGGCCAAGACAGCAGAGGATGCCTTAGCACGATGGAGGTTTATCTGGGCTAGCTCAGTGACGGTGACGTTTGGCGTCACTATCACTCATCCGCCTCTCCAGCTCCTGTTTATCCGCGCTTCTTGGGCAGAAGATTTTTATATTGTGATGATGAAATATCATCACCCACCTTGCAGTGCAGTGGAGCCCCTGTCCACGACTGCAGTCTTGACGCCACGGTCCTCATCCACTCCGCTGAGTGATCGTCGGAGCATTCAATGACCAGGTAGCCAACCCAGATGCGAATGCCCACGAACGCGACCACGGTGTCCCATCCTGTGAGGATAACCTCGTCCAGCATGGCCTCCTCAAATGCGTGTGAGCGTGTACTGCTCAATCGCTTGGATGCTGGTCCGCGTACCTGGCTTGCCGAGTCCCTTCCGTCCGTTGCCAAGCGCAGTGTCTCAGCAGGGGGTAGTCCCTGCTGAAGGTACCTCAGGTACCATTTGGTTTTTGAGCCGTTGAGTATTTTGCGGTTCGGGTCATCCAAACCGCCTGGCTCTCTCAATTTTGGCAGCTTCAACTGTGGCTGCTGGTGCTGCACGCCATGTCACCGAACTGCGTTTAGACTCGGTCGCATCGGCTGTGATGGTCCAACCTTTCTTCCTCCTCCTGCAGTTCGGGTGACACGGTGACGTGGGACACCCACGTTGGCATGCCGCTCCCCGTCCAGGAGGCGGTCCTCAAAGTGCCTCACAAGACTGGCAGCCGGGGTATCCTGCTGCACTTCAATTTTCTTTTTATAATTTCATGATATCCCACGAGTTGCGGAGAAATATAAGGTCCACCCGGGAAGAGATTCGCAGTACCCGGGTAAGGCTTATTAGAACAGGCGGTCGCCATCTGCCTGAGCTCACCGTTAGTCAAGTTTTTAATCTGGGCCCCCAGCCAAGTTGACTTTCGGCACGGTTCGAATGACACCTTAGTCCAGCCCGGAGTTAGATATGAGGGGTAAGGATGAAAGAAGGTATGTGTGGGGGAGTTGTAAGTGTGTGAGGCTATGCTTTAAAGACGGCTCCACAAGCGTCTTGTCGGTGCGGTGAACGGTACCGTACCCGCTAATTGTCCGGGACTGCTTATTTGCGAGGATTCTTGCTTATTTGCAGCTAACCCCATACAGAGGTCGTTCGCTACACGCAACCCGCGACCCGCCTGGTGGCCTCAGCTCTGCCCTCTCCGAACTATCTCACAAGTTCTTCAGACCAGGTAGCAATAACTTAAAAGTATACACCAATTGTAGTATGCCGCTAGTCGGAATAAATTCCATGACAGCCTAAAGGTATGCAACGTTTTGGTTGTTACGCTTTATTCGAAACCGCAACCTTGCGAGATAACTCTGCCAGTACGACCAATATTTTTTTTGGACGCGTTAAAACTCATTAAAAGAAGTAAGAGAAATTAAGGCTTCAATATGAAAATAAAAAAATTTAAAAAAAAAGGAAAAAAGAAGAAAAATAAAATTTTGTTTTCGGCATTTGATGCCACTACTAGTAGCGCTCTCTGTCGGTGAACCGCGAAGAAAGGTTAAAGGTTTTAATTATCGCCATATTTAAATCAGGGACGACAATGAAAAATCCCTCAAAATTTTTAATATCATGCAGGCACACTTAACCGTGCCCCAAAAACCATTTCCGGCACCTAGCTCGGTCTTTTTGTTCGCAAGTACGGTGCAGTTGTGGTCGCGCATCTATCAAACGCGTTAAACACCCAAGTGCAGTCAAAAGAAAAGTATATAAGACCGTACAAAAACATATAAGACAATAAGAAAAAAACGTCAGCAGAAAAGTTACCCCTAAACAAAGTTGCAGTGTACGCCTAAAAAAATACCTCGCCTCAGTGCCAAAGGCAGATGCATAATTGACCCGGTAGAGGTCTTCATTAGACGCGAGTCATTCCCCCCCCCTCAACAAGTGCCAACTCCCATTGGAGAAGTTATCAAGTATGTAGTGCGAACTTGAGTGGCGTGGTCAGCTGACCTAACCTCGAAAGCGGAGCTTTCGCGCAAGTGAGGTTGGAAGCCGGACTTATGTACATATGGTGCGAGTCTATTACAAATATAAAAGTGCTGGTGTAATTTGCTGTGCGGCCTGAAGATGAATGTACATTATCTAGACAAAGAGATTTAAAAAAAAAGAAGAAGTGTGGCACTGCGGGACTGCCGCGGTGAAGCTATTGCATAGCATTTTTATTCCAACTTATGCCAGTTTTTCTTTGATATTAATTCAAGTTACACTCTTTGATCGATAAGAAAACAAATTTTTTTCTTCTATTGAAAATTTTGTTTTCTATTGAATAAATAAGAAGTTAATTTCGTTTAAAATATTTTTATTATGTTACAATACATACACGTTATTCAAGAAATTTTATCATTGAAATTATAGGTTTATGGTAACTGAAATATGGGGATCATTATTCATTTTCAAATTAAATTTTTCCGAAGTAAAAGTTGATGTTGAAATCGCCAGCCAAGCTAAGTGGAAATTTATCACCGCAAAGTGCGGTGAATAAACTGCTCTACCTCATCCAATTTTGGATTCGGAAAAATGTAAATTGCTACCATGACTATGTGTAGGCCATTTCTTAGTTTGTACAAGCACGCACAAATATCTCCAACATTTGATCGCTTAACATTAACATCGCTTACGTCAAGGTTCGGATTCATAATGTTAACAACATTATTATTATTTTGGTAAATAGCTTCCCCACCTTTTGGAACCGTATCTCGTTTGAATTGAACAATACAACTGAAATTAGGTATTTCAATCGGATTATCATGGGCCATGCAAGTTTCGGTAAGAAGTAACACATTTGTTTGTCTCGTAACTGAATTTTGTAAATCGTATTTGTGACAATTTAGACTTTGGCAATTGAACGTCATTATTGAAATGCCATTTCTGTAACTTATGAAATCTAAGACACTTTGAGCTGTCGTCTGAACACTATTTAAAGACAGTCTTTTGAATTCTTGCAACAAAGATGCAGTCGATGCAGCTTGCCTTCGATTATGATAAAACTTGAATATTGAATTATCGTTTTTTGTCGTGATATACAATTTTTCAATATTAGTCACCCGAGAGAGCGCAACATAAACGAGTTCCTGAGAATGTCCTTTACTGTACTCATATACTATTTCGTCAAAAGTTCCACCTTGCGACTTATGTATAGTTATAGCAATAGCTGAGTTAAAAGGAAAATGTTTGCCTTTGGCTATACATTTTCTATCCGATGTTAATGAAATATTTGCTGTTCGTACTGCTAGAGCTGCTGTTTTTTGCCTTTTTTCTACCCACTTTATCTAAACTACAAAATTCCAGCCAAACTCTAATCAATGTGTTACGTTCATCAAATTCAAGATTTACCAATTTCCCAACAGCACCATTGCATAAGCCATCAGTAATGTCGATGTTGGTTGTAATAAGATAATGCTTTCCAACAACAAAAGTAATGTGATAAGGCAGTCCTCCAGTGTCAATAAGAGATTTTTTATGTCATTTAAGTCAAAAATTAGCTTCTTGCGCAGTATTATTAGCGCCAATAATGACGTCTACGGACGTTGAAAGAACTTTGTCTTCACATTGGCTTAAAATCAAATTGTTATAGGCGGCAACATCTTCATTTTTGAAAAATAAACGAACTCCATCACGACATAATGTAGAAACATCCTCTTTTTTGAAAAATCTCGATTCAATAAGTTGAAACTCATGCTCATCAAGTAGATCTCCATTACCTATTTTTGTCAAAACATGTGAAAATGCAATATTAGCTTGTCTCATTACTGTGGTAAGTTGATAATATTTTAATTTTCTCCATAAATGCGGTCCAATCATGCTCGATCTGATTGTCTTGTTAATTGGTGTCGATCTTACTGGTGGCAATTGCCGTAAATCTCCGATCAAAATAATATCTGTACTTCCGAAATCTGTGTTTTTTCCTGTTATTTGTTTTAGACGATTATCAATTGTATGTAGAAGTTCGGCACTAACCATGCTAATTTCATCAATGATCAGAACTCTGACATATCTGAAGAGAGATCTATACAATTGCAACGTTTCTGATGAAAGAGGCAAACGTTTTGAAAGAGTAATTTTGAGTGCTGTATGAACAGTCGTACCATCAATAGCCACGGCAGCTTTGCCAGTTGAAGCACATGCAATATAGGCATTGCAGTAACCATCATTATCAGCGAACCTTTTGAAATTTTCCTTAATCAGTTTGATAACGAATGATTTTCCCGCACCAGCTGGTCCCGTGAAAAAATTTTGAAATGGTTCTTGAAATGAAGTTTGTAAATGATGAATTATAGTCATAAGAATATCTCTTTGTTGGTCATTGGCCATTTGCATTAAATCATAGAATTGTTGATAATCCATTAAATTTTCTCTTTTTTTAGCTATAGCGCCAAGTTTATACAGGGATGCATTTTGTAAATCAGCGTTTACAGTTGAGTTTGGATCACGTAGCAATAAGTCATAAGGATCTCTTTCATGCAATATGTCAACCGCTCTTAATAATTCTTCGTCTTCTTGTTCTTCATTGCTTTCTCGGCACAACTGTCTACAAATTTCTAAAGTTTTCTCTATGTTGTAAGGACGTTTTCTAGGCCGAGGTCGGCGTCTCAATCGCGTCCAGGGTGTTTCTACAGATTATTTGTAACAAATGCTGGGACCCTGGAGTGAGCCGCACCGAGGTCGAACACCAATGCGCAAACAGAAAGGGGTGTGGCGGGGGTACGGTCGCTCAGATCGACATCGTCGGAGTGGGCTAAGGGGAGGAGTAGGGAGTCCAGGGTGATCTCCCGGAAGACCCTTCCACCTCTCTCCTCAGACCACTCCTTAGTACCGACCAGGCGTAGAACCTTCGACTTCGGGGGCGCGAAGAGGATCGGGAGCAGGCATTCACCTGGCTCGGCTAAGGGTAAGACCCGGAAGCCTTACCAAGTGATCACCTAATCCCGTTCGACCCGCTTTCACTCACCGGCCGCGCTTTTGGGAACGCGTGTGATGGGCCCAGACAGGGATCTGGGGCGCACAGAGTAAGACTCGGACTGCGTCCCAGACTCCCCTGCCTGAGCCCACCACAACCTGCAACGCACGGGTATATATGTTGTGCGCGTATGCCTTAGTGCGCGCTGGGGTCGATTCCGGGTGTGTGTGTGGTGTGTGCGTATGCCGTGTGTGTGTGCTATGGTCGATTCCGTGGGTGTATGGTGTGTGCGTATGCCGTGTGTGAGTGCTGGTGTCGATGCCGGGTATATATGTTGTGCGCGTATGCCTTAGTGCGGGCTGGGGTCGATTCCGTGGGTGTGTATGGTGTGTGCGTATGCCGTGTGTGTGTGCTGGGGTCGATGTCGCAAGTGTGTGTCGTGTGCGTATGCCTTAGTGTGTGCTGGTGTCACTGCCGTGTGTATCGATATTGTGTGCGTATGCCTGCGTGAATGCTGGTGTCGATGCCGAGTATATATGTTGTGCGCGTATGACCTAGTGCGTGCTGGTGTAAATTCCGTGTGTGTGTATGGTGTGTGCGGATGCCTTAGTGCGCGCTGGGGTCGATTCCGGGTGTGTGTGTGGTGTGTGCGTATGCCGTGTGTGTGTGCTATGGTCGATTCCGTGGGTGTATGGTGTGTGCGTATGCCGTGTGTGAGTGCTGGTGTCGATGCCGGGTATATATGTTGTGCGCGTATGCCTTAGTGCGGGCTGGGGTCGATTCCGTGGGTGTGTATGGTGTGTGCGTATGCCGTGTGTGTGTGCTGGGGTCGATGCCGTAGGTGTGTGTCGTATGCGTATGCCTTATTGCGTGCTGGTGTCACTGCCTTGTATATATGTGGTGTGCGTATGCCTGTGTGCGTGCTGGTGTCACTGCCGTGTGTTTATATGTGGTGTGCGTATGCCTGTGTGAACGCTTGGGGTCAAATCCTTGCTGCTCCTGTTGTGGTTGTTCGTCACTGCGTTTTTATATGTCCCGCTTCACTTTGCATCTCCCGAAAAACTGATCTACCATCCAATTTTCGCCAAATCATTTTTCGGGTGGCCACCGTTGTGTCAAAAGCGTGAAGTTGCCGCTTTTTTAGGGTGGCCATGGCTTGTGCCAAAGCGTGGCGCTGCCATTCTCGGGTGGCCATGGCTGTGTCGTGATCGCGACCCGTGTCTGGCAGCTTTTGTGCGGTAGCATTTTGCCAGCAAGAATGCTACCTCACAATGTCCAAATTTGATTCAAATTCTTTCCTACGTTTAATTGTTGTACCTAGTGACAGTCTGACACTGACATACAGATGTTTACGTATTCGTAGCAGCGAGCTTCGTACAGTAAGTGTAAGGTTTGTAGCATCGAGCTTTCTTTCAAGGTATTGTTATATTTTTCGTTACGAAATTTTTTGATTCGGTCCCCAAGCAAAGCCTGCGATAAAATCTATACAATAGCTTAAAAAAAAAAACAAAATAAAAAATCTATGAAGTTAATAAATAAAGAAATATTTAAAGTTAATGTACATAACTGAGCGTGCTGAATTAGCTCACCGCCAGCAAACGCCATAAGCACTTTGCATTCATAAGAAGAGAAAAAAAATAGTATTATCTATAAATGTAATAAAGAATTAAGTAAAATGTTATAAGCTAAATTATATTAGGTTTAGTCTTGTGTTAGTTGTCATAAGCAAAAGCTTTAAGCTTAGACTTATGCTAAAACAAGAAAAAGCGTCCTCTAGATCTCGACCCCCTTTGCCATAATTCTTTTTGTTTCAGCAACCACCGCTCACACACATGAAAGATCTTTCAGCGTGGGACACATAAAACGAGTGAGTCAAAGCTTTTAATTCTTATCGCCTTCAGCGACTTGTGCCAAAAATGAGATCGAGAGCTTTGGTACATTGATGGAATTTTTTTTGTTGTTTCTGCATAAAAACCCCAAAGCGTCAATCCAGCAAGTGCGTTACAATTGTAGTTTTTTTTTTTTGTTTAATTTTTGTTATTGTTAATTTACATGTACGCTACGCTTGCATACTTTTCGGCTTGTCCTTAAATAATAATACAACAAGAAAAAAAAAAAAAAATATAATAATAAATTCTTTTGATGATATAAATATATATATACATTTTTGAAATAATGTTTTATATAATTTTAGAAAATAGTTATGAATTTCTTTAATAGATTGTCAACTCTGAATATGAACTAAATTTAAATTTTTTTAAGGAAAACCATGCTGCGCTACAGGGAAGCAGGATAGTTGTGCGAACAATTATTTTTCTAGGGATCCTTATTTTTTTTTTTCTGTCTCGGCCTTTAAGGATCATGGTAGGGTGGGCGATTGCTTCGTTGAAGCAAGAACAATGAAAAATAAGTGTTCGTTTTCGGTAGCCTTTTTAATTTGGTTGACTTAATTTTTTTGTAACTTCCTTCGGCCCCTCCTATCCCATGTCATGGTACGCGAATTAATTGTTTATTTCTGTCTGAGCCCCTCTCTATCTAGCATGAACCAACCCACTCCCAACAACGACGAGCATAAGCCGGCTGCAAGCGCGTACCCATGGTTAGTAGAGAAAACTACATCTGCTTTTACAAGTGTAACGTTACAGAATAAATAATTTGGCGCCCAACCTTAAGGCCAAACTATTAAATAATTTGGCAACCGTAAGCTCAAATTATAAATAATTTGGCATCCAACTTAAGGGCCAAAGCGTATATATAATCTAACGCCCAACCTAAGGGTTAAAGCTACGTTTTTGGTTCTTAACATATATAATCTTTATTGAGTCATCAACAGCTAAGACTAAAATCCCCGTCCGTCAGTTCATTTTTATTTTGGAGTAGAGATTTGCTTGATCTATTAGGTTGGTTTTCTTATATAAACCCAAATTTCGCAAATCAGGAATTACAGCCAAGACAACAACAGTTGTGTAGATATGAGGAAATCGTAGTAGGCTCGTTGTCTTACGCTGCCCTTATCAGAAATTACAAATATGTCTTTAGCCTGTTTAGTGTTAAGCTTAAGCTGGAAAGTGGTCAACTTTGGAGTGTTCCACGACCATCCGCTGAGGCGATACTCCACCATCCTTACGTTACCCCGATCAGTGCAAAATTTCAGCTTGATAATGGTTTAACTGTGGACTTGATCTACGACCTTTCGCTGATTTAATACACTATAATCCTGTCTGTTACAAAAAATTTGTTAGCCAAGTATTCTTGTGTTAGAATAAAGACTAGTAGTTGCTAGTTAGTCACACAAGAGTTTTGGTTTAAATTTTGTTTAATATGTTTTGCTTTTCTAGTAAGCTATACTTTAATATAGCGCAAAGGAATGCAAAAATAATTTTAATGACATTTTCTTATCTAGCTGGAAACAGGTTAAGTGGCAGTAGCTACGGCTTGCCGCGCCTGGTAAATGGTTAAATAAATTCAAATCTTTCTGTCTTTTCTTTATTTACTACCGATCAAAAACAATAGACATACCCTGTCTTTTACTGTAGTGTATGCATGGTTTTCCTAATTTATCTATGAAACTCAAATCAAGTAAAAATATCTGAAAATACAAATATATAGCTAGGCTTCCAACAATTAATTAATTAAATAAATATTAGCAAAACAAAACAAAACAAGCTAAAATAAAATTATAAACTATTAGCCAATTTAATAAAAATAACATATAAATAAATTGATATAAACATAGTAACAAAAGTTTTAAATTAAGAAATACATATTTACAAATTCGTAGCTCAGCATATGTAGGTATCTATTTAAACATTAACCGACCTGCAATTGGAAATGCCCTACGAACCCGAAATAATTTGTTGTATATGCACCAAGGAAGTGGAGCATCCAAATCAGTTACTAACAACCAGGTGCAACCATATTTTTCATCACGCGTGTTTTAACACCAATCAGGTTGGGAAGAAAATTTATCCAGTTTGCCGAACGGCTTTAAGCAAATCCACGCTAAACTTAGCCCAAGAAATGGCAGACGCTCAATCTGGTACTTCTGGTATTACGACCCGGTCCAAAACTGCAACCAATACTCCTGCAGTACAGCAGAACATTGGTTCGCAGGAAATAGCTGCTGCTCAGTCTAATATATTGTTGAATCTTAGAGATACATCTCAGCACGCAGGTGCAACTCCATCGGCAGGTGGTAATCAGACATCGAGCGCACCTGTGATTAATTTAGACCCCCCCAGTATGCAACAAGAAGCAACCTCTCTGCAACAAGCGTTATTAAGTGCAATGTCAGCAGTTTTGCTTCAGCAGACTGCAGTAATTTCGCAAGCCATAGAAGCCGGGTTTCAAAGACTGCGAGCCCCAGCTTCCGGCACTGGCACCGCAGGGCGCAGGCCAACTGCGGCTTCACCATCTAGCCATCACCAATCGTTTGACGAATTTATAGGCTTGCCCAATCGACCAGGTGGCGATTATGTACTGGTGGCGGCAGCGCCATCAGTAGCCCCAAACATGTCAGCTGCTTCTTCCCAATTGCGTACTTATAAAATCAGCCAAATTATTTCCAATTGGAAGTTACGATTTTCTGGGCATTCGTCTCTATCAGTAGAAGATTTTCTATACCGCGTCGAAGCCTTGACACACCAGACTCTGGAAGGAAACTTTACACTGTTAGCCCAGCATGCTAGTAATTTATTTGAAGGTAGAGCCACTGAGTGGTTTTGGCGATACCACAAAAGCACAACCTCGATCGAATGGAGAGCGCTAAGTGCGGCAATTCAAGCGCAGTTCAGAGATGGGCGAACGGATTAAGAAATTCGTACAGTTATCTCGCAGCGCAAGCAAAAATTTAATGAGAACTTTGACGTGTTTTATGAAGCCATAATTTCGTTAGCTGATAAATTAGTACAGCCCATGTCAGAATTGTCATTACTAGAAGTGCTGCGATCAAATCTTCTCCCAGAAACACAGCATGAAATTTTGTTTGTGCCCATATATAGCGTAGGACAACTACGGGAGGTGGTGCGAAAGCGAGAGCGGTTTATGCAAGTACTGGCAAAACCTATCTTGCCGATGAATAGGCCTAGGCCCAGACCCCAAGTCAGCGAGATCGTCAAACATGAAGAGCAACCTGACGATACTCCCAACACAGGCGATGAGTTCAAGGGCGAAATTGCAGCTATATCGCTCACCTGTTGGAACTGCAGAACAGTGGGGCATCGATTCCAAGATTGCCTAGCCGATCGCAGTGTTTTTTGCTACAGGTGTGGCAAACCAGACACATATCGTCCATCTTGTCAAACATGTCTTTCAAAAAACGGCCAAAAGCGTGTACTGACCAGTGCACGCAAACCTGTTTCAGCAATGAATATGAACCCCGAATAACTTCACTGTTAAACAACGCTGAAGTTAATTCCCCAGATACGTCAAATACCCCACCTATGTCCCAACATTTTCAATTGCACGCCCATCAGAATCCTAGTACAGACTTAACTCACAGAAAAAATAAAAATAAAAAGCGATGGGTATCGTATAAATTAAAGCGTAAGGAGATGCTACAGGCTTTAGTTAGCTCCGTAGTAGGAAACAGACAAGATTTACGTCCTTACGCATCCGTCCAGCTTCTTAACAGAACCCTAAGTGGGTTAATGGATACAGGGGCAACGGTCAGTTGCATTGGTGGCAAATTAACAACTGAATTGATTGATAACAAGTCCCCGTTCAAGCCTGTTAGATCAACTGTTCGCACCGCAGACGGCCAAAAGCAAAATATTATAGGGAAGATTAGCACCGATATTGTTTATCAGCATAAGACCAAAGCTTTAACTTTTTATATCGTACCTCGACTTGATCAAGATTTATACCTAGGAATTGACTTTTGGAGTGCGTTTGACCTGTTGCCGCTATTCATGGCAACTAAAACCCACATCCCAGTCGTAGAGGCATTATTTCTATTGAGCCAGAAATTTTTCTTGCTGCTGACCAAAAACAACAACTAAAGAAAGCCATTGAACAATTGTAAAAAGAGGCCTCGGAAAGACACATTATTTATCGCATGAAATTGATGTAGGAGACGCAAAGCCCATCAAGCAGCGCCATTACGCTGTGTCGCCAGCGATTGAAAAACTGATGTATGCAGAGATAGACCGAATGTTGAAGCTCGGGGTTATAGAGGAGTCCAACAGCCCATGGTCTTCTACAGTAGTTTTAGTTAGGAAGCCAGGCAAAGTGCGGCTATGTATTGATAGTCGTAAGGTAAACGAGGTGCCCGTTAAAAATGCCTATCCGGTGCCACTCATTGATGGCAAATTGAGTCGACTGCCAAAAGCCGAGTTCATATCCAACATCGATCTCGATAGCGCTGCCCGCGAGAAAACTGCCTTCACGGTACCTGGAAGACCTTTATACCAGTTCACGGTTATGCCATTTGGGTTATCCAACGCGCCTCAAACCATGTCCAAATTAACGGACAGAGTCATTCCTGCAAATTTAAGGAATGAAATTTTTATTTACTTAGATGATTTGTTGGTGGTGTCTGAACATTTCAATCGTCAGGGAAGTAAGAAGATTCTTAGGAGTAACCGGATGGTACCATAAGTTCATTCAAAACTACGCAGGAATTGCTGCGCCCATCACCGATACGTTAAAGAGTCGAAAAAAGTTTAACTGGACAGATGAGGCCCAGCAAGCATTTGAACTGCTAAAGCATGAGCTGTGTAAAGCCCCAGTTTTGCATAGCCCAAAATTTTCTGTCCCTTTTTCCATTCATTGCGATGCAAGTCACACTGGCGTAGGAGGTGTGTTAATGCAAAAGGATGAACAAGACAATGACGTGCCTATTGCCTTCATGTCCCGTAAGCTGAACCACTGCCAAAGATATTACTCTGTAACGGAAAAAGAGTGCTTGGCAGTGCTTCCGACCTTATGTTGAGGGTCAAGAATTTTCCATCATCACTGACCATGCGTCCTTAAAATGGCTGATGTCCCAAACGGATCTTAGTTCTAGATTAGCTAGATGGGCTTTAAAATTACAGGGATATCATTTCAAAATTTGCCACAGGAAAGGAAAAGATAACTTGGTTCCGGATGCTCTATCGCGTGTCTTTTCAGAGACAGTTTCAGCAGTCAGCCTAGGAGATATTGATCTGAAATCCGACGCATTCAATTCTCCAGACTATCAGCAGCTTAGGGTCAGAATAAGTGAGCAAAATTGTCCGATTGGCGATGTCAAAATCATTGATAATTATATATATCGGCGGACTGAACATGCTACCGGTGAACACTTAACGGATGATTTATGTTGGAAGCTGTGGATCCCCTCAAATCTGGTGACTGAAGTCATAAGACAGCACCATGAAGATCCATTGGCTGCTCATGGTGGCATTAATAAGACGCTGGATCGATTACGCAGGTACCTTTTCTGGCCAAATATGGTGGCAGACGTTAAAGATTTCATAAACAACTGCACTGTTTGCAAATGCACTAAGCATTCGAACCATCCACTAAGACCGCCGTTAGAGACTTCGACTGAGAGCCAATGATTTTTCCAAAGGCTATATATAGATTTTCTGGGTCCGTATCCCCGCAGCCGCGCTGGCAATGTAGGAATTTTGGTAGTCCTAGACCATTTTTCAAAATTTCCGTTTTTGCTGCCGGTGAAAAAGTTCACAGCTGAGGCTATCATTAGATTTATGGAGGAAGGCCTGTTTCATTGTTTTGGCGTGCCCGAAACGATCGTTTCGGACATCGGCGTACAATTTAAATCGCATAAATTAAATGAGTTGCTGAAAAATTATAAAATTGAGCACGTATATACCGCTTTGTACTCACCACAAGCAAATGCCGCGGAACGAGTGAATCGGTCAATTATAGCTGCTATCAAAGCCTATATAAATCCAGATCAGACAAATTGGGATGTGCAGCTCAGCCACATAAGTTGTGCGTTGCGCGCTAGTAAGCACTCCGCGATGAATACCAGCCCATACAGAATAGCGTTCGGCCAGCATATGGTTACTAATGGAGCATTATACGAGCTTTTGCGCAAGTTAAATCTCCTAGAAGATCGCTCAGTTCGTTTCAACAGAGACGACTCGTTCGACTTGTTGCGTGTTAAAGCCCAAAAAGACATTCAACAACAATATGACCGCAACGAGCGAACATATAACTTGAGAAGTCGAGCAGTAGACTTCGAAGCCGGAGTTGAGGTCTACCGACGTAATTTCAAACAAAGCTGTTTTGCACAAGGGTACAACGCTAAATTGGCCCCGAATTTTGTAAAAGCACGAATAAAACGTAAACTTGGTAATTGTTACTATGAAGTGGAAAATTTACAGGGCAAGTTTATTGGCAAATACCATGCCAAAGATCATAAGCACTAATTCAACTACAAGCGGTGATCACCCTTTGGTTGTTGTTTATTCAACCCAAAGTGTGATTTTGGCCGGGGAGAGTGTAGTGTGCCGCTTGTCGGAATAAATACCATGGCAGCCTAAAGGTATGCAACGTTTTGGTTGTTACGCTTTATTCGAAACCGCAACCTTGCGAGATAACTCTGCCAGTACGACCAATATTTTTTTTGGACGCGTTAAAACTCATTAAAAGAAGTAAGAGAAATTAAGGCTTCAATATGAAAATAAAAAAAATTTAAAAAAAAGGAAAAAAGAAGAAAAATAAAATTTTGTTTTCGGCATTTGATGCCACTACTAGTAGCGCTCTCTGTCGGTGAACCGCGAAGAAAGGTTAAAGGTTTTAATTATCGCCATATTTAAATCAGGGACGACAATGAAAAATCCCTCAAAATTTTTAATATCATGCAGGCACACTTAACCGTGCCCCAAAAACCATTTCCGGCACCTAGCTCGGTCTTTTTGTTCGCAAGTACGGTGCAGTTGTGGTCGCGCATCTATCAAACGCGTTAAACACCCAAGTGCAGTCAAAAGAAAAGTATATAAGACCGTACAAAAACATATAAGACAATAAGAAAAAAACGTCAGCAGAAAAGTTACCCCTAAACAAAGTTGCAGTGTACGCCTAAAAAAATACCTCGCCTCAGTGCCAAAGGCAGATGCATAATTGACCCGGTAGAGGTCTTCATTAGACGCGAGTCATTCCCCCCCCCTCAACAAGTTCCAACTCCCATTGGAGAAGTTATCAAGTATGTAGTGCGAACTTGAGTGGCGTGGTCAGCTGACCTAACCTCGAAAGCGGAGCTTTCGCGCAAGTGAGGTTGGAAGCCGGACTTATGTACATATGGTGCGAGTCTATTACAAGTATAAAAGTGCTGGTGTACTTTGCTGTGCGGCCCGAAGATGAATGTACATTATCTAGACAAAGAGATTTAAAAAAAAAGAAGAAGTGTGGCACTGCGGGACTTAAAAAAAAAAAAAAAGGGGACTGCCGCGGTGAAGCTATTGCATAGCATTTTTATTCCAACTTATGCCAGTTTTTCTTTGATATTAATTCAAGTTACACTCTTTGATCGATAAGAAAACAAATTTTTTCTTCTATTGAAAATTTTGTTTTCTATTGAATAAATAAGAAGTTAATTTCGTTTAAAATATTTTTATTATGTTACAATACATACACGTTATTCAAGAAATTTTATCATTGAAATTATAGGTTTATGGTAACTGAAATATGAAACATATTTTGTTGTAGATTCTTGGGGATCATTATTCATTTTCAAATTAAATTTTTCCGAAGCAAAAGTTGTCAACCGCTCTGATTTTTTATCAACGAAGTTGATGTTGAAATCGCCAGCCAAGATAAGTGGAAATTTATCACCGCAAAGTGCGGTGAATAAACTGCTCTACCTCATCCAATTTTGGATTCGGAAAAATGTAAATTGCTACCATGACTATGTGTAGGCCATTTCTTAGTTTGTACAAGCACGCACAAATATCTCCAACATTTGATCGCTTAACATTAACATCGCTTACGTCAAGGTTCGGATTCATAATGTTAACAACATTATTATTATTTTGGTAAATAGCTTTCCCACCTTTTGGAACCGTATCTCGTTTGAATTGAACAATACAACTGAAATTAGGTATTTCAATCGGATTATCATGGGCCATGCAAGTTTCGGTAAGAAGTAACACATTTGTTTGTCTCGTAACTGAATTTTGTAAATCGTATTTGTGACAATTTAGACTTTGGCAATTGAACGTCATTATTGAAATGCCATTTCTGTAACTTATGAAATCTAAGACACTTTGAGCTGTCGTCTGAACACTATTTAAAGACAGTCTTTTGAATTCTTGCAACAAAGATGCAGTCGATGCAGCTTGCCTTCGATTATGATAAAACTTGAATATTGAATTATCGTTTTTTGTCGTGATATACAATTTTTCAATATTAGTCACCCGAGAGAGCGCAACATAAACGAGTTCCTGAGAATGTCCTTTACTGTACTCATATACTATTTCGTCAAAAGTTCCACCTTGCGACTTATGTATAGTTATAGCAATAGCTGAGTTAAAAGGAAAATGTTTGCCTTTGGCTATACATTTTCTATCCGATGTTAATGAAATATTTGCTGTTCGTACTGCTAGAGCTGCTGTTTTTTGCCTTTTTTTCTACCCACTTTATCTAAACTACAAAATTCCAGCCAAACTCTAATCAATGTGTTACGTTCATCAAATTCAAGATTTACCAATTTCCCAACAGCACCATTGCATAAGCCATCAGTAATGTCGATGTTGGTTGTAATAAGATAATGCTTTCCAACAACAAAAGTAATGTGATAAGGCAGTCCTCCAGTGTCAATAAGAGATTTTTTATGTCATTTAAGTCAAAAATTAGCTTCTTGCGCAGTATTATTAGCGCCAATAATGACGTCTACGGACGTTGAAAGAACTTTGTCTTCACATTGGCTTAAAATCAAATTGTTATAGGCGGCAACATCTTCATTTTTGAAAAATAAACGAACTCCATCACGACATAATGTAGAAACATCCTCTTTTTTGAAAAATCTCGATTCAATAAGTTGAAACTCATGCTCATCAAGTAGATCTCCATTACCTATTTTTGTCAAAACATGTGAAAATGCAATATTAGCTTGTCTCATTACTGTGGTAAGTTGATAATATTTTAATTTTCTCCATAAATGCGGTCCAATCATGCTCGATCTGATTGTCTTGTTAATTGGTGTCGATCTTACTGGTGGCAATTGCCGTAAATCTCCGATCAAAATAATATCTGTACTTCCGAAATCTGTGTTTTTTCCTGTTATTTGTTTTAGATGATTATCAATTGTATGTAGAAGTTCGGCACTAACCATGCTAATTTCATCAATGATCAGAACTCTGACATATCTGAAGAGAGATCTATACAATTGCAACGTTTCTGATGAAAGAGGCAAACGTTTTGAAAGAGTAATTTTGAGTGCTGTATGAACAGTCGTACCATCAATAGCCACGGCAGCTTTGCCAGTTGAAGCACATGCAATATAGGCATTGCAGTAACCATCATTATCAGCGAACCTGTTGTAAATTTCCTTAATCAGTTTGATAACGAATAATTTTCCCGCACCAGCTGGTCCCGTGAAAAAAATTTGAAATGGTTCTTGAAATGAAGTTTGTAAATGATGAATTATAGTCATAAGAATATCTCTTTGTTGGTCATTGGCCATTTGCATTAAATCATAGAATTGTTGATAATCCATTAAATTTTCTCTTTTTTTAGCTATAGCGCCAAGTTTATACAGGGATGCATTTTGTAAATCAGCGTTTACAGTTGAGTTTGGATCACGTAGCAATAAGTCATAAGGATCTCTTCATGCAATATATCCACCGCTCTTAATAATTCTTCGTCTTCTTGTTCTTCATCGCTTTCTCGGCACAACTGTCTACAGATTTCTAAAGTTTTCTCTATGTCCAAATTTGATTCAAATTCTTTCCTACGTTTAATTGTTGTACCTAGTGACAGTCTGACACTGACATACAGATGTTTACGTATTCGTAGCAGCGAGCTTCGTACAGTAAGTGTAAGGTTTGTAGCATCGAGCTTTCTTTCAAGGTATTGTTATATTTTTCGTTACGAAATTTTTTGATTCGGTCCCCAAGCAAAGCCTGCGATAAAATCTATACAATAGCTTAAAAAAAAAACAAAATAAAAAATCTATGAAGTTAATAAATAAAGAAATATTTAAAGTTAATGTACATAACTGAGCGTGCTGAATTAGCTCACCGCCAGCAAACGCCATAAGCACTTTGCATTCATAAGAAGAGAAAAAAAATAGTATTATCTATAAATGTAATAAAGAATTAAGTAAAATGTTATAAGCTAAATTATATTAGGTTTAGTCTTGTGTTAGTTGTCATAAGCAAAAGCTTTAAGCTTAGACTTATGCTAAAACAAGAAAAAGCGTCCTCTAGATCTCGACCCCCTTTGCCATAATTCTTTTTGTTTCAGCAACCACCGCTCACACACATGAAAGATCTTTCAGCGTGGGACACATAAAACGAGTGAGTCAAAGCTTTTAATTCTTATCGCCTTCAGCGACTTGTGCCAAAAATGAGATCGAGAGCTTTGGTACATTGATGGAATTTTTTTGTTGTTTCTGCATAAAAACCCCAAAGCGTCAATCCAGCAAGTGCGTTACAATTGTAGTTTTTTTTTTTGTTTAATTTTTGTTATTGTTAATTTACATGTACGCTACGCTTGCATACTTTTCGGCTTGTCCTTAAATAATAATACAACAAGAAAAAAAAAAAAAAATATAATAATAAATTCTTTTGATGATATAAATATATATATACATTTTTGAAATAATGTTTTATATAATTTTAGAAAATAGTTATGAATTTCTTTAATAGATTGTCAACTCTGAATATGAACTAAATTTAAATTTTTTTAAGGAAAACCATGCTGCGCTACAGGGAAGCAGGATAGTTGTGCGAACAATTATTTTTCTAGGGATCCTTATTTTTTTTTTCTGTCTCGGCCTTTAAGGATCATGGTAGGGTGGGCGATTGCTTCGTTGAAGCAAGAACAATGAAAAATAAGTGTTCGTTTTCGGTAGCCTTTTTAATTTGGTTGACTTAATTTTTTTGTAACTTCCTTCGGCCCCTCCTATCCCATGTCATGGTACGCGAATTAATTGTTTATTTCTGTCTGAGCCCCTCTCTATCTAGCATGAACCAACCCACTCCCAACAACGACGAGCATAAGCCGGCTGCAAGCGCGTACCCATGGTTAGTAGAGAAAACTACATCTGCTTTTACAAGTGTAACGTTACAGAATAAATAATTTGGCGCCCAACCTTAAGGCCAAACTATTAAATAATTTGGCAACCGTAAGCTCAAATTATAAATAATTTGGCATCCAACTTAAGGGCCAAAGCGTATATATAATCTAACGCCCAACCTAAGGGTTAAAGCTACGTTTTTGGTTCTTAACATATATAATCTTTATTGAGTCATCAACAGCTAAGACTAAAATCCCCGTCCGTCAGTTCATTTTTATTTTGGAGTAGAGATTTGCTTGATCTATTAGGTTGGTTTTCTTATATAAACCCAAATTTCGCAAATCAGGAATTACAGCCAAGACAACAACAGTTGTGTAGATATGAGGAAATCGTAGTAGGCTCGTTGTCTTACGCTGCCCTTATCAGAAATTACAAATATGTCTTTAGCCTGTTTAGTGTTAAGCTTAAGCTGGAAAGTGGTCAACTTTGGAGTGTTCCACGACCATCCGCTGAGGCGATACTCCACCATCCTTACGTTACCCCGATCAGTGCAAAATTTCAGCTTGATAATGGTTTAACTGTGGACTTGATCTACGACCTTTCGCTGATTTAATACACTATAATCCTGTCTGTTACAAAAAATTTGTTAGCCAAGTATTCTTGTGTTAGAATAAAGACTAGTAGTTGCTAGTTAGTCACACAAGAGTTTTGGTTTAAATTTTGTTTAATATGTTTTGCTTTTCTAGTAAGCTATACTTTAATATAGCGCAAAGGAATGCAAAAATAATTTTAATGACATTTTCTTATCTAGCTGGAAACAGGTTAAGTGGCAGTAGCTACGGCTTGCCGCGCCTGGTAAATGGTTAAATAAATTCAAATCTTTCTGTCTTTTCTTTATTTACTACCGATCAAAAACAATAGACATACCCTGTCTTTTACTGTAGTGTATGCATGGTTTTCCTAATTTATCTATGAAACTCAAATCAAGTAAAAATATCTGAAAATACAAATATATAGCTAGGCTTCCAACTATTAATTAATTAAATAAATATTAGCAAAACAAAACAAAACAAGCTAAAATAAAATTATAAACTATTAGCCAATTTAATAAAAATAACATATAAATAAATTGATATAAACATAGTAACAAAAGTTTTAAATTAAGAAATACATATTTACAAATTCGTAGCTCAGCATATGTAGGTATCTATTTAAACATTAACCGACCTGCAATTGGAAATGCCCTACGAACCCGAAATAATATGTTGTATATGCACCAAGGAAGTGGAGCATCCAAATCAGTTACTAACAACCAGGTGCAACCATATTTTTCATCACGCGTGTTTTAACACCAATCAGGTTGGGAAGAAAATTTATCCAGTTTGCCGAACGGCTTTAAGCAAATCCACGCTAAACTTAGCCCAAGAAATGGCAGACGCTCAATCTGGTACTTCTGGTATTACGACCCGGTCCAAAACTGCAACCAATACTCCTGCAGTACAGCAGAACATTGGTTCGCAGGAAATAGCTGCTGCTCAGTCTAATATATTGTTGAATCTTAGAGATACATCTCAGCACGCAGGTGCAACTCCATCGGCAGGTGGTAATCAGACATCGAACGCACCTGTGATTAATTAAGACCCCCCCAGTATGCAACAAGAAGCAACCTCTCTGCAACAAGCGTTATTAAGTGCAATGTCAGCAGTTTTGCTTCAGCAGACTGCAGTAATTTCGCAAGCCATAGAAGCCGGGTTTCAAAGACTGCGAGCCCCAGCTTCCGGCACTGGCACCGCAGGGCGCAGGCCAACTGCGGCTTCACCATCTAGCCATCACCAATCGTTTGACGAATTTATAGGCTTGCCCAATCGACCAGGTGGCGATTATGTACTGGTGGCGGCAGCGCCATCAGTAGCCCCAAACATGTCAGCTGCTTCTTCCCAATTGCGTACTTATAAAATCAGCCAAATTATTTCCAATTGGAAGTTACGATTTTCTGGGCATTCGTCTCTATCAGTAGAAGATTTTCTATACCGCGTCGAAGCCTTGACACACCAGACTCTGGAAGGAAACTTTACACTGTTAGCCCAGCATGCTAGTAATTTATTTGAAGGTAGAGCCACTGAGTGGTTTTGGCGATACCACAAAAGCACAACCTCGATCGAATGGAGAGCGCTAAGTGCGGCAATTCAAGCGCAGTTCAGAGATGGGCGAACGGATTAAGAAATTCGTACAGTTATCTCGCAGCGCAAGCAAAAATTTAATGAGAACTTTGACGTGTTTTATGAAGCCATAATTTCGTTAGCTGATAAATTAGTACAGCCCATGTCAGAATTGTCATTACTAGAAGTGCTGCGATCAAATCTTCTCCCAGAAACACAGCATGAAATTTTGTTTGTGCCCATATATAGCGTAGGACAACTACGGGAGGTGGTGCGAAAGCGAGAGCGGTTTATGCAAGTACTGGCAAAACCTATCTTGCCGATGAATAGGCCTAGGCCCAGACCCCAAGTCAGCGAGATCGTCAAACATGAAGAGCAACCTGACGATACTCCCAACACAGGCGATGAGTTCAAGGGCGAAATTGCAGCTATATCGCTCACCTGTTGGAACTGCAGAACAGTGGGGCATCGATTCCAAGATTGCCTAGCCGATCGCAGGTGTGGCAAACCAGACACATATCGTCCATCTTGTCAAACATGTCTTTCAAAAAACGGCCAAAAGCGTGTACTGACCAGTGCACGCAAACCTGTTTCAGCAATGAATATGAACCCCGAATAACTTCACTGTTAAACAACGCTGAAGTTAATTCCCCAGATACGTCAAATACCCCACCTATGTCCCAACATTTTCAATTGCACGCCCATCAGAATCCTAGTACAGACTTAACTCACAGAAAAAATAAAAATAAAAAGCGATGGGTATCGTATAAATTAAAGCGTAAGGAGATGCTACAGGCTTTAGTTAGCTCCGTAGTAGGAAACAGACAAGATTTACGTCCTTACGCATCCGTCCAGCTTCTTAACAGAACCCTAAGTGGGTTAATGGATACAGGGGCAACGGTCAGTTGCATTGGTGGCAAATTAACAACTGAATTGATTGATAACAAGTCCCCGTTCAAGCCTGTTAGATCAACTGTTCGCACCGCAGACGGCCAAAAGCAAAATATTATAGGGAAGATTAGCACCGATATTGTTTATCAGCATAAGACCAAAGCTTTAACTTTTTATATCGTACCTCGACTTGATAAAGATTTATACCTAGGAATTGACTTTTGGAGTGCGTTTGACCTGTTGCCGCTATTCATGGCAACTAAAACCCACATCCCAGTCGTAGAAGCATTATTTCTATTGAGCCAGAAGTTTTTCTTGCTGCTGACCAAAAACAACAACTAAAGAAAGCCATTGAACAATTGTAAAAAGAGGCCTCGGAAAATGTCTGATCAAGAGCTTTTTCTTGATGAATTTAAAATTTAGTTGGGGGTGATATTGATTATTCTTATTTTATTTTAATTAGCCGACGCTGTACAAAATTGTTCTCCTGTTCTTCTTCAAAATACAAGTCAAGTGTTTCTTACACGATGATTCAATTACATTGATCGAGCGCAACTCGATAGTTTTAGCATGATAGTTGTTTACAAATGAGTGAAATTATAATCGATACGAATATTCGATGTCAACTATTGTCAATAACAATATTCATTGACTAATAGGCAAATATAAATTAATATACATATTGGGTTTTGACCCAACATCCCGGCCCCATTGAAAGAACATAGTGCTTTCAAGATACAGGCAGCACTGCTAACTTGTGAATAGGGCGACGAACTATTCCTTTGCTGGTTCGAACATCGGCTACGCGTACAATGTTATCCTTGCCTGGTATAACAGCTTGGATACGACCCAAGAGCCAGCGCTGGGGAGGTACGTTGTCTTCATGAATGATGACCAAATCGTTTACACGTACGTTCGGTGATGCCTTGGTCCAGTTACTGCGTGCCTGTAGTTCGCTGATATATTCTCGTGACCAGCGTTGCCAAATATGCTGTTTGATGGCAGTGACTTGTTGCCAGCGTTTCATGTTGTCCAACTTTGTTTCTGGTATTGGTATTTCAGGTAAGGCACGAAGCGAGTCACCCACCAAGAAATGACCCGGGGTGAGAGCTGCTAGGTCGTTTGGGTCTGACGAAAGTGGGCACAACGTTCGAGAATTTAAAATGGCTTCGATTTCCGTAGTTGCCGTCGTGAGCTCCTCGAAGGTGAATCGGACGTCCTTGAGTGTTCGATTTAATAATCCCTTTACACTTTTTACAGCAGCTTCCCAAAGGCCTCCGAAATGAGGTGCTCTGGGAGGAATAAAATGAAAATTAATGAACTCCTTATTACAAAAACTGGTGATTGATTTGATAGTTTCCTGATTGAACAGGAACTGTTTGATAGCCTCCAATTTGTTATTTGCACCCGTGAAATTGGTGGCGTTGTCGCAAAATATGTCGGAGGGCAATCCGCGTCTAGCGTTTAGGCGCTTGAGGGCGGCAATAAAGGCATCTGTAGTCAGATCCGACACGACCTCGATGTGTATTGCTCGAGTAGCGAAACAGACAAACACAGCAATATAAGCCTTTGTGGGGGCCTTTCCCCGGATGCGCAAGTATAGATTTACTGGTCCACAGAAGTCAACGCCGCATCTTGAGAAAGGCCTAGACGGAGCTATGCTTTCGATAGGTAGCTGTCCCATGATCTGTCTCTGCAGAACGGGTCGATAGCGAACACAGTGTATGCAGGAACGGACGACTCGACGTGCCACATCCCGTGCGTTGATGATCCAGAATTTCAGGCGGATGAAGGCGACCAATGCCTTTGGACCAGCGTGATAGTTAGCTAAATGCATGTACCTGACGTACTGATGCACAAAGTAACCCGTGCTTGGAAGCAAGATTGGATGTTTTTGGGCACTAGGAATATCCGCCAGCTCCAAACGGCCTCCAACCTTGATTAACTCGAAACCATCAGTGACCTGTAGGAAGATGCAAAGATTTTTTAAGTTAGTGTGAATTGACTTGCCCTTTCTCAGTAGGCTCAGTTCTTCGGAGAAGTATTTTGACTGCAAATTCCAAACTATGCAGTGTAGTGCACGTGTCAACTCCTGTGGCATAAGTGACGGTGCCATCAACGACGATTGGAGTTGCGTGCGCTGTACGAAACGAAGCATCCAAGCGACAACAATTAAACAGCGATGATGTGAGCTGATCTTGTTTATGACTTCGAGCAGGTAGTTGTTCGTGTGGGTTAAGGCAAAGCAAGATTTGCGCTTTTCCAAGAGTACCTCATCCTTGTCAATATTGCCTCGTTTGGTTATTGGCCATTGGTCTTCCTCCTCTCGAAGATGCGCAGGCCCTTCAAACCAAATTGAGTGTTGCAACTCTGTGACTGTACAGCCCCGAGAGAGTAGATCTGCAGGATTGCAGTCTGTTGGTACGTGCCTCCAGCGGCAACTTGTAGTTAGTTCCTGAATTTCTGAAATCCGATTGCCGACAAACGTTGATAATGTGGCAGAGTGTTGATTTATCCAATGGAGTACAATCTGGGAATCTGTCCACAAAAACGTTGTTGGTTGTAGCTTGTCGAAGATTCCAATTATCCTGCTGTAGAGCCTTGCCAGTAGGTGTGCACCACAAAGCTCTAATTTGGGTAATGACAATTTCCTGATTGGTGCCACCCTTGATTTTGAAGTAATGATCTGCACCCTGATTTTGCCAGTCGTCCCAACCGTACGTGCGTATATGCAGCAGCCTTACGCTCTGATGCTAGCATCGCAAAATCCATGTAACTGTAAGGATTGGAAGTTGGGTTGTAGGCAGTAGCGCGGAATGGCGACTGACTCCAACGATGAGAGTGATGATAGGAATGATGTCCATGCAGCATGAAGGTTTTGTGGAACCGATTCGTCCCACTGAAGCTTTAACAGCCAGAGTTCTTGGAGTATGAGTTTAGCTACAATGATGATGGGCGACACGATTCCCAACGGGTCGAATAACGACGAAGCGATCGATAAGATAGTTCGTTTTGAGACCTGTTCCGATGTCTGTCTGGGTGTAAACGAAAATAAGAAGTTATCCGCTTGCTGATCCCATTTCAAACCGAGTGTGCTGGTTATAAGGTCGGTTTCCAAGTTTAAGTCTTTGATAGTGCTGTCGTCGATGAAGTCCTCATGATTCGAATGCTTGTGAATAGGGCGACGAACTACGGCATATACGTCATCTATAAGAGTGCCGAAACTCAAAATGTCTGATCAAGAGCTTTTTCTTGATGAATTTAAAATTTAGTTGGGGGTGATATTGATTATTCTTATTTTATTTTAATTAGCCGACGCTGTACAAAATTGTTCTCCTGTTCTTCTTCAAAATACAAGTCAAGTGTTTCTTACACGATGATTCAATTACATTGATCGAGCGCAACTCGATAGTTTTAGCATGATAGTTGTTTACAAATGAGTGAAATTATAATCGATACGAATATTCGATGTCAACTATTGTCAATAACAATATTCATTGACTAATAGGCAAATATAAATTAATATACATATTGGGTTTTGACCCAACATCCCGGTCCCATTGAAAGAACATAGTGCTTTCAAGATACAGGCAGCACTGCTAACTTGTGAATAGGGCGACGAACTATTCCTTTGCTGGTTCGAACATCGGCTACGCGTACAATGTTATCCTTGCCTGGTATAACAGCTTGGATACGACCCAAGAGCCAGCGCTGGGGAGGTACGTTGTCTTCATGAATGATGACCAAATCGTTTACACGTACGTTCGGTGATGCCTTGGTCCAGTTACTGCGTGCCTGTAGTTCGCTGATATATTCTCGTGACCAGCGTTGCCAAATATGCTGTTTGATGGCAGTGACTTGTTGCCAGCGTTTCATGTTGTCCAACTTTGTTTCTGGTATTGGTATTTCAGGTAAGGCACGAAGCGAGTCACCCACCAAGAAATGACCCGTGGTGAGAGCTGCTAGGTCGTTTGGGTCTGACGAAAGTGGGCACAACGGTCGAGAATTTAAAATGGCTTCGATTTCCGTAGTTGCCGTCGTGAGCTCCTCGAAGGTGAATCGGACGTCCTTGAGTGTTCGATTTAATAATCCCTTTACACTTTTTACAGCAGCTTCCCAAAGGCCACCGAAATGAGGTGCTCTGGGAGGAATAAAATGAAAATTAATGAACTCCTTATTACAAAAACTGGTGATTGATTTGATAGTTTCCTGATTGAACAGGAACTGTTTGATAGCCTCCAATTTGTTATTTGCACCCGTGAAATTGGTGGCGTTGTCGCAAAATATGTCGGAGGGCAATCCGCGTCTAGCGTTTAGGCGCTTGAGGGCGGCAATAAAGGCATCTGTAGTCAGATCCGACACGACCTCGATGTGTATTGCTCGAGTAGCGAAACAGACAAACACAGCAATATAAGCCTTTGTGGGGGCCTTTCCCCGGATGCGCAAGTATAGATTTACTGGTCCACAGAAGTCAACGCCGCATCTTGAGAAAGGCCTAGACGGAGCTATCCTTTCGATAGGTAGCTGTCCCATGATCTGTCTCTGCAGAACGGGTCGATAGCGAACACAGTGTATGCAGGAACGGACGACTCGACGTGCCACATCCCGTGCGTTGATGATCCAGAATTTCAGGCGGATGAGGGCGACCAATGCCTTTGGACCAGCATGATAGTTAGCTAAATGCATGTACCTGACGTACTGATGCACAAAGTAACCCGTGCTTGGAAGCAAGATTGGATGTTTTTGGGCACTAGGAATATCCACCAGCTCCAAACGGCCTCCAACCTTGATTAACTCGAAACCATCAGTGACCTGTAGGAAGATGCAAAGATTTTTTAAGTTAGTGTGAATTGACTTGCCCTTTCTCAGTAGGCTCAGTTCTTCGGAGAAGTATTTTGACTGCAAATTCCAAACTATGCAGTGTAGTGCACGTGTCAACTCCTGTGGCGTAAGTGACGGTGCCATCAACGACGATTGGAGTTGCGTGCGCTGTACGAAACGAAGCATCCAAGCGACAACAATTAAACAGCGATGATGTGAGCTGATCTTGTTTATGACTTCGAGCAGGTAGTTGTTCGTGTGGGTTAAGGCAAAGCAAGATTTGCGCTTTTCCAAGAGTACCTCATCCTTGTCAATATTGCCTCGTTTGGTTATTGGCCATTGGTCTTCCTCCTCTCGAAGATACGCAGGCCCTTCAAACCAAATTGAGTGTTGCAACTCTGTGACTGTACAGCCCCGAGAGAGTAGATCTGCAGGATTGCAGTCTGTTGGTACGTGCCTCCAGCGGCAACTTGTAGTTAGTTCCTGAATTTCTGAAATCCGATTGCCGACAAACGTTGATAATGTGGCAGAGTGTTGATTTATCCAATGGAGTAAAATCTGGGAATCTGTCCACAAAAACGTTGTTGGTTGTAGCTTGTCGAAGATTCCAATTATCCTGCTGTAGAGCCTTGCCAGTAGGTGTGCACCACAAAGCTCTAATTTGGGTAATGACAATTTCCTGATTGGTGCCACCCTTGATTTTGAAGTAATGATCTGCACCCTGATTTTGCCAGTCGTCCCAACCGTACGTGCGTATATGCAGCAGCCGTACGCTCTGATGCTAGCATCGCAAAATCCATGTAACTGTAAGGATTGGAAGTTGGGTTGTAGGCAGTAGCGCGGAATGGCGACTGACTCCAACGATGAGAGTGATGATAGGAATGATGTCCATGCAGCATGAAGGTTTTGTGGAACCGATTCGTCCCACTGAAGCTTTAACAGCCAGAGTTCTTGGAGTATGAGTTTAGCTACAATGATGATGGGCGACACGATTCCCAACGGGTCGAATAACGACGAAGCGATCGATAAGATAGTTCGTTTTGAGACCTGTTCCGATGTCTGTCTGGGTGTAAACGAAAATAAGAAGTTATCCGCTTGCTGATCCCATTTCAAACCGAGTGTGCTGGTTATAAGGTCGGTTTCCAAGTTTAAGTCTTTGATAGTGCTGTCGTCGATGAAGTCCTCATGATTCGAATGCCATTTTGCAAGTTCGAATTTAGCGCAGTTAAGAATATATAGAACTTCGTTTTTAATTTGCCGAAGAGTATCAATGGTGTCTGCTCCACAAAGAAAATCATCTACGTAGAATGATGACTTGATGGCCTCTGCACCGATGCGATGTGTGTCGAAGTATTTGTCTGCTATGTAGGAAAGACTGCGAATAGCTAGGAAAGGTGCTGGAGCTGTGCCATAGGTAACCGTGTTGAGTTGATATGTACTTATACTTTCGGAAACTGTTCTTCTCCACAGAAAGTACTGAAATTTACGATCCTGAGGGTGCATCACGACTTGTCTGAACATCTTTACTATGTCCGCCGTGATCACATAACGATATGTACGAAAGCGTAACAGCAGTGTGTATAAGTCCGGTTGAATTGTTGGTCCGACCAATAACAAATCGTTAAGTGATTTTCGCGTTGTCGTCTGACAGGACGCGTCGAAGACTACTCTTAATTTAGTAGACGTACTATTTGGTTTGAGCACGCAATGGTGCGGTATGTAGTAGTGAGGTTCATCGATCGTTGGCTGCTCAACCAAGCTCATGTGACCCAATATTTCAAATTCATGCATAAATTCCACATACTGTTCCTTGATTTCTGGTAAATGATTTAATCGACGTTCAAGAGCCTTGAATCTTCTTGTGGCTGTGTCCAGTGAGTCACCCAGCACATGAGGGTCGTCTTTAAATGGCAAGCGCACTACAATTCGCCCATCGTCTTTGCGTTCTACAGTCTCTACGAAATTATCTTCACAATGGCGTTGTTCTGGCGTGTAGATATCCGGGAGCTTAGCAACTTCTTCAATACGCCACAGGCGCTCGATATTTTGATTGATGAAATCGTGCACGGTTGTAGAATACTGATGTACCACTGGCGGGTTTGTTTTCCACCGACCTGTAACGATCCAGCCTAGTAACGTTTTTTGTAGTAACGGCAAGTTAGCTCCAAGCTTGATTTGACCAACGGATAGTATCTCAAAGAAGGTTTCCGTCCCTAAGAGCAGATCAATGCGACGCGACTTATTAAACCTTCCATCGGCCAATGACGTGTTCTGCGGTAGTTTCCATGTTGAGATATCAATCTCCGAATCTGGGTGGTATGCAATGTGAGATGTGATGCAAAAATCGAGTGACATTTCGAACTCACTGATTCGTCAGTTGATCATCGGATCAACGTCGTAAAACGCTTAGGACTCTGCATCAACTGCCTCAATAAAGGCCACTTCGCTTCAAGATGCCCTTCAACGCAAAGATGTCGTCGCTGTTCGCACCCACATCATACACTCTTGCATCGGGATAGGACTGACTCGTCCGCACTACAGCGCCCTCCTCCAATTCAATCAGGCATTGAACAATCCCCAGACGCAGTGGCTCACACACATATAGGTGAACAAGCGGAGCGTGTCATTTTGGCCACGGCTTTGGTTCTAGTCAAAGATGCTTCAGGTTGCTACAAGGTTGGACGTGCCTTGCTAGACTCTTGTTCGCAAGTTAATTTCATGTCCGAGGAGTTTGCGCAAGCTCTTCGCATACCACGGAAGCAGCATCACATGGAAATTCGCAGCATTGGGAATTCAACTCGAATGAAACATCTACTGAAATAAAATCACGGTTCAATGAGTTCGAAATGTCACTCGATTTTTGCACATGATATGTGTTGGCTTTACTGCCAAAACCAGGGACTGCTTGATTGCAGACACAGGCCTTAAATGGTATTGTGAGTCCTGTAGTGAGGTGGTGAAAGAATCTTGAAAATTCATGAGGCAGACTCAGTTAGGCTTCAAAGCTATGCATATTGCATTTCATGCACTGCATAAGTCCTTTACAGAGCTTGAGTCAAATTTCAAAAATGGCAAGGTAACGACTGAATCTCCATAGCGTAAAAAGACTTCGGGTCCTAATCCGCCTACTGTCCCACCTATCATCCCCACAAAGCCCCTTCTGGGGCCCAGCATTAACTAACCTACGACTAGCCAATTAATGTTATAAAATTCGCCAGCAAAAACCATCACTAATAACCTTTCTTCAGATCCTGTGCAAGAAATCGGTTCAACAGCCTGTGCGCCTATTGATCCCAATGCAGGTACAACTGGGGCTCACAAGCCTTTTGTTGTTGTGCCTCTTAATAAATTTATTTTCGTGTCTAGGCTAGCATCCGAAACTTCATCGGATGATATTAGTACCTAAATTAAAAGTAATATCGAATCCACACATATTATGGTTGAAAAGTTTAAAATTAAACATTCCCGAAGCATATCTTCTTTCAAGTTGAGTGTTCCGCCCGAACTTTTCTCGACGATTTGTTCTGAAAAGTTTTGGTCGCCACAGCTCGTTGTAAAGGAGTATGTGAATAGGCGTAACGAAAATTATAATAATATTGGCATTAGGATTAGTAGTCAACAGCCTGTTAGCCATCCTGTGGCCTCCACGTTGGCGGCCAAAAACAAACAAATGTAATTAGCTTGGCCTATCAAAATGTTAGAGGCATTGTAAGCTAGAGATTTTGGCCGGGGTATATATCTCAGTCCGGCCAAAGTTCTGCGTCACAAGAAAATTTATTAAAGTATCAGTGACGCCTTGTGAAATGTAGGCGCGTGTAATTTGCGCCGTCCGACACACGCGTTGGTCGAAAACAACTGAGTGATCGGGGGGGTGCAATGGGTAACCCACAGTACGAGTACCACTGGCCACTCAGACTGTTTCGACTATGGTTAGGGTATCACGCACGGGCATGTAAGCATAAGCATGTGCAAAACTCAGGGGCTTGTATGTATGCGCGTGGGCACGCAAGCCTGGCAGCTGCAAATAAACCTCGGCAATCGAAAGGGCAGTGGAGGGGGTTTGGGCTTTAATTAAATATTAAATGTTTATTTGTTTCTCGTTCACTTTTCTGTTCTTTGTATTGTTTTCTTCAAACTTACGACTAATTCTTAATTTTCCACTCTAACCACAAAAACTGTCTTCAAACCTTCCGACACGCGCGGGTTCAGTTGAACTTCTCTTTACTCACTGCTCGCGCCGGTCTCTCGCTCGGCCCTGATCGCGCCGTGGCCCTCCCGATCGCTGGGTCTTCGGGTCGCGGCTCTCTCGTGCGTCTCTTGCGTCACCTTATGTATTACATGTTGGCTTCTTGCCGTTTCTTATATATTAATGCGTAATATAATATGTTAATGTTGGCTTCTTGCCGTTTCTTATGTGTATGTTAAACAAATGTGAACTTCTTGCTGTTCTTATTGATGCTAAACAAATGTAACTAAATGTTGGCTTCTTGCCGTTTCTTATGTGTATGCTAAACCAATGTGGGCTTCTTGCCGTTCTTACTTATGTTAAACAAATGTAACTAAATGTCGGCTTCTTCCAAGCTCTGCACTTTCCGACTCCTAAGTCGCGTGCTTTTTCCCTGCTGGAGTCTCTGCATCGACCCTATCGTAGCTCTCGACCGGCGCTTCGGCACTCTGTAGAATCAACGTCGCTTCGCCACACTGAATCGTTGTACCCATCCTACACAGAAAGTCCATTCCCAGAATGAGACTATCCAACATGGATGGCATTACCAGCAGATCCATTGTCACTTCTTTACCTACTAACTTCACTTTTATCCGCAACAGCTTGCTAATGGCGACGCTCGACCCGTCGGCTAAGCGTGTGTTTGCGGTTGCAGAGAAAACTTCCCCTTTCATCTCAATCTCGCAGAAAAACTCCTCGCTTACGAAGCTCCTAGTAGCCCCCGTGTCGACTGTCGCTTCTACACCTCGGTCCCCGACTCCTACCGTGGCGACTATGCGACTATTTTTGACTCTAAGAGGGTATACTATTTCTGGGACTGACTCGCGCCGACGCCCATCCGATCCCACTCCGGATGACGCGGCTGCTCGTTTCCCGCTCTCAACACATACTGGTGCTCACGCCCTGCGCGCCACACTGCCTACAGCACAGCACCTTCGGATTTGAGCACTTTCTGGCAAAATGCCCTTCCTGCGAACAATTATAGCATACGCGACTGGTTCCCCTCGGCCTTATATGCTCTTGCCCCAGCATGCCGTTCGAGATTTCTTCACTTCCCCCTGTCCTGACGTTATTTGGGCCATTTTGCGCCAACGGTAGCTGCGCTGGCGGGTTCCGGAAAGGATTGTCTTGCCTAGCGGGCGTGTCCACGACCCTAGACCCGTTTGAGTGATCGATTCCTGTCATACTCCTAACTCCCGTCGCCTCCCGGTTTTGCCCTGGAATACCATCAAATTCTGCTGCTAGCTGGGTCAGTTGAACAAGTGTCGCGAAATCTCTTCTGCGGATATAGAGTCTTTACTACCGGGCCAGATTCTCATAAATACGGTTCAACTCCTGCTCTGCCCCGTACCCGGCATGGCGCATAAGTCTCTTCGAATCGACCATGTATTCTTTATAGCCCTCGCCGGTGCGTTGCCGACGGGCCCTAATTTGGTCTTCTAGCCTATCAAAATATCGTGGAGGTAAGAAGAACTCGAAAAACTCTTTTTTAAATGCGAGCCAATTCGCGTCACTGAGGTCGCTCGTCGAAAACCAACATGCCGCCATGCCAGTCAACGCTTCGCTCATAGCCTTGGGCATCCGGTCTAAGTTGATTTCATACGCTCTCGCTCGTTGTTCGAGCGCCTCTATAAAAACGAGCGGATCCGCGTAACCGTCGAATCTGACACCCCACTTTCTGACCAGCTCGGGGACGACCATGTACTGCCTACTGCTGTCACAACCCCCGCAGCTGGCGCCCATGCGCGATCTGTTGCCCTCCGGGACTACTTGGGTGCTAGCCCCAGGTAGGCTCACCTGTGGTGCCACGTGCTCTCCAGATGTAACGCCGCTTTGAGTACCTTGCCCCTTCAATGTCAGGTGTTGTGTATGGCTAATCGGGAACAACCCCCTGGTGACCCCGACAACGTTAGCAGATCGGACTCAGATTTCTGACGCTGTCGTGCGCTTGGGACAAAAACGTTTAATGGCACGGGCGATTCAGGAATTTTCACGAAGCACGTTTCCCACTCGGCTAGGCGCGTCCACACTCCTGTGTGGTGATTCCCATCTTTTATGAAGGTACATACCCGTTTTCGTATTTCCTCTACCCTCCCTAAGTGATCCAATCCTAGTTCTTTCGTCAGGCGTTCTAAATCCTCCTTTCGGCAGTGGTAGACCCAACGTACGCCTCACCTGGGTTGACCCGATCCTCCAGCGGTGTGTCATTGGGCTCGCTCATTTCGGTCACACTAAGTTATAAAAATACCCTAGATTTTTTCCCACCACAAAACCAATTAATAACAATTTTATTAAATTTCGGGTTAAAAAAATTTTTTTTTTTTTTTTATTATAAACGTTTTCCGCAATCCTGTTTTTTTTATTTTATTATTACTCAGTTTTGTTTGTTATTATTATTTTCGTCGAATTTTAATTTTTTTTATTGTTCATCATTTTCGACGAATTTTAATTTTTATTATTGTTTATTATTTTCGTCGAATTTTAATTTTTATTGATTTTTATTTTTGCCGAATTTTAATTTTTATTGTTATTTTATTTTTGCAGAATTTTAATTTTTATTATTAATTATTATTTTATTATTTGTTATTATATATTTATTATTATTTTTATTTTTTTATTTATTATCTGTGTCTGCCGATTTTTATTTTCTTGCTCGTTATTATTATATTTATTTTGTTGTTTATTATTATTATATATATTTTATTATTTGTTTAGTTTAACCTTCGTTTGCAAGCCCTTCCCTTTGTAACAAAAACTTCTTCCCTTTTTATACTCGATACCGAAGGTAAAGAGTATATTGGTTTTGTGCAATGTCCGTCATGGTGTCTGTCCGTCTGTCCGTCTGTCCGTCCGTATGGTTGCAAGTTTTTTCCACACCCTTCAAGCTAGAGACTTGAAACTTTCCAATTCTCTTTATCTATGGGATAGTAAATTAAAGTGTCAAGATGGGGGTTCTACGATAACTGGGGGGCTGGCAAATCGATAAATTCGATAACTCAAAACCGATAAATCCTCATATTTCGCACATCCTTACAGCTATAAGTACCAAATTTGGTAAGAAGATAGCTATTAGCAACCCCCAAAAAACTGCATCAAAAGTTTTGGAGCCACGCCCCCCCATTCCGCCCCCAGCCCCCGTCTTTTTTAAGTCAAAATAGCCCATATCTCCCACAGTTTTTGAGCTATAGCCACCAAATTTGGTGCCAAGATAGGTGATGATGACCCCCTAAAAACCGCATCAAAAGTTTGGATGCCACGCCCACCGATACTGCCCTAGCCGCCCCCATCCACCCCAACGCTTCGTCAAAAACGGGAATGCGTGTATCTTCCAGAGTTGTGGAGCTAGAGCCTCCAAATTTGGTGGGAAGATAGCTGTTAACGACCCCCAAAAATCTGCATCAAAGTTTTGGAGCCACGCCCACCCATTACGCCCCCAGCCCCCCGCATTTTGAAATCAGATATGGCTATATCTCCCACAGTTTTTGAGCTATAGCCACCAAATTTGGTGCCAAGATAGGTGATGATGACCCCCTAAAAACTGCACCAAAAGTTTGGATACCACGCCCACCGATACTGCCCTAGCCTCCCCCATCCACCCCAACGCTTCGTCAAAAACGGGAATGAGTGTATCTTCCAGAGTTGTGGAGCTAAAGCCACCAAATTTGGTAAGAAGATAGCTGGCAACGACCCCCAAAAATCTGCATCAAAGTTTTGGAGCCACGCCCTCCAATTCGCCCCCCTTTCTCCACTTTTTACAATTTTCGAGCTAGAGTCACCAAATTTGGTATGAAGATAGCAATTGACATTCCACAAAGATCTGCATCAAAAATTTGGATGCCACGCCCACCCATACCACCCCCAACCCCCCTTTTCCCACTTTTTACAAACTTCGAGCTAGAGTCACCAAATTTTGTATGTAGATAGCAATTGATATTTCACAAAGATCTGCATCAAAAATTTGGATGCCACGCCCACCCATACCACCCCCAACCCCCCTTTCCCCAATTTTTACAAATTTTGAGCTAGAGTCACCAAATTTGGTATGAAGATAGCAATTGATATTTCACAAAGATCTGCATCAAAAATTTGGATGCCACGCCCACCCATACCACCCCCATCCCCCCTTTCCCCAATTTTTACAAATTTCGAGCTAGAGTCACCAAATTTGGTATCAAGATAGCAATTGACATTTCACAAAGATCTGCAAAAAAATTTTGATGCCACAACTACCCATACCGCCCCCAGCCCCCCCTTTCCCTACATTTTACAAACTTTTAGCTAGAGTCACCAAATTTGGAAGGCAAATAGTTGGTGGCATCCCCATCTGCATCGGAGAATCTTTAAGGCAGCGTACACCCCTGCCGCATCCGTACCCCTTTGCATTCAAGCCTATTTTTACCGGTTTTAATACTGGTATCGAGTATGCCGCAGTCGGTTGCGTCCGACTGCAACGTTTCTACTTGTTTTAAATTAAATTTAAAAAAACAATCATAAATATTTTTGCGTCCCACTGTTCGATGCCTACAGCTGCGCAAAAAACCAAACGGCTTTTGATTATGCTGCGCGTGCTGTACCTTTTGTCGTCGACCCGTTGCACAGCGCCGTTAAGTGATCGGTGTTTGCCTTTTCGCCGTCACTTTCATTGCGCCGCTAATCGCACAAAAAAACAAAGCCCCTTCTGGGGCCCAGCATTAACTAACCTACGACTAGCCAATTAATGTTATAAAATTCGCCAGCATGAACCATCACTAATAACCTTTCTTCAGATTCTGTGCAAGAAATCGGTTCAACAGCCTGTGCGCCTATTGATCCCAATGCAGGTACAACTGGGGCTCACAAGCCTTTTGTTGTTGTGCCTCTTAATAAATTTATTTTCGTGTCTAGGCTAGCATCCGAAACTTCATCGGATGATATTAGTACCTAAATTAAAAGTAATATCGAATCCACACATATTATGGTTGAAAAGTTTAAAATTAAACATTCCCGAAGCATATCTTCTTTCAAGTTGAGTGTTCCGCCCGAACTTTTCTCGACGATTTGTTCTGAAAAGTTTTGGTCGCCACAGCTCGTTGTAAAGGAGTATGTGAATAGGCGTAACGAAAATTATAATAATATTGGCATTAGGATTAGTAGTCAACAGCCTGTTAGCCATCCTGTGGCCTCCACGTTGGCGGCCAAAAACAAACAAATGTAATTAGCTTGGCCTATCAAAATGTTAGAGGCATTGTAAGGTAGAGATTTTGGCCGGGGTATATATCTCAGTCCGGCCAAAGTTCTGCGTCACAAGAAAATTTATTAAAGTATCAGTGACGCCTTGTGAAATGTAGGCGCGTGTAATTTGCGCCGTCCGACACACGCGTTGGTCGAAAACAACTGAGTGATCGGGGGGGTGCAATGGGTAACCCACAGTACGAGTACCACTGGCCACTCAGACTGTTTCGACTATGGTTAGGGTATCACGCACGGGCATGTAAGCATAAGCATGTGCAAAACTCAGGGGCTTGTATGTATGCGCGTGGGCACGCAAGCCTGGCAGCTTCAAATAAACCTTGGCAATCGAAAGGGCAGTGGAGGGGGGTTTGGGCTTTAATTAAATATTAAATGTCTTTTTGTTTCTCGTTCACTTTTCTGTTCTTTGTATTGTTTTCTTCAAACTTACGACTAATTCTTAATTTTCCACTCTAACCACAAAAACTGTCTTCAAACCTTCCGACACGCGCGGGTTCAGTTGAACATCTCTTTACTCACTGCTCGCGCCGGTCTCTCGCTCGGCCCTGATCGCGCCGTGGCCCTCCCGATCGCTGGGTCTTCGGGTCGCGGCTCTCTCGTGCGTCTCTTGCGTCACCTTATGTATTACATGTTGGCTTCTTGCCGTTTCTTATATATTAATGCGTAATATAATATGTTAATGTTGGCTTCTTGCCGTTTCTTATGTGTATGTTAAACAAATGTGAACTTCTTGCTGTTCTTATTGATGCTAAACAAATGTAACTAAATGTTGGCTTCTTGCCGTTTCTTATGTGTATGCTAAACCAATGTGGGCTTCTTGCCGTTCTTACTTATGTTAAACAAATGTAACTAAATGTCGGCTTCTTCCAAGCTCTGCACTTTCCGACTCCTAAGTCGCGTGCTTTTTCCCTGCTGGAGTCTCTGCATCGACCCTATCGGTGCTCTCGACCGGCGCTTCGGCACTCTGTAGAATCAACGTCGCTTCGCCACACTGAATCGTTGTACCCATCCTACACAGAAAGTCCATTCCCAGAATGAGACTATCCAACATGGATGGCATTACCAGCAGATCCATTGTCACTTCTTTACCTACTAACTTCACTTTTATCCGCAACAGCTTGCTAATGGCGACGCTCGACCCGTCGGCTAAGCGTGTGTTTGCGGTTGCAGAGAAAACTTCCCTTTCATCTCAATCTCGCAGAAAACTCCTCGCTTACGAAGCTCCTAGTAGCCCCCGTGTCGACTGTCGCTTCTACACCTCGGTCCCCGACTCCTACCGTGGCGACTATGCGACTATTTTTGACTCTAAGAGGGTATACTATTTCTGGGACTGACTCGCGCCGACGCCCATCCGATCCCACTCCGGATGACGCGGCTGCTCGTTTCCCGCTCTCTTTCCGCAACACATACTGGTGCTCACGCCCTGCGCGCCACACTGCCTACAGCACAGCACCTTCGGATTTGAGCACTTTCTGGCAAAATGCCCTTCCTGCGAACAATTATAGCATACGCGACTGGTTCCCCTCGGCCTTATATGCTCTTGCCCCAGCATGCCGTTCGAGATTTCTTCACTTCCCCCTGTCCTGACGTTATTTGGGCCATTTTGCGCCAACGGTAGCTGCGCTGGCGGGTTCCGGAAAGGATTGTCTTGCCTAGCGGGCGTGTCCACGACCCTAGACCCGTTTGAGTGATCGATTCCTGTCATACTCCTAACTCCCGTCGCCTCCCGGTTTTGCCCTGGAATACCATCAAATTCTGCTGCTAGCTGGGTCAGTTGAACAAGTGTCGCGAAATCTCTTCTGCGGATATAGAGTCTTTACTACCGGGCCAGATTCTCATAAATACGGTTCAACTCCTGCTCTGCCCCGTACCCGGCATGGCGCATAAGTCTCTTCGAATCGACCATGTATTCTTTATAGCCCTCGCCGGTGCGTTGCCGACGGGCCCTAATTTGGTCTTCTAGCCTATCAAAATATCGTGGAGGTAAGAAGAACTCGAAAAACTCTTATTTAAATGCGAGCCAATTCGCGTCACTGAGGTCGCTCGTCGAAAACCAACATGCCGCCATGCCAGTCAACGCTTCGCTCATAGCCTTGGGCATCCGGTCTAAGTTGATTTCATACGCTCTCGCTCGTTGTTCGAGCGCCTCTATAAAAACGAGCGGATCCGCGTAACCGTCGAATCTGACACCCCACTTTCTGACCAGCTCGGGGACGACCATGTACTGCCTACTGCTGTCACAACCCCGCAGCTGGCGCCCATGCGCGATCTATTGCCCTCCGGGACTACTTGGGTGCTAGCCCCAGGTAGGCTCACCTGTGGTGCCACGTGCTCTCCAGATGTAACGCCGCTTTGAGTACCTTGCCCCTTCAATGTCAGTTGTTGTGTATGGCTAATCGGGAACAACCCCCTGGTGACCCCGACAACGTTAGCAGATCGGACTCAGATTTCTGACGCTGTCGTGCGCTTGGGACAAAAACGTTTAATGGCACGGGCGATTCAGGAATTTTCACGAAGCGTTTCCCACTCGGCTAGGGCGTCCACACCCTGTGTGGTGATTCCCATCTTTTATGAAGGTACATACCCATTTTCGTAATTCCTCTACCCTCCCTAAGTGATCCAATCCTAGTTCTTTCGTCAGGCGTTCTAAATCCTCCTTTCGGCAGTGGTAGACCCAACGTACGCCTCCTGGGTGACCCCCGATCCTCCAGCGGTGTGTCATTGGGCTCGCTCATTTCGGTCACACTAAGTTATAAAAATACCCTAGATTTTTTCCCACCACAAAAACCAATCGACGAGCAATTAATAACAATTTTATTAAATTTCGGGTTAAAAAAATTTTTTTTTTTTTTATTATAAACGTTTTCCGCTATCCTGTTTTTTTTTATTTTATTATTACTCAGTTTTGTTTGTTATTATTATTTTCGTCGAATTTTAATTTTTTTTATTGTTCATCATTTTCGACGAATTTTAATTTTTATTATTGTTTATTATTTTCGTCGAATTTTAATTTTTATTGATTTTTATTTTTGCCGAATTTTAATTTTATTTATTGTTTTTTATTTTTGCCGAATTTTAATTTGTATTATTAATTATTATTTTATTATTTGTTATTATATATTTATTATTATTTTTATTTTTTTATTTATTATCTTTTGTGTGTCTCCCGGATTTTTATTTTCTTGCTCGTTATTATTATATTTATTTTGTTGTTTATTATTATCTATATATATAAAAGAGTTCGTCCCCATGTTAGAATGGATCAGCCACAGCCTAAACGAAAAGAGCTAGAAGGCTGAAATTTTCACACAATTTTTATGCAGGTAGTAAGTGAGCACTAAGAAGGGAATTTTTATTTGGACAACTCCTTCAAGTACCTCCCATACGATTTGGAGCACTTTTTACCCATTTTAAAAATCAAATTACAATTACAACAATTACCCATTCCACTACTGTCGCCTGATTGTCGCACAAGCTGAGGGTTTGATCGCGAGCGAGAATACAAAAACAAAACAAATGCGCAGTGACGCCTTCGCGTCGCACAAGCAAAGTCATAAAAAAGGTTCGACACTTGCAAAAACGAAACGGATTTCTGCTTCTTAATGAATATGTGCATACACAATTAAGTGAACAATGCGCTTGAAAATAGTTTTCATAATTTTATGTACATGTATCACTTCGCACAGTGCATATTCTTTTTTTTCAAATTTGTGTGCCTTTGACAATTGATTTACGACCCAAGTAGCGTTTGTTGTTGTTGTAAGTGTTGTTGTTGGGCCCGCACTGCTACTTTTTGTTGGTGTGATTGATTTAAAAAAACAAAAACAACAAAACAAAACTTGGTGCGTCTAGAAAAATTTCCCACACCAGAATATGTTTTGGGGGTGGATTCGCCTACTTGCTGCTTATATAACTTAGACAAAACTAACTAACATTATTAATATGTTATTGATATGCAATTGCGAACAAGCATAGGGCGTTCACATAAGTGCGCGTGTTGCTCTTAAGATAATAAAATAATTACAACAATTACCCATTCCACTACTGTCGCCTGATTGTCCCACAAGCTGAGAGCTCGATCGCGAGCGAGAATACAAAAACAAAACAATGGGCAATGACGCCTTTGAGTGCCGCAAGCAAAGTGTCATAAAAAAAGGTTCGTACACTTGCAAGAAGCGTTTGTTGTTGTTGTTGTTGGGCCCGCACTGCTACTTTTTGTTGGTGTGATTGATTTAAAAAAACAAAAACAACAAAACAAAACTTGGTGCGTCTAGAAAAATTACCCACACCAGAATATGTTATGGGGGTGGATTTGCCTACTTGCTGCTTATATAACTTAGACAAAACTAACTAACATTATTAATATGTTATTGATATGCAATTGCGAACAAGCATAGGGCGTTGACATAAGTGCGCGTGTTGCTCTTAAGATAATCAGGTAATTACAAATCTCGCTCCTATCATGTTCCTTTGATGTTGCTCATTTACGTTCACTCTCTATTTTATGTGCGCGCTTTGCATGTCAATCATAAAGTTTAATAACCCTAACTCCTCCGCACACACTAAATTAAAGCTAAAGGCATTGCATTGGCCGTTGCCTCTTCCGGTATTGCAGCCACTTTACTAAATGGTGGTCGCACAGCGCATTCTACACTTAAGATTCCATTTAATTTGATTCATTTAGAAACACCACAATGCTCAATTTCAAAGCAATCTAATATTGCTGCTGTGCTCAGAGATTGCAAGCTTATTGTTTGGGATGAGTGTACTATGGCTCATAAAGGTGCTTTTGAAGCTGTAGATCGATCTTTGAAAGACATTCGAGATAGTGAATACTTAATGGGTGGCATAACTGTTCTCTTAGCTGGTGATTTTCGACAAACTCTTCCAGTGATCCCTAGGGGAACAAGAGCAGATGAAATAAATGCGTGCTTAAAGTCTTCAATTTTGTGGCCCAAAATTCAGAAACTTGCATTAACGAAAAATATGCGAGTGCACTTAAAAGGTGATAGCATAGCTGGTGAATTTGCAGAAATGCTTCTTAAAATAGGAAATGGATTATTTCCAGCTCATGATGGCAAAATAACTTTACCATCAACTTTGTGTCATGTTGTGAAAAGTATTGAAGAGCTAACTCTAAAAATATTTCCGGATATTACAAATATCTCTGAAAAATCACTCGAATGGTTTTCAGAACGTGCTATTTTGACTGCGAGAAATGACAATGCATTGGAAATAAACGAGTTTTTATTAAAATCATTTCAAAGTGAAGAAATGACATATAACTCTATTGATTCTGTGACTGAAGTCGAAGATGCAGTTCATTACCCCGTCGAGTTTCTTAATTCATTAAATCCGGCTGGCCTGCCACATCATAAATTAACTTTAAAGATTGGTTCACCTGTAATGTTGATCCGCAACTTGAAACCGCCAAAACTATGCAATGGTACAAGATTGCAAGTTAAAGTCCTTCATAAGAATGTTGTCGAAGCAATAATCTTTACTGGCAATGGTATAGGTGAAACGGTTTTTATACCGAGAATTCCATTAATACCTTCTGACTCTGAATTGCCATTTCAATTTAAAAGATTGCAATTTCCTTTAAAAGTTTGTTTTGCCCTAACAATCAATAAATCACAGGGACAAACTCTCAAATTAGCCGGACTAGATTTAAGACACGATTGCTTCTCTCATGGCCAATTTTATGTAGCCTGCTCAAGAGTCAGTTCACCAAAAAGTTTAGTTGTATTAGCACCTGACGGAAAAACAACCAATGTCGTTTATCAAGAAGCTCTTAACAGTTGTTAATAATTGCAAATTAAATTCAACAAGTGGATAAGGCCTACTGGGGAAACCACAATAAAAAATTACGCACCTGATTCTCTACCTCAATGGTGGCGTGGAAAAGAGAATATTAAATACTTTGCTTTAATTTGTTGTTAAATATTTTCTAATTTATTTCTATATTCTATTGCTAAAATTTATATAATCTATCCGCGCAGCGAAGTAAGCGGGCCACTTACTAGTTATATATATTTTATTATTTGTTTAGTTTAACCTTCGTTTGCAAGCCCTTCCCTTTGTAACAAAAACTTCTTCCCTTTTTTTTTTTTAAATTAAATTTAAAAAAACAATCATAAATATTTTTGCGTCCCACTGTTCGATGCCTACAGCTGCGCAAAAAACCAGACGGCTTTTGATTATGCTGCGCGTGCTGTACCTTTTGTCGTCGACCCGTTGCACAGCGTCGTTAAGTGATCGGTGTTTGCCTTTTCGCCGTCACTTTCATTGCGCCGCTAATCGCACAAAAAAACTATCATCCCCACAAAGCCCCTTCTGGGGCCTAGCATTAACTAACCTACGACTAGCCAATTAATGTTATAAAATTCGCCAGCAAGAACCATCACTAATAACCTTTCTTCAGATTCTGTGCAAGAAATCGGTTCAACAGCCTGTGCGCCTATTGATCCCAATGCAGGTACAACTGGGGCTCACAAGCCTTTTGTTGTTGTGCCTCTTAATAAATTTATTTTCGTGTCTAGGCTAGCATCCGAAACTTCATCGGATGATATTAGTGCCTAAATTAATAGTAATATCGAATCCACACATATTATGGTTGAAAAGTTTAAAATTAAACATTCCCGAAGCATATCTTCTTTCAAGTTGAGTGTTCCGCCCGAACTTTTCTCGACGATTTGTTCTGAAAAGTTTTGGTCGCCACAGCTCGTTGTAAAGGAGTATGTGAATAGGCGTAACGAAAATTATAATAATATTGGCATTAGGATTAGTAGTCAACAGCCTGTTAGCCATCCTGTGGCCTCCACGTTGGCGGCCAAAAACAAACAAATGTAATTAGCTTGGCCTATCAAAATGTTAGAGGCATTGTAAGGTAGAGATTTTGGCCGGGGTATATATCTCAGTCCGGCCAAAGTTCTGCGTCACAAGAAAATTTATTAAAGTATCAGTGACGCCTTGTGAAATGTAGGCGCGTGTAATTTGCGCCGTCCGACACACGCGTTGGTCGAAAACAACTGAGTGATCGGGGGGGTGCAATGGGTAACCCACAGTACGAGTACCACTGGCCACTCAGACTGTTTCGACTATGGTTAGGGTATCACGCACGGGCATGTGTGCATAAGCATGTGCAAAACTCAGGGGCTTGTATGTATGCGCGTGGGCACGCAAGCCTGGCAGCTGCAAATAAACCTCTGCAATCGAAAGGGCAGTGGAGGGGGTTTGGGCTTTAATTAAATATTAAATGTTTATTTGTTTCTCGTTCACTTTTCTGTTCTTTGTATTGTTTTCTTCAAACTTACGACTAATTCTTAATTTTCCACTCTAACCACAAAAACTGTCTTCAAACCTTCCGACACGCGCGGGTTCAGTTGAACTTTTCTTTACTCACTGCTCGCGCCGGTCTCTCGCTCGGCCCTGATCGCGCCGTGGCCCTCCCGATCGCTGGGTCTTCGGGTCGCGGCTCTCTCGTGCGTCTCTTGCGTCACCTTATGTATTACAAGTTGGCTTCTTGCCGTTTCTTATATATTAATGCGTAATATAATATGTTAATGTTGGCTTCTTGCCGTTTCTTATGTGTATGTTAAACAAATGTGAACTTCTTGCTGTTCTTATTGATGCTAAACAAATGTAACTAAATGTTGGCTTCTTGCCGTTTCTTATGTGTATGTTAAACCAATGTGGGCTTCTTGCCGTTCTTACTTATGTTAAACAAATGTAACTAAATGTCGGCTTCTTCCAAGCTCTGCACTTTCCGACTCCTAAGTCGCGTGCTTTTTCCCTGCTGGAGTCTCCGCATCGACCCTATCGGTGCTCTCGACCGGCGCTTCGGCACTCTGTAGAATCAACGTCGCTTCGCCACACTAAATCGTTGTACCCATCCTACACAGAAAGTCCATTCCCAGAATGAGACTATCCAACATGGATGGCATTACCAGCAGATCCATTGTCACTTCTTTACCTACTAACTTCACTTTTGTCCGCAACAGCTTGCTAATGGCGACGCTCGACCCGTCGGCTAAGCGTGTGTTTGCGGTTGCAGAGAAAACTTCCCCTTTCATCTCAATCTCGCAGAAAAACTCCTCGCTTACGAAGCTCCTAGTGGCCCCCGTGTCGACTGTCGCTTCTACACCTCGGTCCCCGACTCCTACCGTGGCGAATATGCGACTATTTTCGACTCTAAGAGGGTATACTATTTCTGGGACTGACTCGCGCCGACGCCCATCCGATCCCACTCCGGATGACGCGGCTGCTCGTTTCCCGCTCTCTTTCCGCAACACATACTGGTGCTCACGCCCTGCGCGCCACACTGCCTACAGCACAGCACCTTCGGATTTGAGCACTTTCTGGCAAAATGCCCCTCCTGCGAACAATTATAGCATACGCGACTGGTTCCCCTCGGCCTTATATGCTCTTGCCCCAGCATGCCGTTCGAGGTTTCTCCACTTCCCCCTGTCCTGACGTTATTTAGGCCATTTTGCGCCAACGGTAGCTGCGCTGGCGGGTTCCGGAAAGGATTGTCTTGCCTAGCGGGCGTGTCCACGACCCTAGACCCGTTTGAGTGATCGATTCCTGTCATACTCCTAACTCCCGTCGCCTCCCGGTTTTGCCCTGGAATACCATCAAATTCTGCTGCTAGCTGGGTCAGTTGAACAAGTGTCGCGAAATCTCTTCTGCGGATATAGAGTCTGTACTCCCGGGCCAGATTCTCATAAATACGGTTCAACTCCTGCTCTGCCCCGTACCCGGCATGGCGCATAAGTCTCTTCGAATCGACCATGTATTCTTTATAGCCCTCGCCGGTGCGTTGCCGACGGGCCCTAATTTGGTCTTCTAGCCTATCAAAATATCGTGGAGTTAAGAAGAACTCGAAAAACTCTTTTTTAAATGCGACCCAATTCGCGTCACTGAGGTCGCTCGTCGAAAACCAACATGCCGCCATGCCAGTCATCGCTTCGCTCATAGCCCTGGGCATCCGGTCTAAGTTGATTTCATACGCTCTCGCTCGTTGTTCGAGCGCCTCTATAAAAACGAGCGGATCCGCGTAACCGTCGAATCTGACACCCCACTTTCTGACCAGCTCGGGGACGACCATGTACTGCCTACTGCTGTCACAACCCCCGCAGCTGGCGCCCATGCGCGATCTATTGCCCTCCGGGACTACTTGGGTGCTAGTCCCAGGTAGGCTCACCTGTGGTGCCACGTGCTCTCCAGATGTAACGCCGCTTTGAGTACCTTGCCCCTTCAATGTCAGGTGTTGTGTATGGCTAATCGGGAACAACCCCCTGGTGACCCCGACAACGTTAGCAGATCGGACTCAGATTTCTGACGCTGTCGTGCGCTTGGGACAAAAACGTTTAATGGCACGGGCGATTCAGGAATTTTCACGAAGCACGTTTCCCACTCGGCTAGGCGCGTCCACACTCCTGTGTGGTGATTCCCATCTTTTATGAAGGTACATACCTGTTTTCGTAATTCCTCTACCCTCCCTAAGTGATCCAATCCTAGTTCTTTCGTCAGGCGTTCTAAATCCTCCTTTCGGCAGTGGTAGACCCAACGTACGCCTACGCCTGGGTTGACCCGATCCTCCAGCGGTGTGTCATTGGGCTCGCTCATTTCGGTCACACTAAGTTATAAAAATACCCTAGATTTTTTTCCCACCACAAAACCAATCGAAGAGCAATTAGTAACAATTTTATTAAATTTCGGGTTAAAAAAAAAATTTTTTTTTTTAATTATAAACGTTTTCCGCTATCCTGTTTTTTTTTATTTTATTATTACTCAGTTTTGTTTGTTATTATTATTTTCGTCGAATTTTAATTTTTTTTATTGTTCATCATTTTCGACGAATTTTAATTTTTATTATTGTTTATTATTTTCGTCGAATTTTAATTTTTAATTAATTTTATTTATTAATTTATTATTAATTATTATGTTATTATTTGTTATTATATATTTATTATTATTTTTATTTTTTTATTTATTATCTGTGTCTGCCGATTTTTATTTTCTTGCTCGTTATTATTATATTTATTTTGTTGTTTATTATTATCTATATATATAAAAGAGTTCGTCCGCGTTAAAATGGATCAGCCACAGCCTAAACGAAAAGAGCTAGAAGGCTGAAATTTTCACACAATTTTTTATGCAGGTAGTAAGTGAGCACTAAGAAGGGAATTTTTATTTGGACAACTCCTTCAAGTACCTCCCATACGATTTGGAGCACTTTTTACCCATTTTAAAAAACAAATTACAATTACAACAAGTACCCATTCCACTACTGTCGCCTGATTGTCGCACAAGCTGAGGGTTTGATCGCGAGCGAGAATACAAAAACAAAACAAATGCGCAGTGACGCCTTCGCGTCGCACAAGCAAAGTCATAAAAAAAGGTTCGACACTTGCAAAAACGAAACGGATTTCTGCTTCTTAATGAATATGTGCATACACAATTAAGTGAACAATGCGCTTGAAAATAATTTTCATAATTTTATGTACATGTATCACTTCGCACAGTGCATTTTTTTTTTTTTTTCAATTTGTGTGCCTTTGACAATTGATTTACGACCCAAGTAGCGTTTGTTGTTGTTGTAAGTGTTGTTTTTGGGCCCGCACTGCTACTTTTTGTTGGTGTCATTGATTTAAAAAAAAAAACAACAACAACATAACAAAACTTAGTGCGTCTAGAAAAATTTCCCACACCAGAATATGTTATGGGGGTGGATTCGCCTGCTTGCTGCTTATATAACTTAGCCAAAACGTATCACACTAACATTATTGATATATTATTGATATACAATTTCGAACAAGCAAAGGGCGTTCACATAAGCGCGCGTGTTGCTCTTATGATAATCAGATAATTTGAAATCTCGCTCCGATCATGCTCCTTTGTTGTTGCTCATTTACATTCACTCTCTATTTGATGTGCGCGCTTTGCATGTCAATCGTAAGGTTTAATAACCCTACCTCCTCCGCACACACTAAACTAAAGCTAAAGGCAATATGCAATTCACTTAACTGCAGCCTCTTAGATATGTTTTGCGTTGATTCAGTGCGTGCGAAGAAGGTAGCGATACTACGCTCTTTGTCTAACTTCCAGAGCGCGCGCATACATAAGAGAGTTAGCCGAAATAGCCAACAACAAAGGCGCATGATCGGAGCGAGATTTAAAAATAATTTGTCATCTAGCGCCGAACATGAAGAGCGATGCGTGAGCGTGTTCAAGTTTTAAGCTGCCTCTTTGGGTTTGGGACCAGCAGCGCTCAATTCATGATGCAGGTGTTGAATTGCCGACTGTCAGCACAACACGAGAATGAGCGAATCTGAAAACAAGTAAGATGGCTTTAGTCGAGAAATCCCGTCTAAAAGATACCCTGAACCCGTGTATTAAAATTACTTGCAGAAGTCTCCTGTGTTTCTTAATCGATTTGGATTATTAATTTTCACAGAATTTATAAAGTTATCCATTGTCTTAACTCCTATTTTTACATTTTCTAAATAACAGACATGTGGACTCGGCTGTTGAAGCTGATTTATGTGGTCGGAGATGCTTCTTTCTGCCTGTTACATACTTTTGCACAAATCAATTATACCCTTATTTACCCATTTTATGGGTTCAGGGTATAAAAATAATGAAATATTTTAGGCATGCTTTCAAAACAAAGTTTTCTTATATTTTGGAGCCACAGATAACAGAGAGAAGAACAAAGAAGAAGAAATATAACTGTAAATGGTACTCACTGCAAGCAGCATGCACATCTGAGCGAATATATGCTGCAACACAAAGAGCGGCTTAAAGCTTGATCAGCGCGCGCGTCTCTCTTATGACTGCCGCTAGATATAACATAATTTGAATGTAATCATGCTCCTTTGATGTTGCTCATTTACGTTCACTCTCTATTTTATGTGCGCGCTTTGCATGTCAATCATAAAGTTTAATATCCCTATCTCCTCCGCACTCACTAAGCTAAGCTAACTATAACTAAGAGGCTGCAGTTAAGGGAATTGCATTGCCTAATTTACACCACCCATACATATGTAGCTCTTAAGTGCAAGCGTTGTATGTATGAGCTCGGGATCTGCTGCTTAGAGGAATAACTGTAATGCTCTTTCCAACATTGTGTTTTTACATACAATGGTAAGGGAATTGGTTATGCATTTTAGTTCATATTTAATGTGAACAAAGAAAGTTACTTTTCGTTTCAGTGAATTTTTTAATATTGTTTATATTAAGGATAAGGATAATAACAACCAAAGTTTCTTTTTGGATCAGTGAGTTTGTTAATATTCTGATTTTCGTATTATATATATGTACATTCATTTCAAATACGTATGTATATACGTTCATTTAAAATTCGTATATAATGATAAGTTATAAAAAATATTTAATTTCTATGATTTAAATATTTAAAAAACGATCAACGTATTTAAATTTCTTTTGTTGTTTTTTAAACAGAAAAAAGTTAAGTTGATTTTCGATTTAATAATTGAAGCAACATTATTTATAGTTGTCTTCTATTTTGCATATTATATAATAGTTATATAGACGCTGCTTTAGTGCATTTAAAAATCAAATAAAACTAAGCAGTCTGAATATTCTATTTAATTAATATAAGTTGGTATATTCAATTTTATTGAATTCTATACTTACGTATAGACACTGTAACGTTGTAACAATCGTTTTACATTGACGTCAATTGACTCACAGCCAAATTAAAATATGTCTATTGAAACTTTAGATATTAGTGGTGTTTTGGTGCCGCATTCAGCTGTTGCCATAATTGGTGATGGAGCCTGTCTTTTTAGATCTATTTTCTACCTTTTATTTGGTAGGCAAGGCTTCCATGGCACCATACGCCAAAATATTGTTGAACATGTTGTAACCAACTGGCAAACTTTTGCTTGCTTCAGCATAAACTTAAATGGAGAGTGTTATAGCTCTTCTGAACAATATGAGTGCGCTATGTCATACTCATATACTTATGGTACTGCATGTGAGCTTCAAGCAAGTTTTTCAAAATGGAAATTTATTACAAGCATTCGGAAATAATATGCATCCTGTAAAAAGATTGCGTTTTACCGGTCCATTAATGAATGGACATTTTGATGTTTATATTCCTTTAGAGGAAGTATTAACTCAAGATTCTGATACGTCAAGTGAATGTATAACTGAAAATGCTAAAAATCCTGTTAAAAGACGTAGTGGGTTCACCGGCAAAACAGAAAATAATGTAAAATAACGTTAATTAGAAAAAAATAGTGATATCAATAGGGGTAAGCGCATAGAAGCATCAAAAAACAAGTAGAAACGTTGCAGTCGGACGCAACCGACTGCGGCATACTCGATACCAGTATTTAACCGGTAAAAAGAGGCCTGATTGCAGAGGGGTACGGATGCGGCAGGGGTGTACGCTGCCTTAAAGATTTTCCTATGCAGATGGGGATGCCACAAGCTGTCTTCGTTGCAAATTTGGTGACTAGCTCAAAGTTTGTAAAAGGTGGGGAAAGGGGGGGCTGGGGGCAGTATGGGTAGTTGTGGCATCAAAATTTTTGATGCAGATCTTTGTGAAATGTCAATTGCTATCTTCATACCAAATTTGTTGACTCTAGCTCAAAGTTTGTAAAAAAGTGGGGAAAGGGGGGCTGGGGGTGGTATGGGTGGACGTGGCATCCAAATTTTTGATGCAGATGTTTGTGGAATGTCAATTGCTATCTTCATACCAAATTTGGTGACTCTAGCTCAAAGTTTGTAAAAAGTGTGGAAGGGGAGCTGGGGTGGTATGGGTGGGCATGGCATCCAAATTTTTTATGCAGATCTTTGTGGAATGTCAATTGCTATTTTCATACCAAATTTGGTGACTCTAGCTCAAAGTTTGTAAAAGTGGGGAAAGGGGGGGGCTGGGGGCGGTATGGGTGGTAGTGGCATCCAAATTTTTGATGCAGATCTTTGTAAAATGTCAATTGCTATCTTCATACCAAATTTGGTGACTCTAGCTCAAAGTTTGTAAAAGGTGGGGAAAGGGGGGCGAAATGGAGGGCGTGGCTCCAAAACTTTGATGCAGATTTTTGGGGGTCGTTGCCAGCTATCTTCCTACCAAATTTGGTGGTTCTAGCTCCACAACTCTGGAAGATACACGCATTCCCGTTTTTGACGAAGCGTTGGGGTGGATGGGGGCGTCTAGGGCAGTATCGGTGGGCGTGGTATCCAAACTTTTGGTGCAGTTTTTAGGGGGTCATCATCACCTATCTTGGCACCAAATTTGGTGGCTATAGCTCAAAAACTGTGGGAGATATAGGCTTTTCTGATTTCAAAATTCGGGTGGGCTGGGGGCGGAATGGGGGGACGTGGCTCCAAAATTTTTTATTCAGTTTTTTGGGGTTGCTAGTAGCTATCTGCTTACCAAATTCGGTAGTTCTAGCTGTAAGGATGTGCGAAATATGTGGATTTATCGGTTTTGAGTTATCGAATTTATCGATTTTCCAGCCCCCCAGTTATCGTAGAACCCCCATCTTGACACTTTAATTTACTATCCCATAGATAATGAGAATTGGAAAGTTTCAAGTCTCTAGCTTGAAGGGTGTGGAAAAAAAATGCGAACATACAGACGGACAGACGGACAGACGGTCAGACGGACAGACGGACAGACGGACGGACACCATGACGGACATTGCACAAACTCAATATACTCTTTACCTTCGGTATCGAGTATAAATATCGTGTTAATAATCCTGATGTTATTAGAGTTGTAGTGAGAAGACATCAGGCTAATAATCCTGAAGCTCATCGAGTTGCAGTGAGAAGACATTAGGCTAATAATCCTGATGCACGTCAAGAAAGGCGTTTGCGTGCATGGAGTGTTAAAGCCATGTCTGGCTTGGAAATAGCTTACAAGTCAGATAAAATTACTCAACTTGGTAGTATGAATTTGATATGCAAACAATGTAAAGCTTTCAAATGGAAAAATGAGCCTTTGGGTATCTGTTGCAAGGCAGGAAAAGTTAAACTTTCACAAAATGAGAGTTTGCCTGATCCACTTAAAAGCTTAATAATTGGTGGACATCCCAAGCATGATCATTTCATTGATCGTATAAGAAAGTATAACAGCTGCTTTCAAATGATTTCTTTTGGAAGTACAAAAACTATAAATGAAAGTTGGTCAACCTTCAAAGTCCAAGGACAAGTGTATCACTTAATTGGTAGTGTCCGACCTTTGCCAAATGAAGAAATGCAGTTTCTTCAAATTTATTTTGTCGGTGATGATGAAAAGGAAGCTCAACTACGTTGCAAAAATATTTCAAATGTTGATTGCAGCGTAGTAAAGGATCTTCAATGTATGTTTCATCAGCATAATCGTTATGTTAAAGATCTAAAAATGGCTCTCAATAAAATACCAACAAGTACTAAAGACTATAAATTGGTTATACACGCTGATCGAACACCCGCTGGTGCTCACAAAGGGCTTTACAATGCACCTCAATCAAGCGAAGTAGCTTTAGTTATTGTTGGTCAGCAATTTGAAAAGCGCGATATTATTATTGAAAGCCATAATTATAAATTACATCGTATAAGTGAGGTACATCGATCATACGATGACTTACAGTACCCTTTGCTATTTCCTTATGGCAAAGATGGCTATTCAGTGGATACCACAATGGAATCCATTATTAAAAAAGGAGGAACCAAAAAAAATTATATCTGCTTTAAGCTTTTACAGCTATAATATAATGATTCGTCAATCTGAGTTAAATCATTTAATTTATTGCCGTTCCCTTTATAGTACATTTTTAGTTGATATATATGCTAAAATTGAAACAGAAAGGTTAAATTATATTCGCTACAATCAAGCGAAACTCAGAGCAGATAGCTATATACATCTACAAGATGCAGTAGGCCAACAAGATGTTGTCGCAGCTCAACTTGGTCAGATGGTAATTTTACCATCTTCTTTTACAAGCTCTGCACGATATATGCATGAAAAGACTCAAGATGCTATGACATACGTTCGCCATTATGGGCGACCAGATCTTTTCATAACATTCACATGCAATCCACAATGGTATGACATAAAAAGTGTTTTATTACCGGGTCCAAAAACCGCATGATCGTCACGATATTATGCCTCGAGTTTTTCATTTAAAAGTTAAAGCTTTAATGTCACTATTGACAAAAGGTTCTTTGTTTGGAAGCGTGCAATGTTTCATGTACTCTGTGGAATGGCAAAAGCGGGGTTTACCACATATACATATTCTACTTTGGTTAAGGCCCATTCCCAGCAAAAAAAATTTCATTTATGAAAAGTGCTCAATTATTTCGTTAGGTTCCACATAAAGTTAGAGTGACCAGCTGTGCCAAATATTTGTATGGAAAAATGTAAATATTTGTTGGTCACCTTGTTTGATTCATTTGCTCATTGTGTTAACAAATTGTAGAAAATTAAAGAAAAAAACATGGAAAATAGTGATTTCGCGATGGCATTAGCTGTTTTCATGCTTCTAAGGAGAATAAATCAATTTTGTCAGCGCGAGAGAAGCTATCAGCTTACGTTTTAAATTTTTTGGCGCGTCCATTGTGTTTGCTGCACGAAATAATTTTGAAGCTATTATTCCGTTTTTAAGAACAGCTGATTATGGAATCCACAATTGTTCCACTATCGGAACTATCGATGAACTTTTCTGATGGTTGCTGGGAATTTAAAAACGGAAAGCATGCACGAAAATTTCTGACAACTGTTTTTTTTATATAGAGTTGCAGCTAAAAATTACGTTTCGCAGCTGCTGGGAATGGGCCTTTAGAAAATAAAATAAGACTAGATAAAATCGATAAAATTATCAGTGCCGAAATACCAAACGCAGATGAGGATCCTTTGTTATTTAACATTGTTAAGTCAAATATGATTCATGGTCCTTGCGGTGCATTTAATAATAAATCGCCATGCATGAAAAATGGAAAGTGTACCAAATTACTTAAAGAAACTGTGACTGGAAAAGATAGTAACCCTCTATATCGTAGAAGAGCGATAAAAGGTGGTGGTAATGCAATTAATATAAATGGTAATTGCATAGATAATCGTTGGGTTGTGCCTTATAACTGTGTACTATTGAGAACATTTGAAGCTCATATAAATGTTGAGTATTGTAGTTCTGTAAAGTCTATTAAATACATTTGTAAATATGTTAACAAGGGCAGTGATCAAGCATCATTTACTCTTGAAGACCAACGCAATGAAATTAATATGTACGAAAGTGGCCGGTATATAAGTAGCTCAGAAGCAGTATGGAGAATCCTTGCATTTCCCATACATGAACGTTATCCGGCTATTACTCACTTAGCTGTTCATTTAGAAAATGGTCAACGGATATATTTTAACCCCAATAATCCGCAACAATTACTTGACAGATTAAGCACTACACCCAAAACCACTTTGCTAGCCTTCTTTGAGCTCTGCACACGTGATGAGTTTGCAAGAACGCTTCTATATTGTGAAGTTCCATCGTATTTTACATGGAACAATAAAGAATTTCAAAGAAGAAAACGAGGGCATGATGTGCCAAATTTTCTGGAGTTAAAAGAGATTCAGCTTTGGGAAGAGTTTACACTATTCATCCCAATAATACAGAATGTTTTTATTTAAGACTTTTATTACATTTTGTAAGGGGCCCAACTTCATTTTTAAGTTTAAAAACCGTTAATGGTGTAGCATACGCATCATTTCAATAGGCGTGTAACGCTCTAGGATTACTAGAAGATGATAAGCACTGGGATTCAACTATAGCCGAAGCTGTCATATGTCAAAATCCTACAAAACTTAGAGAACTTTTTGCAATAATGTTAGTATTTTGTCAAATTTCAGATGCTCTTAAACTTTGGAATACTTATAAAGACAGTTTCTCAGAAGATATTTTAAAAGCCTTTAATTTTTCACAAGACAGAAATATTGATGAAAGTATTGTGAATAATGTATTAAATAAATGTCTTATTTACATTGAAGATATTGTACTGTCTATTGGTGGTCAAAACTTGAATTACTATGGACTTCCACTACCAATTAGATCCGAGGAAATTGTTCCAAATATTGAATATCAGAGAGAAACAAATTATGAAAATTGCGATAATTTGTTTGTTAATAATGAGCTACTCCTTACTGCTGAGCAAAAACAAGTATACGAAAAGTTACTGCATAGCGTTGAAGCAGAAAAGGGAGAAATCTATTTTTTAGATGCACCTGGTGGAACAGGTAAAACGTATCTTTTAATTTATTATTGGCAAAGGTACGGCAAAGTAAAAACATTGCATTGGCCGTTGCTTCTTCCGGTATCGCAGCCACTTTACTTAATGGTGGTCGCACAGCGCATTCTACACTTAAGATTCCATTTAATTTGATTCATTTAGAAACACCACATTGCTCAATTTCAAAGCAATCTAATATTGCTGCTATGCTCAAAGATTGCAAGCTTATTGTTTGGGATGAGTGTACTATGGGCCATGAAGGTGCTTTTGAAGCTGTAGATCGATCTTCGAAAGACATTCGAGATAGTGAATACTTAATGGGTGGCATAACTGTTCTCTTAGCTGGTGATTTTCGACAAACTCTCCCAGTGATCCCCAGAGGAACAAGAGCAGATGAAATAAATGCGTGCTTAAAGTCTTCAATTTTGTGGCCCAAAATACAGAAAATTGCATTAACGAAGAATATGCGAGTGCACTTAAAAGGTGATAGCATCGGATGGTTTTCAGAACGTGCTATTCTGACTGCGAGAAATGACAATGCATTGGAAATAAACGAGTTTTTATTAAAATCATTTCAAAGTGAAGAAATGACATATAACTCTATTGATTCTGTGACTGAAATCGAAGATGCAGTTCATTACCCCGTCGATTTTCTTAATTCATTAAATCCGGCTGGCCTGCCTCAACATAAAGATTGGTTCACCTGTCATGTTGATTCGCAACTTGAAACCGCCAAAGCTGTGCAATGGTACAAGATTGCAAGTTAAAGTCCTTCATAAGAATGTTGTCGAAGCAATTATCTTTACTGGCAATGGTATAGGGGAAACGGTTTTTATACCGAGAATTCCATTAATACCTTCTGATTCTGAATTGCCAATTCAATTTAAAAGATTGAACTTTCCTTTAAAAGTTTGCTTTGCCTTAACAATTAATAAATCACAGGGACAAACTCTTAAATTAGCCGGACTAGACTTAAGACACGATTGTTTTTCTCATGGCCAATTTTATGTAGCCTGCTCAAGAGTCAGTTCACCAAAAAGTTTATTTGTATTAGCACCTGACGGAAAAACAACCAATGTCGTTTATAAAGAAGCTCTTAAAGTTGTTAATAATTGCAAATTAAATTCAATAAGTGGAAAGGCCTACTGGGGAAACCACAATATTCTCTACCTCAATGGTGGCGTGGAAAAGAGAATATTAAATACGTTGCTTAAATATTTTGTGAAATATTTTCTAATTTATTTATTTTGTATCTATCTTCTATTGCTAAAATTAATATAAACTATCCGCGCAGCGAAGTAAGCGGGCCACTTACTAGTTATATATATTTTATTATTTGTTTAATTTAACTTTCGTTTGCAAGCCCTTCCCTTTGTAACAAAAACTTCTTCCCTTTTTTTTTTTAAATTAAATTTAAAAAAACAATCATAAATATTTTTGCGTCCCACTGTTCGATGCCTACAGCTGCGCAAAAAACCAAACGGCTTTTGATTATGCTGCGCGTGCTGTACCTTTTGTCGTCGACCCGTTGCACAGCGCCGTTAAGTGATCGGTGTTTGCCTTTTCGCCGTCACTTTCGTTGCGCCGCTAATCGCACAAAAAAACTCGGTCGCCTTATCGCTGTTTAAATGTGCGCGCGATAACCAAGGTATCGTCGGGTATATTCGGTTTGATTTTGCACTTTACACTTATTTGTAGCATGTTTGGAGTTTTTATTTCCAACTTGTGCTACGTCTATTTCACTTTTGCGTCCCTGCTCGGGCGCCACTTGTAAGGTAGAGATTTTCGCCGGGGTATATATCTCAGTCCGGCCAAAGTTCTGCGTCACAAGAAAATTTATTAAAGTATCAGTGACGCCTTGTGAAATGTAGGCGCGTGTAATTTGCGCCGTCCGACACCCGCGTTGGTCGAAAACAACTGAGTGATCGGGGGGGTGCACTGGGTAACCCACAGTACGAGTACCACTGGCCGCTCAGACTGTTTCGACTATGGTTAGGGTATCGCGCATGGGCATGTGTGCATAAGCATGTGCAAAACTCAGCGGCTTGTATGTATGCGCATGGGCACGCAAGCCTGGCAGCTGCAAATAAACCATGGCAATCGAAAGGACAGTGGAGGGGAGTTTGGGTTTTAATTAAATATTAAATGTTTATTTGTTTCTCGTTCACTTTTCTGTTCTTTGTATTGTTTTCTTCGAACTTACGACTAATTCTTAACTTTCCTCTCTAACCACAAAAACTGTCTTCAAACCTTCCGACACGCGTGGGTTCAGTTGAACTTCTCTTTACTCACTGCTCGCGCCGGTCTCTCGCTCGGCCCTGATCGCGCCGTGGGCCTCCCGACCATGGTTGAATTATACATGGTTATGTCGAGAGAGAGAGCTCGCTCAATTTTTAGGAGCCTGTTGTTAGTCGAAAAGCGGCTGTTTTCAGTCGTGGTGTTGTTTTGAAAAATGTAAACAAAATCATACATCGTTCTATCTCTTTTTTGTTCACAAAAACAAGACGATAAAGCAATATCGAGAGAGCAATTATGCTATCTCTCTTGCACTCGCGTGGTCTTAACAACAGGCTCCTTCTGTTACGCATGACACAACCATGTATAATTCAACCATGCTCCCGACCGCTGGGTCTTCGGGTCGCGGCTCTCTCGTGCGTCTCTTCCGTCACCTTATTTATTACATGTTGGCTTCTTGCCGTTTCTTATATGTTAATGCGTAATATAATATGTTAATGTTGGCTTCTTGCCGTTTCTTATGTGTATGTTAAACAAATGTGGACTTCTTGCTGTTCTTATTGATGCTAAACAAATGAAACTTAATGTTGGCTTCTTGCCGTTTCTTATGTGTATGTTAAACAAATGTGGGCTTCTTGCCGTTCTTACTTATGTTAAACAAATGTAACTAAATGTCGGCTTCTTGCCGTATATATGCTAACTGTGAGCTTGGCCCGCTTGGCCTACCTCACAGCCTTAACACTTAACTTGCTAAATTATATGTTAACAGCCTATCCTTTGATTCACATATAGTTGCACTTACAGAAACCTGGCTAAGACCCGATATTTCTGATCATTCCATTTTTTCTTCTAAATATAACTTGTACAGATGCGATCGCACTTCCCGCAAGGGGGGCGGTGTACTCATTGCTGTTGACTCCTGTATTTCCTCTGAACAGATTCATTCTCATGATCTTCCGGACATAGAGTTTTATTTTTATTTTTTGTTACTTGTTCTTATATTCCTACTCATTCTGATATTAACATTTACTCATCCCATCTTAGTGCCCAGCAACTTGTTTCGTCATTGTTGACAGATATGGATAATCTGATAGTGGTTGGTGATTTTAATCTGCCACATGTTGTATGGTCTGTGAATGACACATCTTCGGCGGTATTACCAGTCACTTCTGATGATATTATCGATGGCCTACTGGAGTTAGGCCTATCGCAAGTTACCAGGGTGCACAACTGTAGTAAACTAATTGGGGGGCTGACAAATCGATAAATTCGATAACTCAAGACCGATAAATCCACGTATTTCGCACATCCTTACAGCTAGAACTACCAAATTTGTTAAGAAAATAGCTACCAGCCCCCAAAAACTGCATCAAAAATTTTGGAGCCACGCTCAACTATTCCACCCCAACCACCAAAAGTTATTGCACAGAAAACTCTGATTTGTTAAGTGTGCCAATACTTTTTTGACTCAGTGTTATATAATACATATATTTGCTTTTGCATATTCTGTGTCTACTAACAACAAACAGCTTGTCAATTTAATTACTCTCGCTTTTCAGCATCAGTCCTCTCCCGCTTTCGTCCGGTCTTATCCGTAGTGCTTGCGGTTGTATTCTGCCTTCGTGCTCACGCTCTTTCACTCAAGCGCTCTTTTGATTTTTACCGTTGTATCGTGCTCATTGCAGCGACACATACATACGTACATACCTGCACCCTTCTTTGCTTTGGTATAACGTATCAATTGTCATTTTAAACTACCTATTTAATTTATTCAATATGCTTGTCTGCTGCAGCAAAAATTCTAAAACGGTTGGAACAACCAACCAAGATTTCATTTTATGTAGATTGTGTGACAACATGATCCATATGAAATGTGCTGGCTTTACGGCCAAAATAAGGGACTGCTTAGTTGCAGACACAGGCCTTAAATGGTTCTGTGAGAGCTGCAATGTAGTGGAGAAAGAGACTGCCCAATGCATTAGGCAGACTCATGAATTAGGCAGACTCAAGTCTATGCATGTTGCCTTCAACAATCTGCATACGGCATTTAAAGAGCTTGAAAACAATTTTAACAAGTGGAAACGTTGCAGTCGGACGCAACCGACTGCGGCATACTCGATACCAGAATTAAAACCGGTAAAAAGAGGCCTGAATGCAAAGGGGTACGGATGCGGCAGGGGCTTACGCTGCCTTAAAGATTCTCCGATGCAGATGGGGATGCCACCGGCTATCTTCATACCAAATTTGGTGACTCTAGCTCAAAGTTTGTAAAAGGTGGGGAAAGGGGGGCTGGGGGGGCGCTGGGGGCGGTATGGGTAGTTGTGGCATCAAAATTTTTCTTGCAGATCTTTCTGAAATGTCAATTGCTATCTTCATACCAAAATTGGTGACTCTAGCTCAAAATTTGTAAAAGGTGAGGAAAGGGGGGCTGGGGGCGGTATGGGTGGGCGTGGCATCCAAATTTTTGATGCAAATCTTTGTGGAATGTCAATTGCTATCTTCATACCAAATTTGGTGAATCTAGTTCGAAATTTGTAAAAGATATGGAAAGGGGGGCTGGGGGCGGTAAGGGTGGGCGTGGCATCCAAATTTGTGATGCAGATCTTTGTAAAATGTCAATTGTTATCTTCATACCAAATTTGGTGACTCTAGCTCGAAGTTTGTAAAAGATTGGGAAAGGGGGGCTGGGGGCGGTAAGGGTGGGCGTGGCATCCAAATTTGTGATGATCTTTGTAGAATGTCAATTGCTATCTTCATACCAAATTTGGTGACTCTAGCTCGAAAATTGAAAAGAGGGGGGAAAGGGGGTTGAAATGGAGGGCGTGGCTCCAAAACTTTGATGCAGATTTTTGGGGGTCGTTGCCAGCTATCTTCCTACCAAATTTGGTGGCTCTAGCTCCACAACTCTGGAAGATACACGCATTCCCGTTTTTGACGAAGCGTTGGGGTGGATGGGGGCGGCTAGGGCAGTATTGGTGGGCCTGGCATCCAAACTTTTGATGCAGTTTTTAGGGGGTCATCATCACCTATCTTGGCACCAAATTTGGTGGCTCTAGCTCAAAAACTGTGGGAGATATAGCCATTTCTGATTTCAAAATGCAGGGGGCTGGGGGCGGAGTGGGTGGGCGTGGCTCCAAAACTTTGATGCAGTTTTTGCGGGTCGTTACCAGCTATCTTCCCACCAAATTTGGAGGCTCTAGCTCCACAACTCTGGAAGATACACGCATTCCGTTTTTGACGAAGCGTTGGGGTGGATGGGGGAGGCTAGGGCGGTATTGGTGGGCGTGGCATCCAAACTTTTGATGCGGTTTTTAGGGGGTCATCATCACCTATCTTGGCACCAAATTTGGTGGCTCTAGCTCAAAAACTGTGGGAGATATAGCCATTTCTGATTTCAAAATGCAGGGGGGCTGGGGGCGGAGTGGGTGGGCGTGGCTCCAAAACTTTGATGCAGTTTTTTGCGGGTCGTTACCAGCTATCTTCCCACCAAATTTGGAGGCTCTAGCTCCACAACTCTGGAAGATACACGCATTCCGTTTTTGACGAAGCGTTGGGGCACATGGGGGTGGCAAGGGCGGTATTGGTGGGCGTGGCATCCAATCTTTTGATGCAGTTTTTGAGGGGTCATCATCACCTATCTTGGCACCAAATTTGGTGGCTATAGCTCAAAAACTGTGGGAGATATTGGCTTTTTTGACTTTAAAATTCGGGGGGCTGGGGGCGGAATGGGTGGGCGTGGCTCCAAAACTTTGATGCAGATTTTTGGGGGTCGTTAACAGCTATCTTCCCACCAAATTTGGAGGCTCTAGCTCCACAACTCTGGAAGATACACGCATTCCCGTTTTTGACGAAGCGTTGGGGTGGATGGGGGAGGCTAGGGCAGTATTGGTGGGCGTGGCATCCAAACTTTTGATGCGGTTTTTAGGGGGTCATCATCACCTATCTTGGCACCAAATTTGGTGGCTCTAGCTCAAAAACTGTGGGAGATATAGCCATTTCTGATTTCAAAATGCAGGGGGCTGGGGGCGGAGTGGGTGGGCGTGGCTCCAAAACTTTGATGCAGTTTTTTGCGGGTCGTTACCAGCTATCTTCCCACCAAATTTGGAGGCTCTAGCTCCACAACTCTGGAAGATACACGCATTCCCGTTTTTGACGAAGCGTTGGGGCACATGGGGGTGGCTAGGGCGGTATTGGTGGGCGTGGCATCCAATCTTTTGATGCAGTTTTTGAGGGGTCATCATCACCTATCTTGGCACCAAATTTGGTGGCTATAGCTCAAAAACTGTGGGAGATATTGGCTTTTTTGACTTTAAATTTCGGGGGGGCTGTGGGCGGAATGGGGGGGCGTGGCTCCAAAATTTTTGATGCAGTTTTTTGGGGGTTGCTAGTAGCTATCTTCTTACCAAATTTGGTACTTCTAGCTGTAAGGATGAGTGAAATATGTGGATTTATCGGTTTTGAGTTATCGAATTTATCGATTTGCCAGCCCCCCAGTTATCGTAGAACACCCATCTTGACACTTTAATTTACTATCCCATACATAAAGAGATTTGGAAAGTTTCAAGTCTCTAGCTTGAAGGGTGTGGAAAAAAGTTGCGTTCATACAGACGGACAGACGGACAGACACCATGACGGACATTGCACAAACTCAATATACTCTTTACCTTCGGTATCGAGTATAAAAATGGCAAGACGATCACTGAATCTCCGAAGCGTAAGAAGACTTCGGGTTCCCAACCGCCTTGTGTTCCACCTGTCTTGCCCAGTAGGCCACTTCTGGTGTCTAGCATTAATCACTAATTAATCAATAATGGTATTTAACTCGCCGGCAAGAAATCCCACTAATAGCCTAACCACCGTTACTTCTAGAAATGAGCCCTCTGGTTCGACAGATTGTGTACCTAGTAATCCTACTGGTGGTACAGCTGGGTCTCCCAAGCCTCTTGTTGTTGTGCCATTTAATAAATTTAAATTTGTGTCCAGGCTGGCACCCGATACTTCATCGGATGATGTTTCAGCTTATGTTACAAGTAAAATTGATTCATCCCTTATTATTGTTGAGAAGTTTAAATTTAAACACGCCCGAAGTATATCTTCTTTCAAGTTGAGCGTGCCGCCTGAACTTTTTCGACAATTTGTTCGGAAAAGTTCTGGCCGCAGCAGCTAGTTGTAAAGGAGTATGAGAAAAGGCGAATCAATAATAATAAGGGTATTAGGATTAGTAGTGCACCGCCTGTTAGCCACCCAGTTGCCTCCACCTCAGTGGCAAAAAACTAATAAAACTACTTAGTTTTGCCTATCAAAATGTTAGAGGCCTTAACACTAAACTTTCTAAATTATATGTTAACAGCTTTTCATTTGATTCACATATAGTTGCACTCACGGAAACCTGGTTAAAACCCGATATTTCTGATTATTCCGTTTTTCCTTCAAAATTAAACTTGTACAGATGCGATCGTGCCTCCCGCAAGGGGGGTGGTGTTCTAATTGCTGTTGACTCTTGTTTTTCCTCTGAACAGTTTCTGTGTGTTAAAATATTACTAAACGGCCGTTCACTTTATGTTACTTGTTCTTATATTCCTCCTCATTCTGATACTAACATTTACTCATCCCATCTAAGTGCCCTGCAACTTGTTTCGTCATTGTTGACAGATATGGATTATCTGAAAGTAGTTGGTGATTTTAATCTGCCACATGTTGTATGGTCTGTGAATGACACATCTTCGGCGGTATTACCAGTCACTTCTGATGATATTATCGATGGCCTACTGGAGTTAGGCCTATCGCAAGTTACCAGGGTGCATAACTGTAGTGGTAGAATGTTGGACTTGATATTTGTTTCGGACTCAGATTGCAATAATGCTAGTAGAATACCCCCTCTAGTGCTTCCGGAAGAAACCTATCATCCAACCTTTAAACTATCCATCGAAATTCTTAACCCTAGTTCAATATCTAATAATACTTTAAAAACCCGTTGCTTTCGTAAAACTAACTTTACTAAATTAAACTATGTTCTTCAACATACTAACTGGTTTCGTCTTTATTCTTGTAGTGATATAGAAACTGTCATTGCCATATTTATTGGACCTTGAATTCGCTTTTGGATATTTGTGTTCCCCTCACTTGTTCTTCAAGTGATAATAAACCACCTTGGTTTACGAGGGAACTATCTTTTTTTATTTTTATTTTTTTTATTTTTTAAATTGCTGGGTTTATTTTTTGAATCTTTTCTAGTGAATTAGAAAACTAGCAATAAGTATACAAATCTTATTAATAAATCTTAGCTATCAGTACATTTTTTTTTTTTTTGGACTGTATTCTGAGTGCGCGTCCCTAAAATTCATCGCTGGGTTGGTAAGTCGTAACGACGAAGACGGGATCGGCTGCGCAGCCTTGCGAGACCTCTCGCGAGATGATTTGTGTGCGATGAGAGCTTGCTAAAATACTTTACTTTTTGTTCCGCTATTTCCTCCTTGACTGTTAAGATGTTTAAGTCTTTATGAATGGTGCCCCGGTGATGGTTCTCAGGATTTTTGACTGGGCTCTCTGGACAATGTCAATGCTGCTGTTGCAAGCGTTCCCCCATAACTGGGAACCATAGGTCCAGATTGGTTTTAGAACAGAGTTGTAACAGAGTCCAAACTAAGGGAAGAGCGAGCATTGATGAGCCAATGGAGGCTATTGGCTTTCAGTTTGCGATGTGTTCTTTTAGCTTCAATGTGTCGCCGCCATGTAAGTCTTTTGTCTAAGTGTACGCCCAGATACGTTACATCGTTTGCTTTTGGAAGTGTGGTGTTGTTTAACGTGAGCGGTGGACAATCTTGCCTGTTAAGGGTGAAAGTTACTTGCTTACATTTTTGTTCGTTTACCTTAATTCGCTAATTTGATAACCATTTTTTCACGTTGGCCAGATGAAAGGCTAGTTGCGCTGTTGCTTGTATTGGGCATCTGGAGCGGCTGAGAATAGCTGTATCATCAGCAAAGGTAGATGTTGTCAATCGGCTACTTATTGGGATGTCTGCTGTGAATAGCACGTACAGTGTTGGTCCAAGTACGCTGCCCTGTGGAACACCAGCTTCAATACTGTGTTCGTTAGTCATTGCAGTGTTACTTACATCTTACTGCGAACTTCTTGTCGTAGAGGTACGACTTAAGCAGCTTATGTGTGTTGTTTTGGAGCATTGTTTTGATATTATGCATCAGACCTTCCAACCAAACTTTGTCGAATGCCTGAGAAACATCTAGAAATATTGCAGTGCAGTATTTTCTATTTTCGAACGCCCTTCGTATCTCTGATGTTATTCTGTTAGCCTGCTCAATTGTTCCGTGCTTTTCACGAAAGCCAAATTGGTGTGATGGGATTATGTTATGAAGATTCAGGAATGGATTTATCCGGGACAGCAAACATTTTTCAAAAAGTTTTGATAGACACGTTAATAAGTTTATAGGTCTATACGACGTGGGAACTGTGTGATCTTTTCCAGGCTTTAGTATCATAATGATGATTGACTTTTTCCATCTGTCTGGATAGTGGCCAAGTTTGGTGATAGCATTGAAGAGCTGGGCAATTATGCAGATCGCACAGAAAGGAAGCTCAATAATCATCTTTGGGGTTATTTGGTCAACGCCTGGAGATTTTTTGGGTTCAGTTGCTCTTTAATGATTCTAACGATTTCATTCGGGCGAAACTTGATTGGATCATGTTGAAGCTGAGAGCCGTTTGAAGCAGTCGGTAGTGCAAACGTATTTGTTGCAGGGTTAGGTTGGAACACTTTTTGAAGATGAGTAGCAAATGTGTTAGCTCTTTCTTCATCGCTGCGGGCCCAGCCGCCTGAGAAGTTTCTTATAGGCATTACTGTTTCTGTTGGTGAGCTTAGAGTTGGGTGAGCTCTCCACAATGAGTTTTTCGTACTGGTGGTTTATAATTGCTTGATGTAACGGCGTTGAGCGCGCTCGTCCTCGATTTTTAACGCTTTGGTGAGTTTACTTGTGGCTTCTTTTATTTTTTGCTTTGCCGATGGCGATCTGTACGATTGCCAGTCTCGTTGTTAGTGCCGCTTTTCAAGAACGAGCTGTTCAATTTGTAGATTTGTTGTCCTTTGGTTGTGTATTGTATTTGGTGCTTGAGGCGTAGCGGTGCGAGCTGCGGCGACGAAGACCGTCTCCAGAGTGTTAACAAAACTATCAATGTCAGATTCATCTACGAGACGTCGCTTAAGCTCAATGTGTGAGCTTATATATTTTTTGTATCTGAGCCAGTTAGTTTTATGTGAAGTTAACTTACCGGGTCGATTTATGAATTCGGGGTGTCGTAGCAGATTTATTAGGACTGGCGAGTGGTCGGATGATAGATCCGAAAGGCACTCTGCACTTATCAGTCTACGCGAAATGTTTTTGGTAACTGCAAAGTCAATCAGATCGGGTATTTTTTTGGGATCTGTCGGCCAGTATGTTGGTCTGCCAGGAGAAACGTGGTCGAGCTTGTTGTAAGCTTTTATAATTGCATTGTAGAGCTGCTTTCCTTTTGGATTCACGAGACGAGCTCCCCAGTGTGTGTGCTTGGCATTGTAGTCTCCTGCTGCTATAAAGCATTCTCCTAGTGAGTTAAAAAATTCCATAAATTGGTCTTCAGATATGGTATAACGCGGGGGGCAGTATACAGCGGCTAGAGTAAGTTGGTTCTCACTGTCCAGATGTATTTTTAGAGATGTGGCCTGTAGAAAGTTTTCAGCAAACTCTTTATAGTAGTGGTGCTTGAGGCAGCTTCTGGTCAAAATACCAGTACCACCGTGTACCTTACCATCAGGATGATTTGTACCGTAGAATAAGTATCCACTTATGTTAAAGTTATATTTGTTTGTAAGGTGTGTTTCGGAAAGTAGCATGACGTCGATGTGCTTATCTAGTATGAATTGAGCTAATTCATGTTTATGCTGTGAGACGCCATTAGCGTTCCACGTAGATATTCGTATCGCAGCCATTGATTATTTTACTGTTGTGATACAAGCATTTGTATCAAAAGATTTTGATTACTCATTAGTTCTTGCATATTTGTTTTCATGAATGACATAAACTCGTTCATGCTCTGCTGCAGGGTACATATGAGTGCTTCGAGGTTGCTTTGTTGCTGCTCTTGTGCAGCGTTTGTGCTCACTTGTTTTGGTTGTAAATACGGCGCGTTAGACGCAAGAAGAGCCAGTCCAGAACTTAGGGCGCTTGCATAAGTTGCGTTATTGATTGAGAATTCGGGGCCAAGTGAGGATCTGGCTGCAGACGAAAAAAAGACGTCTGGGTTGTGTTTCGATGGAGTGAAGGTAATCGGTGCGTGTTGCGAGCGTACAGTGGTAACGCGCTGATGGATACGGTTTTTAAGTACCTTGTAGACTTGGCAGCCTCTGTAGTTGGCTGTGTGTTTGCCTTCGCAGTTGTTGCAAAATTGTTTGCTAGAGTCTTCTTTACTTGCTGGGCAACTAGCGGAATTATGCAGTTCCCCACACTATACGCATACCGAGCGCAGTGTACAGTAGGCTTTTGTATGGCCGTACTCTTGGCAGTTCATACATTGTACCGGACCGTTTCGTTTGTGCGGTTCTTCTACGGTGATTCTTCGGTGAAATAAAAGCTGAAGTTTGTATATTGGGTGCACCTCATTTTTTTTAAGCATCTTCGTTTCTGGTTCAAGTTCTATTTTAAAAAGTGGCTGCGGCATCCTGTTCCTGTTTAAGATGTTAATGACTGTTTTTGCTCGAAATCCTTTCTCCTGCAGCTCTTGTTTTATTTCTCCTGGTGTTACATCAGGTTCTATGCCTTTTATTATGACTTGCAGGCCCTTGCAGCTTTTTAATTGATACGTATAATAATTCATTTTTTTTTCGTTTAGATGCTTTATCAGAACTCTGTAATTATCTTCCGACTTTGTCTGGACTTTAATTTCTTGAATTTTACCCTGCACGAGAGGAACTATGTAGAAATTATCTATGCCTATGAGCTCGATAGCTTTGTTAACAAAAGCACTGGAGCTTTTCTCGAGTATGTATATTGGGGGTGGCTTTGGCTTTTTCGTGACAACCCCAACGGCTTCAGAAGGCAGATCATCAGTTTTTTCTGCCAAGATGTGAAATCTATTGCTATTGTATGTAGTATCATTCGAGGGTATATTTAAATTGCTACGGGTAATTTTTGGTTTATTAGTAGAATTTTGCGGACTTAGCTTTCTTTTGATATAAATGTAGCGATCTATACCAGTCTGCGTAGCCGGCTTTACATTTTTGCTGTTTGCAGTTTGATTTGCTGAAGGCGTAACAGTCGTTGTACTTGTTGAACGGGAAGTAGGTATCGGTGCAGTTGTGGTTGTAGTCGCTGTTGCGGTACCTAGAGAGGGCGCAGCACTTGCAGTCGTTGCTAAGAGAGAGGGGGAGCACGAAAACTTTTGGTCGCGTGCTGTGTGCAAGACTTCATTGTCGGGCTGGGTGTTGCCGACCGCGCGCGGTTGGATTGCGTTGACTCGATAGATAGCAGGGACGGAGACGGTGAGCAAGAACGTTCGCTGACACGCGCTGTGTAAGAGCGTTCGATTTGCGGGTTGGGGGTAATTGACCGCTCGGGCTGCTCTGAAACTACAGAGAAGTACGCGTTGCTCTGCCGACGACGCTCGTCTTGCTCGGGTTGTCGCTGGCCACAATTCTCGCTTTGACTCATTGTCTTTAGCGAGGTGAAGAATTTGTTATTGCCTTTTGTTTCATATGTTATTATTTGTTAAAAGTCAATTGTTTTGTTTAAATTGCAGATTTAAAAAAAGCTATTTATGCAGATACATTGCACTTAGCGTCTTTTCGCATAAAATATATATTTTATTAGCTTCTTTATCACTGCACTTTTGCGTTTGGGAATTAATTAACCGGACCACGATAAGAAAACACGTCTGCATTCGACGACAGTTGACGATATACTACTATCGAAATTGAAAAACGTGAAGACAAAATCTTATAAAAAATTTAAGAACTCGGGAATCACTAAAGATTTATCTTCGTTTTTAATAGCAAAGTCTAATTTTATTTCTGTTAACACATCTTGCTATAATAATTATCTTAATCGTTGTCGATTAAACTTTTCACTTGATCCTAAACAGTTTTACAAATTTGTAAATTCAAAACGTAAATCTTCATGCTTGCCATCCTCGGTTTACCTTGATAATACAAAAGCAAGTTCTGATCAGGCAGTGGTCGATCTATTTGCTGAGTATATAATCAGTATACTCAACGAGTTTATATAATTGCAGTAAATCCTATCCTCTTCAAGTTCAATCGTCAAATTGCATAAATGTCCCAGTTAAAGCTGAGTTTTCGCTCCTAAGTGACCTTAACTCTATCAAGCCCGGCTACTTGCCTGGCCCTGATGGAGTGCCAGGTTGTATACAGGTAACCCTCCTACAACGCGGTTTTCTATAACGCGTTTTTGCTCCAACGCGGTTCCCAAAATGCGGTAATTTTCTTACAACGCGATTTTTAGCAATGCAATTATTCCTCTGAGTGTAATTGAACAACGACGACAATTTGTCGGTGGCGTCGTTATTGTTTGCTTATTTAAACAAGTAAGAATGCTCTAGTAGGGAGAGCCCGACTAGAAGATACCCTGAACCCAGTTGCAATTAAAATATTAAATGTATATAAGACTTTGGTATACTGACTTAACTTCAATCGATTAAGCTCGATATCTCCGGTGTTTCTTAACCGATTTGGACGAAATTTTGAGAAAAGTTCTATCGTTACCCATTTTTTCGACCCTCATTTTTACATTTTTCAAATTCTATATTTTTTTGTGATCGATCGCATGTGTATATCGGAAACCAGAATAGTTATCGATAATTTGAAGCAAACTAGTTCTGCTCATGGTAAAGGAGAACTTATATTAAAAATCTGAAATCTCTAGCTATTGTAAATCTGAAAATCTTGCTTATCCCCTCTAACACGGACTATTGTTGTCCTCAGGAATTCCCCAAAACCCCTTTCCACACACTTATCCCCCCAAGATTGGTGCTCAGGCACGCCAGTATTAATTTACACCGACGGCTCTAAGCTAGACGACCGGGTAGTGGGAGGCGTCTTTTGCGAGGAACTGTCTATCAACAAATCGTTCAACCTTCCTGATCACTGCAGCGTATTTCAAGCTGAGATCACTGCCATACAGGAAGCACTCTCATGCATTTCCGAATGTGAATGCTCCGCAGATAGAATCTGCATATTTTCCGATAGCCAGGCGGCTATCAAATCTCTAAAAGCGATATCATCCAATTCGATATCCGTCACAATCTGGGTATCCCCATGGCCAGCTGCAAGCTCAGAGTTCGATCGCACTTCGAAATCGAAGCAAACAAAAGATGGCAGCTTAACACCGCCTCAGATAGGATTGCTAGGCAAACCTGGCCAACGCGCCTCAAAAAGCGCTCCTCAGACCTAATCCACCAAAGCAGATTAGGCTGTGCTGCCGTATTCAGGGCCATTACGGGGCACTGGCTGGTGGGGTCTCACGCAGCGAGACTTCTAGCCCCTTCAAATGATTTCTGCAGAAGCTGTCGTGACGAAGAGGAGGAGGAAACAGTTTCCCGCCTTTTCTGCGACTGTCCGGCACTCTGCAAAAACAGAAATCGCTATCTAGGTTCCTTCTTTCTATCGGACCTCACTCAACTTGCGGATATTAAACCGAAAAATATCCTGTCTTTCATTCAAATCTCGGGCTGGGACCAAGCCCTCAAAGGCGGTGCGACACGCTAATTGTCTGGGTAGACGGTTTTTGGATTAAGTCCAAAACGCGGCACCACAACGGGCCAACACATGGCCTATGTGAGTGGGGGGCTATCGTAACCTTTCACTACCGCTCTAACCTAACCTAACCTATGGGGTCGGAGATGCTTCCTTCTGCCTGTTACATACTTTTGCACAAAACCATTATACCCTTTTTATCCATTTTATAGGTTAAGGGTATAAAAAGGATATTTCCAGCGGCTATAACTTTGCGTGATGGTAGAACCTCGGGAAAACTACATGTGTGTTGCAATTGAGAACATAAAATTTTTTCAAAGACTTTTGGAATGGCGGACAACTTGGATATACCCCTATATGTTTTAACCCTTCGATGCGTGAACATTTTTTTACCCTTCAATGCGTGAACAGGTCCCTGGGGACCTTTTTTTATTTTTAAGTTTTTTACTATCAAAAAAAATCGCAAAAGTTTTTTTTTTTTTTTTGAAAGAAGAAAACTGTATATGTATTTAGAATTTTTTTTTTTTTTTTTTTTTTTTACATAGGCCATATAAAATTCAATAAAATTTACATATAAAACACCTTATTTTCTATTGTTGTTGTTGCTGCTGTTGGTCCACCGAGGCCTGTTCGCAGGTATAACAGCGGTGGAGGACTGTAGAATGCTCTCCGCAAACAGCATTGTCGCAATTGAAGCAGTAGGCCCTTGTTTTCCGCTGACGTCCGTACTCAGAACGGCAAAGGCGGCATGACGGCCTGTTCGTCCTAGGCGCAAATGCTGGTGAATTTACTTCTACCGGTCTTGGTATTATCTGAAAAGATAAAAAAAACAAAAAAATAATAATTAGTAGTCTGATAGTTTGGCATTGCCAACTGCCTGGTGAGGAGCTGAAGAAACGCCCGTCGTCGATCACTTCGTTGGGCAGGCTGCATTTCATTGTATATTGTGAATGCAGCAAGTGCAGCAACGTCTATCATGTTATAGAACATTGCCAATGGCCAGCGTTGTGTAGAGCGTTTGCAGGAGTAAGTGCCCAGCATTTGATCCATAACATCTACGCCAGATTTATTGGCATTGTAATCCAGAATGCTATAGGGTTTTCGCTTTGCACTGGAATAACTGCTCATCAACTGTCACTGACTCATGCGGAGTGTAATGCCCTGATTCCACTAGGCTGCATTCTTCATTAACAGCAAGTCGGGAATGTAGGTGATTCCACTATACATCCAATTGGTTTCGGCATTCATTTTTAACAGGGTCTGCTAAGTGATAGCTGACAACTGTTTGTGTATTATACGTTTATATTTAATTGGAAGCAAATATAAGCTCGAACACAAATAAAATTAGTGAATCCAAAAAAGCAAAAATTATTGCTTTAATTTGTGCGCAAAACGCAAACATGGTTTAGAGAATATCCCAGTTTGTTTATACATGCACTTGATGACAAGCTGTTTTACTCAAATTGGCACTGTTTAGGCCAAGTATCGATTACCAATTTCATAGTATCGACTATGTTAAAATTCTGTTAAGTGCTCTGTAATGTTAACTTCTAACATTCCCACTTGGTCGGTTTTCAACCAACTGGGAATGCAGCCAACCAACGGGGAATATTTGAACAAGATTCCCATTGTACAAATGGGAATCCAATACAAAAGAATGCAGCATTCCCGAGTTCCAATTACATACTTGCATTCTGCTTGTAGTGGAATCAGGGTATAAGTTGCTGCTAGGTTTGACTGCAACATTTCCCAAATGTCGTCAATTGCCGCTGTTTTGCTGGTGATTAGTCGCTGCTGTCGTGTATTTGCATTGTCGAATCTAATGAACTTCTTGATGCACATAAAACGATCGTATGACAAAGCAGCTTTGTATATTGGGTTACGTGTTGGGCCCCATAACTCTCTAGCAGGTTCGGTATTCGACTTGTTGAGTCCAGCATGTAGAATAATTGCTAAAAATGCATCAAACTCTCTCAGTGTAATGGTATTCCACTCCTTCATCTTCGTTGGATTTGCCAAATTCCATGCAGCTGTGACTTCCCTGGCTTTCCTATTCGTTTCGCGTATTATTATGTACGCTATGTCTTCACTGATGATGGAGCGGAATATAGTGAAGGGATCATGTACCGCCCCGTTTGGCCCTGGTCTCCTTCTTGTGAAGTCAACCACATTATGAGCACGAATGCGAGAAGAAGGGGGTGCTGTTTTACACCATTGTGTGCCATCTTTACCATAATAGAAATTGTCATTGGTTTGGTGTGCATTATTTTCTTCGTCGTCAACATCGCTGTCATCGCTTTCTTCATTTACTTCGATATATTGTTCAGTTTCTGCGTCTGAATCATCACCATGAAATCCTGGTTCATATATGTAGTCGTCATCATTTTCAGCTGTATCGCCAAAAGCATCATAATCTTCGTCACCGCTCAGCTCTCCTTGCATAAAATTAGCAAATCTGTCGTCAGCTGCACGCCTTTCATCTGCACTCATTTGCTGGTATCTGCTACTACGGCGTACAACCATTTCAGCAACTTCAATATCTTGGTCTGCCATATCAATTTTATTATACTTTTATACTTTTATTTTCACTTTGTAAACACACTTTACTGCTCACTGTCTGAACTTAGAATGATTTGGCTGACGAAATTAGAACCTCTTATATACTCTTTCATACGTCCTGGCCTTCAGGTTACATTTGCTGTGCACATCTGCTCTTAGAACCTCTTACACACTCTTTCATACGTCTACCTGGCCTTTAGGTTACCTTTTTGTGCACATCTGCTCTTTGTACATAAAAAGTGAAGTAAAGGTAGCAATTCTAAGAACTGGTTTATTGTGTTTGCCAGATTATTATGCTTTCAAGGACACAATAACAATAATCCAAAAATTACCAAAAAGTCACAGAACACGAAGAACAAATGCATTTATAAGTGTTTTCTTGCATTTTCAGTACAAGGTCCCCAGGGACCTGTTCACGCATCCGAGGGGTAAACGCGTTTAGAAGCCTATAAAACCTAAACCATTGCTCCGATCAGAACGCGGAATACCTTAAAAGACGCAGAACAAAATTCTCTTGGAATACATGGTAACTTTGGGGGGGTGTTGTCTTGGCCGAAATAGGAGTAAATTGCGTTTGAAAACGCAATAGGTCCCTAGGGACCTGTTCACGCATCGAAGGGTTAAGTATCTAAGTATACAACCAGGCACTCCATCAGGACCAGGCAAGTAGCCGGGCTTCATAGAGTTAAGGTCACTTAGGAGCGAGCACTCAGTTATTATTATTATTATTTTGGAACGAGGATCATGCACTGCGACCACTAGGATCTATTGTGCCCTCTTACTGTTTTGTGAGTTACAACTCCTCGAACAGCCCGATCGATCGCAGGAACGCGACGATGTGGCATGGTCGGAGAGCCCTCATCTCCTCTGTAGACAGAAAGAGGCTCCCCAGAAGAGAGAGCCTCAGTCGACTGATGGCGGGACACTCCTCAAGCAGGTGCTCTGGAGTCTCATCCCCCTCCAGTGCCCGGTCAAGAAACCCGTGACTATACGAAGAGATCATTTGCTCAGCTTCAGACAGTCCTCAGTTCTCTTCTTGTTGTAACTACCTAGCAGTCGCTTGCTCTGTCTTGCCCCATGTGAAAACCACCAAGCGTCCTCGCATGTGTTGAGCAGATCAATGCGACTGCTCTGATTGATAAACCCTGGTCCTAGCCCACAGAAAGGTTCAGGGCCCTGGAAAGGAGTGCTAGCTCCTCTCCTGGCCAAAATATAGGCGACCTCATTGCCGGGGACACCCGCATGTCCCGGTACCCAATAGATGGTGACTTTGTTTTTACTGCCCAGCCTGTTGAGTGCTTCTATACATTGCCAAACCAGTTTGGAGACGATCTTATAAGCACCACGGACGCACCTTAGGCACAACGCACAGTGGCAGCGTGACGTTCCTCAAAAGTGCATAAGGTTCGCAATAGCAGCGTCATCGCAATGCAGCGGCAGCCCAGTGTCAGCGTGGCGAAATAGCATTAACAGAGTTTAAACAGCGTCTGAGGCTCATGACAGCAGCACAGTCCCAGCAGTATTCATCAACGTGGAGAATGCAGCTTAACAGCGAAAGTGCGGCGTCAATGCAGTTTTGAAGTCACCGAAGAGCGAACATGTGGTTTTGTAGTTCTTATATTAATACACTTTGACAAAGCTAATGCAGTATTTTATGAAACTTAGTCTATTTACTTGTGAAAGCTTTATTAATAGAGAAGTGATTACTTTGGATAAATATCCGTGCATCAAGTGTATTAATTCAGTTTTGCTTATTGTATAAAAAAAAAAAAAAAAAAAAAACACTTTGAATATAATTCTATAACTTTAGTATTTTGTTAAGGTCATTAACTGCTGCAATGCTCCAATGCAATTACTCTGGGTTACCTTAATATGTTTGTGCACATTTACTAAAGTCTCTAAATTTAACAGATCATCGTCTTTCATCGTTTAATACATCGTTACATCATCATACATTAACACACACACATCTACACACTTAACATACCTCATGCTTCAAACTATATAAAGGTGCTCACGTAAGTTGTATCGGTAGCCAATTTGCAAACATTAAATAATGACAAGCATTACAAAAGCCCACTGGCAATTGAATATCAAAAAAAATTTTAATCTAGTGAGAGAAGACATCTTATAGATTAAAATCCCAAATCATCACATGAATTTGTAATTATATATATAAAAAAAAATGCACTAATGTAAATATCATAATAGAATGATTTTCTAGCCTTAAGTTTCATTTCCTAAACCAATTTATGAAATATTCTAAGTGATTTTTGAATGATAAACCTTGAATGACAATATAATCACATTATATGGTGAAATTATAAATATGAATTTGTAAGTTAGTTCTACTTTGGGAGCATGCAGGTGTTATCAAGATAGGTTAGGTTCTAAAAATTGTGCACGCGTAGATTGTCATGGCGTTGCTTAAAAGCAGTGTATAGGGTGGGAAGAGCAAAGCGTGTGGCTCCAATATAACATCTATTTGGGTGATCTAGTTTTGGCAATTATTTGTAAGCATATCCGGCAACCAACATCCAGTCTTGACATGTATTTATGTTATTTTTTATGGATTGTAACATTTTGAAGTGCCAAATGGGCATCAATTAAATCGCATCAAGATCCCACTCCCCATCCGGCGAGCCAAGCAATGCAGCCAGACGTGTCAAGCAAAGAGCGAGTTATTTTGTAAAGCCCGACTACTGATACGATTCCCCCTCACACCATGTAGACATAGCCTAGCTACCCTCGAAAGGAGTAAGGTCCCTTTTCGGTAGTAATTTGGCGTTCCACAATAGCAGGGCGGTGAATTGAACCCCATACAACCATAACAACTGTTTAGGGTCACGGGAAAAGTTTAGTCTACAACAATTAAGATAGTTCTTATAACAAGATGTGTTAACAGAAAGAAAATTAGATTTTGCTATTAAATACGAAGATAAATCTGTAGTAGTTCCCGATTTCTTAAATTTTTTATATGATCTTGTCTTCGCCTTTTTCAATTTCGATAGTTCCCTCGTAAGCCAAGGTGGTTTATAATCACTTGAAGAACAATTGAGGGGAACACAAATATCCAAAAGCGAATTCAAGGTCCTATAAAATATGGCAATGGCATTTTCTATATCACTACAAGAATAAAGGCGAGACCAATTAGTATGTTGAAGAAGATTATTTAACTTAGTAAAGTTAGTTTAACGAAAGCAACGGGTTTTTTAAGTATTATTAGATATTGAACTAGGGCTAAGTATTTCGATGGATAGTTCTTAGTTTGGATGGTAGGTATCTTCTGGAAGCACTAGAGGGGGTATTCTACAAGCATTACTGCAATCTGAGTCCGAAACAAATATCAAGTCCAACATTCTACCACTACAGTTATGCACCCTGTTAACTTTTTGATAGGCCTAACTCCAGTAGGCCATCTATAAAATTATCAGAAGTGACTGGTAATACCGCCGAAGATGTGTCATTCACAGACCATACAACATGTGGAAGATTAAAATCACCAACCACTATAAGATGATCCATATCTGTCAATAACGACGAAACAAGTTGCAGGGCATTTAGATGGGATACGTAGATGCTATTTTCGGAATGAGGCGGAATATAGGAGCAAGTGACATACAGTGAACGGCCACTAAATAATATTTTAACACATAAAAACTCTTTGTCCGGAAGATCATGAGAATGAATCTGTTCAGAGGAAATACAAGAGTCAACAGCAATGAGAACACCGCCCCCGTTGTGGGAGGTGCGATCGCATCTGTACAAGTTATATTTAGAAGGAAAAATGGAATAATCAGAATTATCAGGTTTTAACCAGGTTTCAGTGAGTGCAACTATTTGAGAATCAAAAGATAAGCTGTTAATATATAATTTAGCAATTTTATTTATTTTTATTTTTATATTATTTTATTGAAAGTTGTTGTTAAATCTAGAGTCAACTTATAAAATATAAGTTACAATAAAATAGTAGAAGTAAAAAGCCTAGAGAACAAACATGTCTAATAACATCACCGACCGATGGGGGTGTTTTATTTGCCAGTCCGGCCAGCTATGCCCCTTTCCACAGCCAAAATTGTCTGTGACATTATAGTCTCTATTCTTAAAACAGAGATGTTAGTAGAAAATAGAAAAGAAAAACTTAAGTGTGAAAACTAAAAATAAAAGTTAAAAAATAGAAATACATAAATAAATAAAATAGAATAAAAAATATTTTAATATATATGACCCGATGGAGGAAAAGAGTTAAGCCAGTCCAGCAAGCTAAGCCCCGTTTCATAGCTGAGCGCGGTCATTAACTTCCCGAAGATAAACTGAAAACAATGATTTGATTAAGGGGAGAGAGGTCTCATTAGAGAAAACGTGGTATAGGTTATTATATAGGACGCATAAAACACGAAATGGACTGTGCAAAGCGTAATCTGTTGTGCACGTTTTCAAAAATAACGGGCGAAAGTTTTCTAGTAGGTTTGGAAGGAGAAAGAAATGGAGATGACCTAAAAGAAAAGAAGAATCTATATTACCAGTAATCAATTTGTGCAGGGAGGCAACACCAAGGACTATTCTACGATTGTTCAACGACGGGAGGTTAAGGAGAAGAAGCCTACTGGAATATGAAGGCAAGCGATGGTTACTATCCCAATTTAAGCCTCGTAAGGCAAAAAGCAGAAACTGCTTCTGAACGGATTCGATACGATCCTGGTTATTTCTATACTGGGGGCTCCATATACAAGAGCAGTACTCTAGGATATGGCGAACAAGGGAAGTGTACAGAGTTTTCGTAACGTAAGGATCGTTAAACTTTTTAGACCAACGTTTAATGAAACCAAGAACACTTTTGGCCTCATTAACAATAGTAGAAATATGAAGGCCGAATGAGAGTTTGGAGTCAAAAAGAACACCAAGGTCCTTGACAGTAAAAATACGTTGCAACGGGGTACTGTCAATTGAGTAGCTGGTAATGAAAGGGCTATTTCGGCTGAAAGTCATAAACATACATTTAGAACAATTGAAAAGCAACTGATTAGTCTTACACCAAAGTTGCATTGAATTTAAATCATCTTGTAAGCAAGAATGATTTAGAGAACTTCAGTAGGAGAAAATAAGCTTCACATCGTCTGCGTACATGAGAATGCGAGAAGGTGATAAGACAGAGGGAAGATCATTTATAAAAAGAGTGAAGAGTAAAGGACCAAGATGACTACCCTGAGGTACTCCAGAAGTAACCTGAACATGTTTCGAGGTAGCCAATCTTAGGAGTACTCTTTGTGTCCTACCCTTTAAATAGAAAGAATTCTGCATCAAATTTTTGGAGCCACGCCCTCCATTTCGCCCCCCTTTCCCCACTTTTTCGAGCTAGAGTCACCAAATTTGGTATGAAGATAGCAATTGACATTCCACAAAGATCTGCATCACAAATTTGGATGCCACGCCCACACATACCGCCCCCAGCCCCCCTTTCCACACTTTTTACAAACTTCGAGCTAGAGTCACCAAATTTGGTATGAAGATAGCAATTGACATTCCACAAAGATCTGCTTCACAAATTTGGATGCCACGCCCACCCATACCGCCCCCAGCCCCCCCCTTTCCCCACATTTTACAAACTTCGAGCTAGAGTCACCAAATTTGGTATGAAGATAGCAATTGACATTTCACAAAGATCTGCATCAAAAAATTTGATGCCACAACTACCCATACCGCCCCAGCCCCAAACTTTGAACTAGTCACCAAATTTGGGAGGTATATAGCTGGTGGCATCCCCATCTGCAGCGGAGAATCTTTAAGACAGCGTAAACCCCTGCAGCATCCGTACCCCTTTGCAATCAGGCCTCTTTTTACCGGTTTTAATACTGGTATCGAGTATACCGCAGTCGGTTGCGTCCGACTGCAACGTTTCCACTTGTTTCAAATAATTTAGGGATAGCGGACAATTTAGCAATGCCCCTATAATTTTCAATATTGGACTTCTCACCTTTTCCAAAGAGATGGAAAGACAGAAGATTCAAGGGATAGATTAAAAGTCTTAAGCAATGGGCGAAGAAGAGAAGCACTGCACTCTTTAAGAAGACAACTAAGTATATTGTCAGGTCCAGGAGAGTAAGAAGACTTTAACGAATTTAAAGCTAAAAGCATAGTGGACTGAGAGATGGTAGGAACAGGAATATAATTTGAAGAAGCAATGAAACGAACCAAAGGTAGGCCTCGCCCAAGTCGTGTTCAAAAAATTCTTTAAGTTTGGCTGGAGGTTTTGATACAGAACTAAAATACGCTTTAAGAGCCTGAAATAAATGGAGGATTCTTTCAACAGCTGGTCTTAAGCTAAGCCACCTGACTTTGCTGTGGCTCAGCAGCTTCTTGAATTCGATGTCTACGAAATCGCGAAACCCTTTGAGTTCATTCGTCCGAACCGTATATATTAAAAAATAGCTATACAATTTTTAAACGAATACGTCATTGTCAAAAAGCACGAGCTGGTCAAGTCCATGATGAACCGCGTTATGTAGGACATGTGCAGGGCAGCCAACGCCAACTAAATTATTATTAATTTCGGACTTTAACAAATGCATTACATTGTTTTGTCCTTTACGGTTTAGTCCACCAAAATTTGTATTTCTGTTGTCTGCAACAAAAGCAGTTAATTTTTTTTGTAAGTTATTTTTTGATATAACGTTTATTGAAACGTACACAATTGTTCGCGCACTTTCGTTGCTTGTGCTATGAATGTCCAAAAGACGAATTTGGACGCCATGAGATTCGTGAGAGTACTGCACGAGAACGGGAAAAAGCTTTGTGCTGCCGTGGTTACTTGCATCGGTGCCTATTCCAACAAATGGGATATCTGCTAGCTCCTCGCGTATTAAGGATAGCGAAATTGGAGATAGAACACCGTTTATAATGGCCTCAGTCTTCGTTCGAGCGCTAGATATTTTTGCGGCGATTTCTGAATCGCAAAACAAGGAGCGTAGCAAACTCGTGGTGCAGTCCGTTGACTTGTAGCTTATATGGTGTTTGACCGTATGAAAGGCCAAAGTGCCTTCTACAGCAAACTCTTTCAACGCATCATCCGAATGAGTTTTGACGACAAAGTTGTCCATTGACATTGACGACGTTACATCGCGAATTTTCGCTTTGTGCTCTCGTGACCCAATATGCCGCACCAGAGCCGATTTTCCTAAGAAACAATAAAATGACACACATAACAAATTGTACACAAAACAGCGCACATAAAGTATAACAAACACATAGACATTCACTGACATTGAAAATATAGAAAATCACAAAATGATACACACCTTCATATGCTACACTAATATTCACTTGACAAATTTCACAAAAACCTTCGTTAACGTTACCACGCTTACCCTTTGAAAAACAGGGGAATTGTTTTGTGTGCTCCTCTGTAAACATGCACTTGCGTTTTCAGCCTTCGGCTTTGGTGGCATTGCGAGCTATAACCTGTAGAATGATTTTGCGGTAGAACATCACTCTGTTTATTGAAACTTACCATTTTAAACAATTGGACAAATTTTTAGAAGTTTTTCCGCAAAGCACTGCGACTCTTTGTTCACTTTTTCACTGCTGACAAAATGGCGGGAAAGTTCACTAGTAAATCAGTTCACCAATTAGACTCAAAATTGCGAACTTGTTCTTTTGAGTTGCTTTTTATCGCTTTTTGCCAAAATGCCGATTTTTTTATCGAAACAATAGAAAACCGGGACAATTTCGTGTCGGGTCGGGACACCGGGACATAACCTGCAAAAGCGGGACATGTCCCGGAATTCCAGGACGGATGGTAACCCTAGCCAAGATAAGAAAAAAGAAATATTGATGCCCCCAAACTGTGTGCCACGCCCCACCGCCACTTTAAGAATGGGAATGCGTATATCTTTCATAGTTTTTGAGCTTAAGTCACCAAATTTGGTGGCAATATAGCTGGTGGCATCCCCGAAAGATCTTCATCAGCCAATCTTTAAACACAGCGTACACCCCTGCCGCATCTGTATAATCTTTTTACACGTTTTGAAACAGGTATCGAGTAAACCGCAGTCCGACTGCAACGTTTCCACTTGTTTTCTTATTCACTTTTTAGGCACAAACAATTGCCCAGACAATTATTGTAATTTGTTACATGGTCATGATATTTGCGAACAGCGTCGTGCTTTACTACGTGGCTAACGAGCTCTATTTTCAGGTAGGCCAAGATCTTAGAATCTGTATGCTAACAATTTGAGTACCCATTAATACTTTTCATAAACTTCAGAGCTTTTACGTATCGATAGCTGCTTGGGAGAGCAACTGGATGGATTTGGACATCGAATCGCAAAAAAGTTTAAAGTTTCTCATTATGCGTTCACAGAAGCCTTTAGCGGTAAGTAAATAACAATCTCTTCTCTCAACTAAACTCACACAAAAGCTAAATATTTTTAAAATACCTCTCATACGTATAATTATATTGTTTATTGTAGATACTCGTCGGAGGCGTCTATCCAATGAACCTAAAGATGCTGCAATCGCTACTGAACGTAATTTACTCGTTTTTTACGCTGCTGAGACGTGTCTATGGCTGATTGGACAAAAAATTTGGCTAGCTTAATTATTTTAACCCTTTGTGTGCAAATCAATCCCATGAAACATTTAAAGTTAAAAGGCAAAACAAATAAACTGCAATAACAATGCACCTGGGCTCACAATATGTTCCCCTTTTTAATTGCTCTCACAAGAAACATGGCTGGGAATTGGATTGTGTATCGTTTGTGCTTGATCCTAGCGTTGGGTATGCCGGCAATGTTCCAGTTAGAAAACTACTATTTAAGAAAATTTTTAACACAAGAGTTACAAAACACGCATTTTCCTGCGAAGGCATTCACGAGCACAGATTTCTATGGCGTATATCTCTGCTTGGAAAATGGTTGGAGACTTTCCCATGGCTATGGACTTGTTGAACCTTGGTCCGAAAATCCAGCACCGGTGTCGCCGTTTTCCAGTTTCGACCCGTCAGTGTACCACGTTTGTGATCTACTGGGCAGAGATATTGATTTTGTTTTCCAATCATGTCTGGTGTGCAAGACTACAGAGAAGTTTCTGTAGAAGACAAGTTTTGGTTTCTGTACGTCAGTTACGCGCAGAATGGGCTCGTTTATTAGGGGTTCGAGAACCCGAAGATGCCCGGTAAGATCACCACTTTTTATATTGGTGATGTTTTGAAGGCGAAGTGCCCCCAGCAGGCCTCCTTTTTCAGGGTGATGGGTAGAGGGGGTATGCCAGTTATGACTCCATGTGCTGCAGTGGGGCATGTTCGGATGGCTCCAGTGATGCCTATGCAGACCAGTCGTTGTAGTTTGGTAAGTGCAGCCGCAGCTGTCTTCTGGGTAGATTTCGTCCACCAAGCAAGAGATGCATAGGTTAGGATCGGTTTTACCACAGTGTTGAAAGACCAGTAGATCATTTTGGGACTTAGGCCTCATGTTCTACCGAAAAGCCTGTTGCAAGCGAAGTATGCTCGAGTGGCTTTATTTATGGTCTTTTCAAGGTGTACATTCCAGTTGAGCTTGGAGTCGAGTGTAACTCCTAAGTAGTTGGCTTCAACCGAAAAGTCAATGGTGGATTCATTTAGGGATAGTCTTGTTAGAGAAAGAGACCTTTTCCTTGTAAATGGAACTAAAACAGTTCTAGACGGGTTTATGGACAATCCTTTATCCTGACACCATCTGCTGGCTATATGAAGGGCTTGCTGCATGCAGTCCGAGATGGTTTGCTCATGCCAGCCCACTATATAGATGACTAGATCATCAGCATAGCCTTGAGTGGAGAACCCTAAGTTGTTGAGCTTATAGAGTAGCTCGTCGATGAACAGAGTCCACAAGAGAGGAGAGAGTACTCCCCCTTGAGGGCACCCCCTTGTGGCTGTGATTGAGGTCATGGTTCCTCCAAGGTCTACAGTTATGATTCTGGATTTAAGAATTTCCAGAATCCACCTAATAATGGGTGTGGAGACATTTTTTTGTACAAGAGAGGCACGGATAGCCTCATATGACGTGTTGTCAAAAGCACCTGAGATGTCTAAAAAGACACATAGTGCTATTTGTTGAGCGCCAATGGCCTTTTCAATGGTTGTTGTAAGGCAGTGAATGGCAGTCTCAGTTGACTTACCAGCTTGGTACGCATATTGGTACTTATGTAAGGGAAGATGCTTGAGATTCACCTCCCTGATGTGCTGGTCAATTATCTTCTCCATAGTTTTAAGGAAGAAGGAGCTAAGACTAATCGGTCTATAGGACTTAGGCAATTGGGAATCTTTCTTCCCTACCTTAGGAATAAACACAACTTTTACTTTAGCCCATTTGCTTGGTATGTGTCCAAACAAGAGACTAGCTTGGAATAAACGGACCAGGGGGATTGCGAGTTGGTGCAGTCCCCGCTGCAACAAGCACGGATAAATTCCTTCTGGTCCAGGGGATTTGTATGGACTGAAATTCTGTATAGCCCATTGTACGCTATTTTGATGAAACAGTCTATAGGGCATGTTTCCAACACGTTCTGAGCGATAGGGGGGTTCCCTTCCTGGAGTCTGCCACCATAGCCACGCGCAGGTGTGGGCACTCTCCAATCCTAGAGAGGTAGGTTGGTGCCTCACTCTCTGAGATGGGCTGCTCCATAGCCACGCACCCAGGAAAATGAGTAGCCAGGAGTAGGCTGCTCGTTTCCTTTGGGTTGTTTGTGTGTGTTCCATCTGGCTTTTTCAACGTACAGATGCCGTTTGAGTGGTCCTTGGAGAGGGCTTTTTGTAGCCTGACAGCTTCCGGGAGAGTTGAAATCTGCCCGCCGTGTTGGCGCCACGTAGCCCGTTTTGACCTTCTCAGCTCTTTATTGTAGAGCGTTAAAGCAGATTTGTAGGAATCCTATGTGGCCTTCCCACTCTTCGCTTTATTGAAGAGCCTTCGCGCAGCCTTTTTAAGATCGTCAAGGCTCTTATTCCACCAGGGAACAGACCTTCAGATCTTACAAACTTTTTTTTCGCAGCTAACGTGATATGCCGATTCAATGTTCGTATGAAGCACAGTAGCCTCACGCTCTAGCTCGTCAATGGATATTATCGGACGGGTGGAGCAGTCTCTGGATTGCTCAAGTTAAAAACAGAAAAGATCCCAGTTGGTGTTTTTGGGATTTCTAGTAACTAGACTACATTGCAAGGCGCATCCTATATCAAATCTAATGTGCTGGTGATCTGATATAGTGATCTCATTCGCAACGTGCCAGTTTGAGACAACGGACAACATGTTTAGACTACAGAGAGTTAAGTCGAGGACTTCCTCTCTAATTGCATTGATAAATGTAGGCTCGCTGCCTCGATTTAGTAAGCCTATGTTATTACTAATAATGTACTCAAGAAGGTACTCACCTCTTTTGTTGATGTCACTGCTCCCCCAGACCGTGTGATGCGCATTGGCATCGCAAGCGATTATCCACCGGAACCGGTTTCTCTGGCAATGCTCTATCAGGGCACAGGTAGCCGCCGTAGGCACAACGTCTGAGTCGCCGGGCAGATAGGCGGAGGCCAGCACTGCCTCCTGCTCGCCATGGGCAGTGGGTATTTTAATCCAAACTGCCACCAGGTCCTCGGTGATGAAGTGCGATAAGGGAACATATGTTAAATTTTTGTTAATTAACAACGCCGCTCTGGGGCGAGGTAGGTTGTTTGCATATAGCAGTTTACCGGATGTGGTGCTTAGCCCCAGGACACGTCCGGCATTTATCCATGGCTCCTGGATAAATGCTATGTCCATTGTATTAAACCTCTCGCAAAGGACGTCAGATGCAGCCTTTGCATGATGGAGGTTTGCTTGGAGACATCTGTGGTGTCTCCGGTTGTTGGTGAGAGTGGGGGGAGGGGGACAGGACATTAGTCCGCCCTCTTGTGGCCCCTGGCCGCCATCTTCCGGCCTCGGTTGGTGCGCAGAAGGACCTCTTCCTCAGGTGTGCGCCTCACACCCTTGTTCACGCGCCCGGTGCCGCGCGTGATGCGCCCGTGGAGGGGAGGGCGCAGGATTTTCCGCGGTGCTGCGGGCTCTTGGGCAGCTGCGGTACCACTAGCCTCATTTCCGCTGGGTTTCCGGATTTTGCTGTTGGCCGCAGGCAGCCCAGGGGTTGCATGAGTCTCCTCAGCGGCACCCTGTGGCGTTGTTACAGCCGTGTCCAGTATGATGGCCTTGTTCCTTCGGCTGCGTGCTGGCCTTTAGCTTGAGTGTAGCCGTGCCCCACGCAAAATTAAGCTGGTGCCCTAGAGACTTTAGCCGGTTGGCTGAGACTGGGTCCAGCGCTATCGTTATGATGGCCATACTCTGTCTCATCTCACGGTGAAAAACACGCCAGTCTCCCACGCGCAGGCCGCTGTTCTGGCCCTCGACGAGCTTCAAAATCTCATCCGTCTTCAGATCCGCTGTAGTATACACATATATTCATATATATTCAAATGTAATAAACAGCAACACTTTGTTGTTGTCTATACATTAAATCGAGCAACGACACTTTGTCGTTGCATAAACAATAAGCCAAGCACCCAGTGCTGGTAACATGATCGCGTAAGAATGCAACGCGCACAACGATGCCGTGTCAGCGTTCTCACGCTTTGACCATTTACTATACATATGTGTATCCTCTCGCTCTCTTTATATTATATACAATATTATGTACGGCTCTCGCACTGACTTCTCTGCCGAAGCAGTGGCCAGCCTTAACACTTAGAATCATAAACTGAATTCATTCAATAAAGATACCTAACACAACCAAGACGCGTCTGCTGTTAATGAATGTATTAATACTTGTAAGGATAATTATATTACATGGCGACCGTGACGTGGGTCCTAAGGACCTAGGATATTGAACGACTTATCAGCAACAGCAACAACAATTACACCAGCCACAACTGTAACAGCAGCTGAATCACGTTATGACATGTTACTTATGAAATTTGTGACAAAGTGAAAAAAAATAAACATAGACAAACAAGACAATAGCCGCAATTATAGAGACAAACACTTTTGGGCGACGAAAAATTTTCGAAAGCACAATTTAAGTATTCGATTCGTTTGGTGTTCACACAGAAAACACAGAAGAATGTGTTCAAAATGTTATTAAACGCATACGTCGTCTGCAGCAATTGACAGTTCGAAACAAACATTAAAAAATAAAATGAAATTAAATCAAATCAATTCGATTCGTAATGTGCTCGTGCGTGCCTGAAATAAACATACACACATGCAGCAACATGTGTTAATCTTAGTGAATAAGTAAAATTTTCAATCTGACGTTTAAATCCAAATTGAAATTTTAAATAAAAACAACAACTGCACAAAAAAAAAAAAAAAAAAAAAAACATCAATTAAATACAAAACGAATTGCGTTCGTCAAAATGCAAAGTTAATTAAACTTAAATATACAAAAATTAATAAATTATTGAGTTCATATACAAACTTAAACAAAACAATGATCAGCAACAACAACGACAACCAAAAACAAGTGGAAACGTTTGCAGTCGGACGCAACCGACTGCGGCATACTCGATACCAGTATTTAACCGGTAAAAAGAGGCCTGATTGCAGAGGGGTACGGATGCGGCAGGGGTGTACGCTGCCTTAAAGATTTTCCTATGCAGATGGGGATGCCACAAGCTGTCTTCGTTGCAAATTTGGTGACTAGCTCAAAGTTTGTAAAAGGTGGGGAAAGGGGGCTGGGGGCAGTATGGGTAGTTGTGGCATCAACATTTTTGATGCAGATCTTTGTGAAATGTCAATTGCTATCTTCATACCAAATTTGTTGACTCTAGCTCAAAGTTTGTAAAAAGTGGGGAAAGGGGGGCTGGGGGTGGTATGGGTGGACGTGGCATCCAAATTTTTGATGCAGATGTTTGTGGAATGTCAATTGCTATCTTCATACCAAATTTGGTGACTCTAGCTCAAAGTTTGTAAAAGGTGGGGAAAGGGGGGCGAAATGGAGGGCGTGGCTCCAAAACTTTGATGCAGATTTTTGGGGGTCGTTGCCAGCTATCTTCCTACCAAATTTGGTGGTTCTAGCTCCACAACTCTGGAAGATACACGCATTCCCGTTTTTGACGAAGCGTTGGGGTGGATGGGGGCGTCTAGGGCAGTATCGGTGGGCGTGGTATCCAAACTTTTGGTGCAGTTTTTAGGGGGTCATCATCACCTATCTTGGCACCAAATTTGGTGGCTATAGCTCAAAAACTGTGGGAGATATAGGCTTTTCTGATTTCAAAATTCGGGTGGGCTGGGGGCGGAATGGGGGGACGTGGCTCCAAAATTTTTTATTCAGTTTTTTGGGGTTGCTAGTAGCTATCTGCTTACCAAATTCGGTAGTTCTAGCTGTAAGGATGTGCGAAATATGTGGATTTATCGGTTTTGAGTTATCGAATTTATCGATTTTCCAGCCCCCCAGTTATCGTAGAACCCCCATCTTGACACTTTAATTTACTATCCCATAGATAAAGAGAATTGGAAAGTTTCAAGTCTCTAGCTTGAAGGGTGTGGAAAAAAGTTGCGAACATACAGACGGACAGACGGACAGACGGACGGACACCATGACGGACATTGCACAAACTCAATATACTCTTTACCTTCGGTATCGAGTATAACAAGATTAGCCTGTGCGAAGACCAGCACCGGCACAGCCCAGCGCATCAAGCTGGGCCAAGGACATCAACACCAAACAAGTGCGAAGGGCATAGGACCGCCAGTTGTGCCAACGTTGGAACACCATTGATAACTTTATCAACTTACCATCCATGAGCGACGACCTATCGTTCAGCAACGCTGCTCCTACCGAGCAAAGGGATGCACCGACGCTGAAAGAGGCGCTTGAGGTGTGTCCAACCGATGGACCACGGCCACTCACAATAGCTGAGTACAAGGCCCGGAACGCCAAGAAGCCCCCAAAGAAGACAAAACGGGGAGGAAGGATTAAACGCCTACTACAGCAAAGACGACTGGAGCGAGATATGCTAAAGACATATCCAGACAAGGAAGAGCAACAACGCTGCCAACAACGCATAGATGACATCACAAAACAACTTCGCCAAAAGAGCGAAGCAACGCAAAAGAGCTGCTAAATGCGAAGCTCCACTTTGCCATTAATTTTAACTTCTAAAAAAAAAACAACTTGTAGCACCGCAAGGTGCAAGTTGGAATTACTAACATCTGATAGGCTTTCACTAACAAACATATGATTGGTAATGAATGTAAACCAATCATATGCACATAACACACACACAAACTAAAAATTAAAATGGGGAACTAGTATTCAAAAAAAAAAAACAAACAATATTTTTCAATCTCGATCAGTCAGACTTTCATGACAGCTTTCAATACAGATAACTTAGACATACTCAGGAAAAATTATCATTTGCCAGAACCAGTCATGGGTCTAGTAGACGTCAAGTCTGTGGACTCGACAGCCAACGTAATTAACAAAGTTGACGTGTCGTCCCCAGATTTGAAGTAGATGCTAATCTTGGTTCTAATTATTGTTATACTCATGGTTTTGGACACAGTGTCCAAACTCTATAAAGTTCATCGGAGGAACATAAAAAAAAGATATATGAGTAAAGCAGTAGAATTAGACAAAATTTAAATTGTCCCTCATAATTTTCAAAATTTTTCAAACATGATAGAAACCAAAATAGAGCATATATATATTAAATATCCAAATTTTCGTATACAAGCTATACAAATACTTTCAGCATTCCATGAATATATCTCCGTTTATAAAAATCAGTGTTTCGAATCAAGATTTTTGCACTATATGCTGCAAAGAATTTTGGCCAGAACACATAATTGTGAAAGAGTATACTGCAAGGAAGAAAAAAAATCGGCCCCCGATTGTATCTACCCTTCCGGTGGTTGGTTCTAAGGTAACTCTGCCAATTACTGATAGTTCAAAAAACTAACATCCTCCTTCTTACTGAATGTAAGAGGTCTTTGTAGTAAACTCACTAGTTTATACCTTAATAGTCTTTCTTTCGCTTTCCATGTCATTGCCTTTACTGAAACGTGGTTAAGGCAAGACATTCTCAATTCCGAAATTCTATGTAGTACATATTCTATTTACAGAAAAGACCGTACTCTTCGGCGTGGTGGTGGAGTGCTTATTGCTGTGAATGTAGACTTTCCTTCTGAAACAGTCGTATTAGATAGTTCTTTTGATATAGAGTTTATTGCTGTAAAGCTAAATATTTACGGTATTAACATTTTTATCACTTGTTCGTATATACCTCCTTCCTCTGATCTCTCTATCTATGAGACACATCTATCTGCTATCCATTCTGTCTCTGCCTTGCTTTCTGATCGCGATTTTCTTGTAGTTCTTGGTGATTTCAACATTGCTGAAGCTACTTGGATTTCTTCTCCTGACTCTGGTGCCCTGACTCCCGCGGCCCCGAATGAATTTTTTAATCGACCTACTTGGGATGTCATTGAGTCAAATTAATGCTATCCCAAATTCTCTTAATAAAATGCTTGATCTGATTTTTGTTTTGGATTCATCATCTTCATCCGTTTCCCGTTCCCAGCCTATATCTTATCCCGAAGACTTATACCATCCTACGTTGGAGCTGTTGATTAATTTACCTTCCCGGACGCGTTGCAATATCAGAATGCCTTTGAGTCGAGTTCGTCAATTTCGGAAAACTGATTTTGAGGGACTCGCTCTGCTTTTATTCCAAACTGACTGGTCTCCCCTCTACGAGTCTGACGACTTGGACGTGGCAATCAGTATTTTTTATATCACCTTATATTCTTTATTTGATTTATGTGTCCCGTTAGGTAAGCTAAACAGGTCTAACAAACCTGTGTGGTTTACCCGAGAGTTGACAATTCTTAAAAATCGAAAATCTAAACTCTACAAGAGATTTAGAAAAAACGGCTCATCGGTAGCCTATTCTGCATACTTGATTGCTCGTGCCAGTTTTGATATCTTAAATAACCAATGTTATAAGAATTACCTGACTCGGTGTAGATTACAGTTTCAGCAGGATCCAAAGCGGTTTTTTGATTTTGTTAATGCGAAACGTAGGTCATCGACACTCCCAACGGAAGTATTCTTTGAGGAAACGAAGGCCAATTCTGATCAGGAGATATATTTGCCCAAATTTTTCAAACGACTTATAGCTCATTTCAATCTCAAGTCGATTTGCCTTACCCTTATCGGGTTAATGGCTCGAATCGCATCTTTGGACCGAAAATCACTGAAAACTCACTTTTAAATAATCTACATGGTTTGAAACCTATATTTTCTCCAGGACCTGACGGAGTGCCAAGCTGCGTGCTTAGACACTGTGCTCATGGTCTTTAAAAGCCGTTGCTTAAAATGTTTAACTTGTCCCTGGAGTTAGGCTCCTTTCCAAAAATTTGGAAAGAGTCATTTATTATTCCTCTCCATAAAAAAAGGAAACAAATCTAATGTTCAAAATTATAGGGGTATCTCCAAGTTGTCTGCTATTCCTAAGATTTTTGAAAAATTAATAACCTCCCATCTTCAACACCTTTGCAAATCTATTATTTCACCGTGCCAGCGAGGAATTATGAAACAAAGATCTACTACCACTAATTTTTTAGAATTTACTTCATTTGTTATCAAGGGTTTTCAGGACAAATTGCAGACTGATGTTATTTATACTGATTTTAGTAAGGCTTTCGACTCTGTAGATCATCGTCTCCTAATACATAAACTAGAACTCTTGGGCTTTTCAAATATTCTAGTTCTTTGGATTAAAGACTACCTAACTCTTAGAACTCAGAGGGTTTTATTTAAAGGGTCCGTTTCCAAGACGGTTCAGGTCACTTCAGGCGTTCCACAGGGTAGTCATCTTGGTCCTTTGTTATTTATTTTGTTTATAAACGATCTTCCATCAGTTATAAAGTTCTCTTGGGTTTTGATGTACGCTGATGATGTAAAATTATGCACGTCGGCTGCAACTCCCCTTGCTGCTCAACAGCTTCAAAGAGATTTAGACAACTTTCAAATGTGGTGTAAAGTAAATTTTTTAAATCTTAATTGCAGTAAATGTAAAGTAATGTCATTTTTTTTAGATATTTGCCCTTTTTTAATATATATTTTCTTGACAACAAACCACTAGATAGAATTGAATGGGTTGACGATTTGGGCATCGTTATGGACCCAAAGCTTAAGTTTGACAAGCATATTTCTTCAATTTCCAATCGAGCATCTGGTGTCTTGGGGTTCATTAAGCGCTGGTCGAAGGAGTTTAACGATCCCTACTTAACAAAAACTCTGTATACTTCTCTTGTACGACCGATTCTGGAATATGGATCTTGTATATGGTTTCCGAAATACGAAATTCATCAGAATAAAATAGAATCGGTACAAAAACAATTTCTGCTCTTCGCACTTAGAGGTCTTAACTGGGACACTAACAATAATTTGCCGTCTTATCGTAGTAGACTTTTACTAATAGATCTTCCTTCTCTGAGTGATCGTAGAATAATGCTATCATTTTCCTTTTTTCACAAATTAATTAATGGTGAAATTGATTCTTCTGAATTAATTAACCAAATTAACTTTGCTGTTCCTATTAGAAATACTAGAAATTTTGTACCTATATCTCTTCAAACTTGTAATTCTAATTATGCTCTTCATAACCCTTTTCGTATTCTGTGTTCTATTTATAACGATCTTTCCCACTTAATACACAGTGCCACTCCTACTTGCTCTATTAAAAAGTTAGTTTTGTGTCATTTGTCTACATGTTCGCGATCATCGTAACCGCACGATAAGCGGAGCGCCCCTCGGTCGGGTGGGCGGGAGGTGGGTCGCTTTGTGCGTGGGTCCGCGCGTTAACAAGCCGGTGCTTGGTATCGTTGGGCCACTTGACTGTACTGTTCGTTAGTACATCTACGTCCAATAATATAATATAAATTCGAATATGAATTTATGGAAAGATATAATATATGAATAAGCCCATTGTTCGGTTGCACTAAAGCCGAAAAAGCACAAGTACTGGAAACGTTACCGTACATCACAGTAAAAGCAGTAACTGAAGATAACCCATTTTTAGGCACAATAGAAATCTTCATTGTCCGTTTACACAGATAAATAAAAACCATATTAAACATGGTAAATTTACAATTATTGGCAAAATATATAGCATTCTTAGAGCTATTGGTAAGCATTACACCAGCACATCCAAAATTAATTTTAATCCTAAAGTGGATTAAAGATAATAAAATTGTACGTAGACACATGTACGAACAAATAAAACGAATAATCATACTACAGTACAAAGGGTTGCTGAGAAGAAATACAAAGATACCACAACCAATACATATATTATTCATAGAACACGTCATTAAAACAGAACCATTGATTTCGGAAAGTGAAAGTTCTAATCAATAATATGCAGGTATAGGGAATAGTTATGAGTTGGCATGAAATTGATCAAACAATTGAAAACTCAAAACAAAAATTCGACAAATCATATAAATGTATCAACAAGAATACAACAATAAGAGTCGAAACGTTGGTGCATCACATAACGGTTTTAACTACCGAATATAATAAAATTAGCGATTTAGCATCTTCTTTGAAGAGTAAGCTAACGAATGCACACAACGATCATTGCTTAAAAATATTACGACAATTAGCTTCAAAGCTTAAGGCGATAAGCGTTCGTCGTAATATAACATTAACTATTCCCAAAAACCCGTTCTTTCCAGTTGAGTTCGACCAGAGTCAACTCCAAGATTTGAACGAGTCAAAGCCAATAATTGACAATGAAGCGTCAGAGCAAGAGAGTTCTGATTCTGATATCATAACAAATACAAAAGAACGAAAAAATATACCAGCCATGACAGACACAGCTATTGCCGATAGGGCATACATGAGAGAAATATCCTCATCAATACCCGAATTTGATGGTAAAAAGTTAAATTTGCAAAGATTCTTAACCTCGTTAAGACTAGTAAATTTAACAAAAGGCACATTTGAGAACATAGCCGTAGAAGTAATCAAGTCAAAAATAATTGGCTCGACCTTCTATAAAGTCCAAAATGAGACAACCATAGATGCAATAATAAAGAAATTGCAAGAATCTGTTGTCGGTGAAACATCCGACGTGGTAAAAGCCAAAATGGCTAATGTCTATCAAAAGGGTAAAACTGCCACGCAATTTACCAACGAAATCGATAATCTACGAAGATTACTTGAATCTTCGTATATCGATGAGGGATTGCCAGCAGAACTTGCTGATAAATTCAGCACAAAAGAAGCAATAAATGTCATGATTAAAAACTGCGATCAAGGCAAGCTAAAAACAATATTGGAAGCAGGTACATTCCCAACAATGAATGACGCTGTAAGTAAATATATACATTGCAGTACAGAAATTACAGGATCAACAAATGCAATCCTATTTGCACAAAGAGGACACCCCAATCGAGGTAATTTCCGAGGAAATTATCGAGTTAGAGGCAATTACCAAGGTTATAATAATAATTATGGTAATTATAATAATTACTATAATAATAATAACCGAGGACGCGGAAATTTCCGAGGAAATAACCGCGGCCGTAGCAACGCCAACAGGGGATACCAGAACAACAACTATAACAATAATAACAAATACCACAATAATAACAATAATAGACAAGATGGTAACGTACGATACACTCAGAGTAATTCGGAAAACCAACAAGCCCCCTTAAGTACTCCCAACCAATAAATTCAACAGTTCACGTCATCAATCTTAATCTCAACATTTTTATAAATTTACAAAATGAGTATACGAAAACAATGTTGACGTTACTCATAGATACTGCCGCAGATATCTCAATTTTAAAAGAACAGTCCGACATTTACCAGGAAATAGATAACAATACAACCACAACTATCAGCGGAATTGGAGAAGGTTCAATCCATTCCACTGGACTAACTTTCATTGAATTAACAACAGGTAAATATATAATTCCACATTATTTTCATTTAGTAGACACAAATTTTCCTATTCCATGTGACGGAATAATCGGTATGGATTTCATAAAGAAATTCAATTGTCAGTTAGACTTCAAAGCAAGCGAAGACTTGTTTATATTAAGACCTCAAAATTTAAACTTTCCAATAACTATCCCTATAGTTCATACCACTGACAATAATACCACAATCTTACCTTTACGATCCGAAGTTGTCCGACAAATAAAACTAGATACAAAAGATGATCATATTATGATACCGTGTCAAGAAATTGAGAATGGAGTATTTATAGCAAGCTCCATATCCAATTCCAAAAACACATTTGTCCGAATTCTGAATACAACAAATTCAAATAAAATAATTAGCCTAGATAAAGTCAGATTTGAACCACTAACTAGTTACGAAATTTTCAATAAAAATCATCTATCAAGAGATGAAAAGATTATATCTAAGTTAAGAAAAAATTGTCCGCTACCATATAAAAAAATGTTAACCGAACTCTGCGTCAAGTATACAGACATATTCGGACTAGAATCCGAAGCAATAACCACGAATAATTTTTACAAACAAAAATTAAGATTGAAAGACAATGAACCAACATATATCAAAAATTATAGAATTCCTCAAAGTCAACAGACAGAAATAGCCAAGCAAGTCGAAAAGTTAATAAAAGACAATATTGTAGAACCTTCTGTATCAGAATACAACAGCCCCCTGCTCTTAGTACCAAAAAAATCATTACCTGATTCAAATGATAAAAGATGGCGTTTAGTAATTGATTACCGCCAAATAAATAAGAAACTTTTAGCTGATAAATTCCCACTTCCAAGAATAGACGATATTCTTGATCAACTAGGCCGAGCAAAATTTTTCTGGTGTTTAGATCTAATGTCAGGATTCCATCAAATAGAACTTGAAGAAAATTCAAGAAATATAACGTCTTTTTCAACGAGCAATGGCTCTTATCGCTTCACGCGATTACCTTATGGTTTAAAAATAGCGCCTAATTCTTTTCAAAGAATGATGACAATTGCATTTTCTGGTCTTGAACCATCACAGGCATTCCTTTACATGGATGATCTAATTGTCATCGGTTGTTCCGAACAACATATGATCAAAAACCTTAAAAACGTTTTTGACTTATGCAGCAAGAACAATCTAAAATTGCACCCAGACAAGTGCACATTTTTCATGCATGAAGTGACCTTCCTAGGTCATAAATGTACTGACAAAGGTATTCTCCCAGATGACAAAAAGTATGATGTCATTCAGAAATACCCAGTCCCAACGAACGCAGACAGCGCTAGACGATTCGTTGCATTTTGCAATTATTATAGACGTTTTATTAAAAATTTTGCAGAATATTCACGTCACATAACCAATTTATGTAAAAAGGATGTCAAATATCACTGGACACCTAGTTGTCAAAATGCCTTTGAATATTTAAAAGAAAAATTAATGAGTCCTACATTATTACAATACCCAGATTTTAGCAAAGAATTTTGCATAATCACAGATGCAAGCAAAGAAGCTTGTGGAGCAGTTTTAACCCAAAATTATAATGGTATTCAATTACCTGTAGCATATGCATCTCGCAGTTTCACTAAAGGTGAAAGTAATAAATCAACAACAGAGCAAGAATTATCAGCAATTCATTGGGCAATTAATCACTTCAGACCATATATATATGGTAGACACTTCACTGTCAAAACAGATCATAGACCCCTTACATATTTATTTTCAATGGTAAACCCAAACTCGAAATTAACTAGAATGCGACTTGACTTGGAGGAATACGAATTTACGGTGGAATATCTTAAGGGTAAGGATAATTTTGTAGCCGATGCATTATCAAGAATAACCATTAAAGAGCTAAAAGACATGACGAATCAAATATTAAAAGTCACTACTAGACAAGACAAAAGACAGAAAATTTCCTGCGCAGGAAATGAAAAAGATATAGAAAAAGAGAATTTGAAAAATAAATCTCTAAATAAAGCTTCAAAGCCCAACGTATATGAAGTCATAACAAATGACGATGTACGAAAAGTAGTGACCTTGCAAACGAAAGATATGCTGTGTTGCTTTAAGCATGGTAAACAAATCATTGCAAGAATAGATGTTAGCGATCTGTATGCAAATGGAGTTATTGATTTAGGTCAATTTTTCCAACGGCTTGAAAGCAGAGCCGGTGTACATGATATACGCGAACTAAAAGTGGCACCGAATGACATAATCTTTGAACAAGTTTCAATAGAATTATTCAAGAAAATGGGCAATAATGTATTAAAATTATTAAGAGTAGCGCTACTCAAGCCGGTGACCAACATATCAAATGATATAGAAAAAGAAGCTATACTGTCTAAATTTCATGATGATCCAATGCAAGGAGGTCATACTGGCATATCAAAAACTTTAGCTAAAGTACAAAGACATTACAAATGGAAAAATATGCGAAAAGACATAATAGAATACGTACGTAAATGTCAAAAATGCCAAATGTCTAAAACGACATTACATACAAAGACCCCTTTAACACTGACAGAGACACCAATATTTGCTTTCGACAGGGTAATTGTTGACACTATTGGTCCATTACCAAGATCCGAACATGGTAACGAATATGCAATAACGCTTATTTGCGATTTAACGAAATATCTCGTTGCCATTCCGATCCCAAACAAAAATGCTAGTACTGTCGTTAAAGCTATATTTGAATCTTTTATATTGCAGTTTGGTCCAATGAAGACGTTCATTACGGACATGGGAACTGAATATAAAAATTCGATTATTAATGAGTTGTGCAAAAATTTGAAAATAGACAATATAACGTCTACAGCACACCACCACCAGACAGTTGGATCAGTAGAAAGAAGTCATAGAACTTTTAACGAATATATTCGCTCATACATTTCAGTTGATAAAACCGACTGGGATGTGTGGCTGAAATATTTTGTGTACTGTTTCAACACGACCACCTCTATGGCACACAACTATTGTCCATACGAGTTAGTCTTTAATAAACAAAATAATTTACCTAAATACTTTAACACAATAGAAAATATAAGCCCATTATACAACATAGAAGATTATGCTAAGGAGAGTAAATTTAGATTAGAACGGGCTTACAAAAGAGCTAGAATAATGTTAGAAAAACATAAGGCTAGGAATAAAGAATATTATGATAGAAATATAATTAATTTAGAATTAGAAGTAGGATATAAAGTTCTACTAAAAAATTAAACTGGCCATAAGCTAGACTCATTATATTTAGGACCATTTAGCGTAGAAAAAAATAGAAGATAAAGACAATATAATTATAAAAGGTAAACAAAATAAAACACAAAAAGTTCATAAGAATAGGTTAAAATTATACAATAACTAAAAACTTTCATGAAAGCACAGTCTGGTCAACTGTTATTATATAAAAAAAAAAAAAAAAAAAAAAATTTTTTATTACTTCCCTTTTCAAAAAAAAAAACGAACAAAACAATTTCAATTTTTTTTAATTTTTAATACTTTTTAATACACATAAATATAACAATATAATTAATTAACTATACATCTATATTGTAAAACATAAACATAAATACACTATTAAAATAACTTCATATTATTACGTTATTTTTCAAAAGGAGGGAGATGTAGTATACACATATATTCATATATATTCAAATGTAATAAACAGCAACACTTTGTTGTTGTCTAAACATTAAATCGAGCAACGACACTTTGTCGTTGCATAAACAATAAGCCAAGCACCCAGTGCTGGTAACATGATCGCGTAAGAATGCAATGCGCACAACGATGCCGTGTCAGCGTTCTCACGCTTTGACCATTTACTATACATATGTGTATCCTCTCGCTCTCTTTTTATTTAATACAATATTATGTACGGCTCTCGCACTGACTTCTCTGCCGAAGCAGTGGCCAGCCTTAACACTTAGAATCATAAACTGAATTCATTCAATTAAGATACCTAACACAACCAAGACGCGTCTGCTGTTAATGAATTTATTAATACTTGTAAGGATAATTATATTACACCGCATTAGGAAGCGGAAAGTAGCCAATGAATACGGCGGCACGTGGAGCCTCTGCCTCAGGGACTACCTTGATGTGGGCGTCCGTCCACAGCCGGAGCTTGGGCACTTCTGTGCTCAGCCACTCGACTGTCTCCGCATTCCCGCACGTTATGGCCATCCACCCTGGTCGGAAAGTGCAGCCAGAGAACAGCGGCTTCACAGAGCTGTGTCTCAGAGCCATGACCCTCGACAGGATGGCGGACTGGATGCTGTTGAGCTGCTCCGTCGTGAGAAGCTTTCTGTGGTAGTCGGAAGGAAGTATCGCCATCTTCGCCGAGCTGGCAACGTCCCTATAAGAGGCCATGACACCGACTTGGGGTGACTGCTCCTGTGTTGCTTGCCCAGCCGCAGCTGCGGCTATGGAGGCTGCTGGAGCCCGCGTGGGAAGCAATACGCTTGCAGGAACACCCATCGTCAGGGCACTAGGTGCCACGGTTTTTATCATGGCCCTCTTAGTCGATACCTCTTCTGGGGTCGTCTTGGCTGATCTACCTCGCTTGTTGGTAGCGCCACTCATGCTGGGCACTGCCCTAGGAGGGTCCATAGGCTTCTGAGCGAGCCTTTTGGCCTCATCCATGAGCAAGGTGTCTGCGCAACCTCTTCTTTGCGGCGCCAGATAGCGCGATCCGCTTTGGTTTTTCAGCCTTTGGAGAGGCGAGAAGGGTTTCTTCCTCTTCCTTGGTGATGGTGTCGGTGCCAGAGCTTTGTGAACAGATGTCCATAGCTTCTTCGATTTGGGGCTGCTTGAGCACCCTGCTTCTTGGGGAGTATTTTCGTTATTAAGTTCCATAAGTTGGTCCCACGAGTAGTGAGGAAGGAAGTATCTCTCGGGGCAGAGCCTCACAACCCGGATCGGGCACTTATACGACCGGAGGTGCCAGGTACCCGGAAGCCACCGTTAAAAGACACACTAACGTAGTGCCATTCATCACAGGGGCACGGTATGGTAACACCGGTGATTACGGGATTTTTTCGGTTGTCCTCTCAAGATCCGCCATATTTCGTCTAGAGCAGGGGCACCTCGAGCAGGATGTGGCTCTTCACCACGTATGGTCGGTCTTCAGTAGTCGGCATGTGACTGCACACATGAAAAATTTGAAAAATCGGGAACGACTTTAGATTTATCTTCGTATTTAGTAGCAAAATCTAGTTTTTTTCTGTTAACACATCTTGTTATAATAATTATCTTAATCGTTGTAGACTAAACTTTTCACGTGACCCTAAACAGTTTTATAAATTTGTTAACTCTAAACGTAAAGGCCCAACCAAACGATGCTTACGTGCATGCAGAGCCGCTGCACGCAAAGTTTCAACATATGCTACGTCGTGTATCCGCCCAATCGATGCTTATGCAAGGTATCGTTCAGTTTTATTTTTTAACGAATGCATAAGCGCCGCATGCATAGTTCAACTGAATTGAAACCATGCAGCAATGCATTGGGCATAGAGTTGTCGCAGTCTTTTTATTGTATGGAAAATATTTAAAAAAAATTTTTAAATATTCATTTTATTGTTTATAAACACATTGATATAATATTCTAGTTATATGAAACATGTGTTGTCTTTATTTTTAACATAATATTACATAAACTGTTAACATTTATTTTTTAATGGAATAAAAAAAGCACATGTGGCAACAATGGTTGGCAAAAACAAAGAAGAAGAAGACATAGCACTTAAGCAACGTATGGCTATAGACGTTGATGCATAATGCTTAAGCATGCATTTCGTTCATTCTTGCAGCGGCTCTGCATGCACGAAAGCATCGTTTGGTTGAGCCTTAAGTCTTCTTGCTTGCCATCCTCAGTATACCTTGATAATACAAAAGCAAGTTCTGATCAGGCAGTAGCCGATCTATTTGCTGAGTATTTTCAATCAGTATACTCATCGAATTTATTTAGTAGCAGTAATTCCTATCCTAAAGTAGCAGTAATTCCTATCCTTTTCAAGTTCAAACGTCAAATTGCATATATGTCCCTGAGTCTACGCTCCTGAGTGAATTTAACTCTACCAAACCTGGCTACTTGCCTGGTCATGATGGAGTGCCAGGTTGTATTCTTAGATACTGCGCGGATTAAATTTGTAAGCCCTTAAATAAATTATTTGACTTGTCTGTTGACTCAACTGTGTTTCCTGATATATGGAAGAAATCCTTTATAATTCCACTTCATAAAAATTCTTCAAATTCATATGTTAAAAATTATAGGGGTATATCCAAGTTGTCAGCCATTCCAAAATCTTTGAAAAAATTATATGTTCTCAATTGCAACACACATGTAGTTCAATTATATCGCCTTATCAACACGGTTTTGTTAGGCGTAGATCGACTACCACTAACCTTCTTGAATTCACTTCGCTTGTTATCAAAGGGATTCAGGAAAGAATGCAAACTGACGTTGTTTACACTGCTTTTAGTAAAGTATTTGACTCTGTCATTCTCTGTTGCTTCATAAATTGAATATTATTGGATTTCCATCAAAACTTTTATTATGGCCTTCGGAGTATTTGTGTGGTCGAACGCAAAAAGTACTATCTAAACCTATTTTAGTTACCTCTGGTGTTCCCCAGGGTAGTCACCTTGGACCTTTGCTATTTAATTTGTTTATTAACGATCTTCCAGCTGTTATTACTAACTCTTTTGTATATATGTTTGCTGATGATGTAAAAATATGTTTCACCTACAACGATGTTTCCCTGTGTAACTTACTACAGTCGGATTTGTGTGCCCTGTCGGCCTGGTGTCGTTTTAGCTTATTCAACTTAAATTCTTCAAAATGTAAAGTCATGACTTTTTGAAGAAGTACCCCTCAAGTGTTTGAAATTAAAGATTTAGGCATTATTCTTGATCCTAAAGTAAAATTTGACTCCCATATTTCGTCTATGGTCAATAAGGCCATTAATGTCATTGGTTTCATCAAGCGGTGGTCGAAAGAGTATAACGAACTTTACACCACTAAAACGCTTTATACATCGCTAGTTCGTCCCATCCTGGAGTATGGATCTTGTGTGTGGTCCCCACAATACACGATTCACTAGGATAGAATTGAATCTGTGCAGAAGAAATTTCTTCTATTTGCCCTTAGAAGTTTTAACTGGGTTCCTGGAGTTGACTTACCCCCTTATTCAAGTAGACTCCTTTTGATTAATCTTCCCTCCCTGTTAAACCGTAGAACTATGCATAGAGTATTATTTATTACTAACCTACTTAATGGTGAAATCGACTCATCAGTTCTTTTAAGTCGAATTAAATTAACGGTTCCGATTAGAGCTACTCGTAACTTTTTACCCCTTAGCCTTGATCGTTGCTTGAGCAACTATTTAACTCTTGAACCATTTCGTGTTATATGTTCTGATTATAACAAACTTTATTCTCTTGTCTCCTTGGAGGCCTCAACTCCAGTACTAAAAAGATCGATCCTCTTTGCTTTATCTAATCGTAACCACTAACTACTAATCTAACGTCTGATTGGGTTTTTCCCAATCCTCGCAACAAATGTTGGACCACTAATTTTATTGTTGAATTTCCCAGAGCTTTAACATTAACTTTATAAATTTTTTACCCAAACTTACTTTCAGATTGGCCGTCAGCCGATTCGAGCAACAAGGGGATAAAGCGTACTGACATCACACGTCCATGCATACTGACAATTTGTGTGTACGTTGATGCCGTGCGCTCCGTCCTTGCGGCTCACAATTGGTAGTGCGACTATACATTCCACGCGAGGGCGGCTGGAAGCAGATCCTTGGTACGGTCATGTCTCTGCCAAGGGTGCTGACCAATTGTAGTCGGGCGAGAGAAGAAAACTCTATAAAATTACCCCAATCCAAGGTGGAACAGCATTGTGCCGAGGGATTCGTGGCCGAGAGGGTGCTCGGTCTCTTCTTTCCGAACTCTGGATACCTGCCGACCTCCAGTTTAAATTAGGCTTCCCGCGATACACGGGCTATGTTGCGGGTGACCGTCCTTCCCGTCTACTCGTGGGATTCAAACATGATTCATATTAATAAAAACAAAAACACAGTGACCGGGACACTCTCAAACCCGGGGGGACAAGCCAATCCCTCTGTCGGTGGAAACACCCCCACGTCTGGTAAGCCAGCAGACGTCCGCAAGCCCACCAGCGGCATAAGTGGAAAACGGGCAAGCCAGCCGTCATCCCACTTCGGTGGTCTGCCCAGCACCGCTCCTAGTGCAAGTGGTGTGCAACCAAAGGTTGCCAACTCGGCACCCAGGACGGTAGCGACAACGGGCAACACCACAAAGTCCGTTGCTCCTGAGGGAGTCAAAGCGTCCTTCCAGGACCGTAGGCGCGCAGCCGATATTCTCGGAAAAAGTCTGTCCGCTCAGCCCGCATCACCGGATGAGGTCCGACTAGTGGAGTGGGCCAGAAAAATCATCCCGAATTTCAAGCCAGCCCCCCCTGCGTCCTCTGCCAAGTCCAAGCAGAAACGCCAGCGGTCCGTTGAGGATTCGGCCCCGCAAGCAAAGCGGATTAGACCTCCTCCACCTCGTCCGCAGCCGTTGACGAAATCTTTCGCCGAAGCCACCAGGGAGAAGATTGTCATTGGGGTCCTCGACAGGGGCCACAATGAGGGTCATATCCCCAGGAATCGGTGGGGGATTATCGAAAATGAGCTGCAGGACAGGTTCGTCGACCTCATGACAGAATTCATGGGTCCCCCCCCCGTTGCTCTGATGCAGGCTGGCATCAGGGCAACATCAAAGCAATAGCTTGTGAGGATGAGCGATCTGCCGGGCTGTACAAGAAGGCGGTTGCAATGCTGGGGGAGATCTACCCTGGCGCGAAACTGGAGGCGGTGGACTGGAAGGATGTGCCCAGTAGACCTCGCGCCAGGGTATGGGTTTCTGCCAAGCCCGAGGACCCCGAAAAGGTCCTGAAAATCTTCCAGTTGAGCAATCCCACGCTTGACACAGCTGATTGGAGGGTCGCCAAAGTCGACGAGCCAGAAGGCAACTCGAGGCAGGTGATCCTCATCATCAACGAGAGATCGGCGGAGGCACTAGCGGGTTCCGATGGCGCGGCTTACTACGGCTTCAAAACCGTAGCTATCCGCGTCTATAAAACCGACACCAATAAGCTCTCGGCAGCAGACGAGGCGCTCCCTGATAAACCGGTTGACACTACAGACAATTGTGCCAACCCCCGTCAAGACCCTGGTACGGAGTCGGCAGATGGGAAGGAGGCCGGCTACCAATCAGAGGGCTCGGAATTGGCCCATGACATGGCCAAGCTAGCGAGCTTCCGTGAAGAGTCCCTTGACTTGGATGACACGGACGAGGAAGCGAACAGGAAATTGGTGGAGCGTCGGCCTGAAGATGTCACTGAGACTTCTTCAGATTAACCTCCACCACTGCAAAGCGGCGGCGGCCGCTCTGCTGCTCCGCATAAGCCAATGTGGAGCAGACGTTGTCCTCATCCAGGAACCTTGGGTCTGTGGTGGCAAGGTGACTGGACTGGGGACCAAAGACTATAAGCTAATAGTAGCCCAAAATAAAGGTAAAATTCGCACCTGCATTCTAGCAAAAAAACACCTAAATATATTTTTGCTCCCTAACTACAGCGATGGAGACAACACAGCTGTCTGCCTGGAGTTGAAGGCTGGGAGAGTGAGAGTTAGCTCAACATACTTGGCCCATGACCACCAAGGGCCTTTCCCACATCCACTCCTGCAAGGGTTGGTGACCGACAGCGAAACCACGCACACCGACCTCATAATTGGGTGTGACGCCACCGCCCATCATCATCAGTGGGGAAGCACTGACACAAATGAACGGGGTGAGTTGCTTTTTAACTACATTCTGTCCACTAACCTCATGATTTGTAATACGGGCAACGACCCAACCTTCATTACAAAGAACAGGGAAGAAGTACTAGATATTACGCTAGTCTCAACCTCCCTCTGTAGCAAACTAACAAGATGGAGAGTGCTAGACGAGCACTCCTTCTCAGACCATAGATATATCGAAACAGTCTTTTCGTTCGACGTACCCAAACCCAAATGGCACCAGAATGTTAGACGTACAAACTGGTCCACTTTCAAAAATCACTTAAACACTCTCGTCCCTGAGTCCCCCCCACTGGGAAACGCCACTAATGAAACCACAAACCTACTTAAAAAAAAGCTTACGGAGGCATGCGAGTCCGCCCTAAACGAGTCGTGCCCCCGTAGCAAACCCAGAGGTAAGACCAAGCCACCATGGTGGTCTCCCCAACTGGGTGAGCTGCGTAAGACATCACGCAAGCTTTTTAATAAAGCTAGGTCTCTCGGAGATGACCAGTCATGGAGTCTCTACAAAACCAGCCTCGCCTCCTATAAGAAGGCACTCAGACAAGCTAAACGCTCCTCATGGCAGACATTCTGCTCTAATATCGAAAGCACCACAGAGGCCGCAAGGCTCAGAAAAGTTCTTTCTCAAACCACCCCATCGGTAGGTTTTCTTAAAAAACCAGATGGCTCATGGACTTCGTCCAGCTCTGAGTCCTCGGAACTCTTGATGGAAACTCATTTTCCGGGCTGCTCAGCAGTAGCAATCCCACAGACAAACACAGGGGTTCATATGGATAGACCTTCCACAAACTTCCTGACTAAAGAATTAATCTCATTTGCTATCAACAGCTTCATGCCCATCAAATCCCCAGGGCCAGACGGCATCTTTCCAGCCCAACTGCAGCATGCAGGTGAGACTGCCTTAAACTGGCTCCTACAAATTTTCACTGGAGTCTGGACGACGGGACTCATCCCAACGCCCTGGCTTGAATCCAAAGTCGTCTTCATTCCAAAGGCGGGCAAAGCCTCCAACACAACTCCCAAGGACTTTCGTCCAATAAGCCTAACATCCTTTCTACTCAAGACCTTTGAAAGGGTGCTGGGCCTTCACTTAAGGAATTCGATACCGACACATCAATTCTCCCGTGCGCAACATGCGTATCAAAAAGGCAAATCCACGGAAACAGCACTTCATGCTGTAATCTCCACAGTGGAAAAATCGCTTCACCAGAAGGATTATTCTCTAGTCGCCTTCCTTGACATAGAGGGTGCTTTCAACAACGTCAACCCAGAGGCAATCACAGAGGCGCTAACGGGTTTGGGTGTCGGGCACCGTGCTGTGCATCTGATCGATCAACTGCTAAGACGCAGGATCGTCAGGTCAACTCTCGGTTCCACGACAATCTCCAGGTCCGTCTGCAGAGGCACCCCTCAAGGTGGAGTTCTCTCTCCTCTCCTTTGGAACGTGGCAGTAAATTCTCTGCTGCGCTCCATTGAGGGAGGTGGCTGCAGGGTGATTGCCTATGCGGATGACGTTGCGATTGTCTTCTCGGGAAAATTCCCCCAAACCCTGTGCGAACGCATGACCGTAGTGCTTCGCACTCTGTCCACTTGGGCAAAGAAAAACGGACTCGGACTGAACCCAGCGAAGACTGATCTTGTCCTCTTTACTAGGAAATATAAAATCCCGAATCTTAGGCCGCCCACCCTTGACGGGGTGGAACTAACCTTCAGCAAATCAGCCAAATACTTAGGGCTCACTTTAGACAGCAAACTGGACTGGAATCTTAACACCGAAGAGCGTGTTAGGAAAGCCCTAGTTGCTCTTTACACGTGCAGAAAGTCGATCGGACTGAAATGGGGCATGGCCCCCACATAACTCTGTGGCTGTACACGGCCATCATTCGGCCAATCCTACTGTACGGAGTATCAGTATGGTGGCCAACACTCTCAAAGAAAAAGTCAGTTCGCTTGCTAGGCAAGGTGCAGCGCGCTGCAGGACTGACCGCCACTGGAGCCCTCAGAACAACCCCTAACGAGGCTCTCGATAATATACTCAATCTTTTGCCTATCGACCAGATGGGCAAACTAGTAGCAACCCTCTCAGCACTTCGCATGAGAGAAACAAACCAGTGGACCGCACAGACACACGGTCACTCAAGTATTCTCAATGGAAACTCGCTTCTTCCCCCAGCAACTGACTACTGCTGCCCTCAGGAGTTTCTTAATACTTCTTTCCACTCAATTATCCCATCGAGGGAAGAGTGGAGAGAAGGGATACCAGGGCCGACCGACTCAATTAGAATTTTTACGGACGGTTCAAAGCTAGACAACCGGGTAGGGGGAGGTGTCTTCTGCGAAGAACTGTCCATAAATAATTCCTTTAATATACCTGACCATTGCAGTGTTTTCCAGGCAGAAATCACCGCTATACAAGAAGCGCTCAAATCCTTACAAGGAATTGAACGCTCTGCAGCCAAAATCTGCATCTTTTCTGATAGCCAAGCAGCTATCAAATCGCTCAACGCGATATGGTCGAACTCGATATCCGTCACAGACTGCCGCAAATCTCTGCAAGAGATGGCAGAGCAGATCGATCTCTACCTCATATGGGTGCCCGGTCACAAAGGCATCGAGGGCAATTGTAGGGCGGATGAGCTGGCAAGACATGGTACTACCATGCCTCTCCTCTCGGATAAGGAGGGTTTGGGCATGCCCATGGCCAGCTGCAAACTTAGGATTCGCGAGCATTTCGAACGCGAAGCAAATAAAAGGTGGCAACACACCACCGGTAGATGCAATATAGCCAGACAGACATGGCCAACGCGCTGTAAAAAGCGCTCTTCAAGCCTAATCCACCTAAATAGATCAGGTTGTGCCTCCGTAGTGAGGGCTGTTACGGGGCACTGGCTAGTGGGATCTCATGCAGCGAGACTACTAGCCCCTTCTAACGATTTCTGCAGAAGCTGTCGGGACGAGGAAGAGGAGGAAACTGTTTCCCATCTTTTCTGCGACTGTCCTGCACTCTGCAAAAATAGAAATCGCTTTCTCGGTTCCTATTTCCTAAAAGACCTCTCAGAGATAGCGAACACCACCCCCAAGAGTATTCTCTCCTTTATTCATGCTTCGGGCTGGAACCACGCCCTCTCAAATAGTATCACACACCCTGTTCTCGGGTAGACGGAGTTGTGGACGCAGTCCATCGCGGCATCACAATGGGCCAACAATTGGCCTAAGTGAGTGGAAGGGTCTCTCACCTGCCCACTACCGCTCTAACCTAACCTAACCTACTTTCAGATTTATATATAATTTTAAATTACTTAATTTTAATTTCAATTTTAAATTTTATTTTAATTTTAATCAATTTGGATTTTATGTCAGCTGATCATAATCGACGATAAACAAACAAATAAAAATGTATATAGATAAATAAATTTAATTATAAGAACAAAAATCTTAAATTAAAATAAATTATTGTGTGTATATATAGTGTTTATCTAAACATGTGTTAGTAGTTATTTATGTGTGGGTGGGATGAAAATGTGCTGATGTTGGAGTTAGTATTTGTTGTGATTATGTTTAGAAAGTCAGCCATAAATATGTAAATAGTCCAATTCATAGGTAGGGAGGGCACGCAATTGGGGTTAATTTGAACACCTGTTTACATTTGATATCCTTAATTGTTCGATTGTGAGAAGAAGCCTGTAAAGTAGCCCCAAGTCCGATCGTTGTTAGATTTTCGTAAAAATAAACATATTTGTTAACCCGGCCCACGCTGTATCGAGGTCGTATCCAACCTGCTAGCTGGCTATCAATACAGTGTTGGGAAAATAAGGCCGGTTCATAACAATTCTTGTATGTATTTTATTCAAATTAGGAGGAATAACAGTCATTACATGAACGAAACATAATTACCAAATTAATTAATTAAAATTAACAAAAAACTGCCGAATCTTGCAAAAAAAAAATTTTACAAACAACTGTATGATACATCGAAAATAATACATGTGTATATGTATGAACATCTGCGTATCAGTGCTGCCAGAATGTTCGTATGAAAAGTAAGTGGAATAGGGAAATTTATATGAATATTTAAATTTGATGAAAATACAATTGTCATATGGCATATGAGTAAGTTTAGATGCGCCTTATAAAATAAACTTGTAAAATAGAGGAGGGATTTATCAACGTTTGCGTGCTTGTAATGTTTACAAAATACTTACAGTTTTAAGTGCACTTGTATTTTGGTTACCAACTCTTGAAATGTGGCAGCGCTGATTCGTTCACATAGAAAAGGCACGAGCCAAATTTTGCACATTTTCTTGGTATTCCTTCATTTCCAACTCATTTATTTGTTTATTTGCTTATTGTCAACTATGATCAGCTGACACAAAATCCAAATTGATTAAAATTAAAATAAAATTTAAAATTGAAATTAAAATTAAGTAATTTAAAATTATATATAAATCTGAAAGTAAGTTTAGGTAAAAAATTTATAAAGTTAATGTTAAAGCTCTGGGAAATTCAACAATAAAATTAGTGGTCCAACATTTGTTGCGTGGATTGGGAAAAACCCAGAAAAACCCAATCAGACCAGTGTAAGATTAGTAGTAAGTGGTTACGATTAGGTAAAGCAAAAAGGATCAATCTTGTTAGTACTAGAATTGAGGACTCCAAGGATATAAGAGAATAAAGCTTGTTATAATCAGAACATAAAACACGGAATGGTTCATGTACTAAACAGTTGCTCGAGCAATAATCAAGGCTAAGGGGTAAAAAAATACGAGTAGCTCTAATCGGAACAGTTAATTAAATTCGGGTTTAAAGAACTGGTCGATTTCACCATTAAGTAGGTTAGTTATAAATAATACTCCATGCATAGTTTTACGGTTTAACAGGGAGGGATGATATATCAAAAGGAGTCTACTTACTTGGGGTAACTCAACTCCAGGAACCCAGTTAAAACTTCTAAGGGCAAATAGCAGAAATTTCTTCTGCACAGATTCAATTCTATCCTGGTGAATCGAGTATTGTGGGGACCACACACAAGATCCATACTCCAGGATGGGACGAACTAGGGATGTATAAAGCGTTTTAGTGGTGTAAAGTTCGTTAAACTCTTTCGACCACCGCTTGATGAAGCCAATGACATTAATGGCCTTATTGACCATCGACGAAATATGGGAGTCAAATTTTAATTTAGAATGAAGAATAATGCCTAAATCTTTAATCTCAAACACGTGAGGGGCACTTCTACAAAAAGTCATGACCTTACATTTTGAACAATTTAAGTTGAGTAAGCTAAAACGACACCAGGCCGACAGGGCACACAAATCCGACTGTAGTAAGTTACACAGGGAAACATCATTGTAGGTGAAACATAGTTTTACATCATCAGCAAACATATATACAAAAGAGTTAGTAATAACAGCTGGAAGATCGTTAATAAACAAATTAAATAGCAAAGGTCCAAGGTGACTACCCTGGGGAACACCAGAGGTAACTAAAATATGTTTAGATAGTACTTTTTGTGTTCGACCACACAAATACTCCGAAAGCCACAATAAGAGTTTTGATCGAAATCCAATAATATTTAATTTTTTTCCTGAAACCCTTTGATAACAAGCGAAGTGAATTCAAGAAGGTTAGTGGTAATCGATCTACGCCTAACGAAACCGTATTGATAAGGCGATATAATTGAACTACATCCGTGTTGCAGTTGAGAAAGACTTATGGAATGGCAAACAACTTGGATATACCCTTATAATTTTAACGCTTGACTAAGAAGAATTTTTATGGAGTGGAATTATAAAGGTTTCCTTCCATAGATCAGGAAAGGGGTGGTTCACAAATTACGTGAGGCATTTTTTTAGGATTTTTCGACCCCCCTCCCCTTCCTGGTGAGATTTCGTAAGATTTTCCTTTACTCCCCCCCTCCACCAATTTCACGTGAGATTTTTTAAAATTTTTTTTGGCTGTAAAATCCATTGCATTTAAGAAAAATACAAAAAAAAAAAACAATTTGTTCTATCACTTATATTAAAGACTAGCAAAGACTAGTGGACCATTGTGATTTTAGAATATTGTTTTAGTTTAAAATCATTTTGTGGAAATTAAATAATAGATACTTCAACGTAAATGAATTAAAGATTATTCTAATTCAGTCCATGGAGACTCGTGCACAGTCTCAAGATTGACTACTGGAACCAACATATCCAAATAATTTTCAATAAACTCATCTGCTCGATGTACGTGCGTCGCTGTTCCTCGGCTCTTTACGCTGTGACGTTCGTCGAATCGCGCGTATCGATACGGCTGGTCGATAACACTTAAACAATCGGAGATTTATTGTGCTGCTCTGCGGGGCTCGGGCGAGTACGATAAACACCATTGTGTAAAATTTCGCCATACTTTTATTCTAGAAAATTTCTTACTTTAATTTAACTTTACTTTCACACATTTTATATGGTTTTCTATTGAAAAAAAATTACGTGATATTTGTTAAAACCCCCCCACTCCAACCAAGTAAGATTTGGTGAGATTTAACTTGACCCTCCCCCCCCTTAAACACCACACGTAATTTGTGAACCACCCCAAACACATTTGAGTCAACAGACAAGTCAAATAATTTATTTAAGGGATAACAAAGAGACAGGAGAGGTGAGTGCTTGCTTGAATATCTTGTAGCTAATGACCTCATGGTGTTCAATATGGGGGCTGAACCCACTTTTATCACCAAAAATAGAGCCGAAGTACTTGATATTACTTTCGGCAATGGGGGTGCCTCTGGGCTAGTTAATAACTGGAGGGTCTCCACAGAACCGTCAATGTCGGATCATAGGATCATCCTCTTCGACATTAGTAGTAATTTCAGGATTAGTAAAGTCATCAGGAATCCCCGGCGGACTGACTGGCCGCTCTACCAGTCACACCTGGGGTTAAATCTGAGCAGACTAAACCATAGTAGGAGGGTCTCTTCACAGGAAGAGCTAGAGCAACTCTCGTCTGAGGTTGGCGAGACGATTATGCATGCCTATCATGCAAGTTGTCCAACCAACTCCATAGAGTCCAACAGGGATAACCCTTGGTGGAATAAAAAGCTCGGTATGCTTCGAGCAGAGGTCAGGAGGTTGTTTAATACAGCCAAAAAGAATAGTGACAGATGGGACTTATACACCAAGAAACTAACAGAGTATAATAAAGAAATCCGGTACAGCAAACGTGCCCATTTCCGGAGATTTTGCTCCAACCTAGAGCAGGCCACACCTGCTGTGAGAGTCTTTAAGTCTATCTCGAAAGGCAAAGTGTTGTCCGAACTCTGCCTAAAGAGGCCAGATGGTTCCTTCACGGAAAATGAGGTGGAAAAGGCAGAACTTCTCCTACAAACTCACTTTCCACTTTGTAAAACCATCACCAACACCGACAGCTGTTACGAAACGGTTCCCATCAGGAGACTGGACTGGAGCCTGGCTGCAGCCATAGTAACAGAGCAAAGAATAAGATGGGCCATTGGTACGCTTAGTCCCTACAAGGCCCCAGGTACGGACGGTATCCTCCCCGTCCATCTACAGAAAGGGATGGAACAGCTTATGGTGTTCCTCATTCGTATTTTCCGGGGTAGCCTAGCTATGGGCTACATACCTAGGGCATGGAGGACGGCCAGGGTGATCTTTATCCCGAAAGTGGGGAAAAAGGACCCCTTTCACCCCAAATCTTTCAGGCCGATCAGCCTGACATCCTTCTTGCTAAAAACCCTTGAAAAGATAGTTGAAAATCACATCAGGATCTCGTACCTAGTGTCCAGTCCCCTGCATGATCATCAACATGCCTATAGAGAAGGAAAGTCGACAGAATCGGCTCTCCTTGACCTAGTAAACAGTCTTCAATGCTCAGTGAAGGCCAAAGACGTTGCTCTCTGTGCTTTCATGGACATACAGGGTGCTTTTGATAACACAGCACATGATGTTGTGGTTAGGGCGCTTCAGGGAAAAGGGGTTGAGCCAGGACTTACTCTCTGGCTAGGCAAGCTCCTTGACACTAGAATAGCGGAAGTCACTGTCAACAATTTGACGGTCAGGGCCCAAACCACCAGAGGCTGTCCACAGGGGGTGTCCTATCACCTCTCCTCTGGAGTCTCGTGGTGGACGAGCTACTAGTCAAACTTACAGATAATGGATTTGAATGCCAAGGCTACGCTGATGACATTACCATTGTCTGTAAAGGCAACTTCGAGAACACGCTTTGTGATAGAATAACTCTGGGTCTTAAACTTTGCTTGGACTGGTGCAAAGACGTGGGGCTGAATATTAATCCAGCAAAAACCACAATTGTCGCCTTCACCAACCGTTACAAGTTAAAGTCCATAAGACCCATATCCATACGGGGGTACGATAGTTCCACTCTCTACGGAGATAAAGTATCTGGGAGTAATCTTGGACAAGAGACTACTGTGGAAACAGCATATTGAGCATGCGGTACGCAAGGCTACTATAGCCCTAATGTGTTGTAGGTCTCTCGCAGGGAAAAACTGGGGTGTGTCCCCAAAAATCCTTCTGTGGATGTACACAGCAATGGTGAGGCCCATAGTCAGCTACGGCGCAGTGGTATGGGCGGGACGTGCTGACCTGGATGTCACCAAACGGCAGCTGGGCAAACTCCAGAGACTTGCCTGCACGTGCATCTCGGGCGCAATGCGTACCTGCCCGTCCTCAGCACTGGACGTACTGCTAGGACTTCCGCCTTTGCATGTCTACATCAAACACAGTGCGCACAGATCTATTATAAGATTGACAGGAGCGAACGCAATCACCTCTGTCACTAGTGCAACTGGCACGCTGTTGGCCTTTCCGCAAGATGCGCAGAAGGGCCTATTTAGTTTTGAGAAGCTCTTTAAAACGGAGCTGAGCAACAAAGCAGAATGGACCAGTCTGTCGACCACCTATAATGTGAAACCACATGCTATTAGATGGTACACAGACGGATCATTAACGGATGAGGGTGCTGGAGCTGGAGTCTGCGGACCCCGACTCAAGTATCATGAGCCCCTGGGCAAATTCGCCAGCATTTTCCAAGCGGAAGTGCACGCGATTGAAAGATGTGCTACCTTTAACTTCGAGAGGGGATACGTTCATAGAGACATTGCCATTTTCTCAGACAGCCAGGCAGCGATTAAAGCACTTAGTGCTTATAAAATCGTCTCAAAACTGGTTTGGCAATGTATTGAAGCGCTCAATAGGTTGGGCAGTAAAAACAAAGTCACCATATATTGGGTACCGGGACATGCGGGTGTTCCCGGTAATGAGGTCGCCGATAGTTTGGCCAGGAGAGGAGCTAGCACTCCTTTCCAGGGCCCTGAACCTTTCTGTGGGCTAGGACCAGGGTTTGTCAGTCAGAGCAGTCGCATCGATCTGCTTAACGCATGCGAGGACGCTTGGCGGGTTTCACATGGGGCAAGACAGAGCAAGCGACTGCTAGGCAGTTACAACAAGAAGAGAACTGAGGACTGTCTGAAGCTGAGCAAAAGATCTCTTCGTATAGTCACGGGTTTCTTGACCGGGCACTGCAGACTGCGCAAGCATCTGCATAATCTCAGGTTAGGGAAGACAGTCTTTGCAGACTGTGCCTGGAGGGGGATGAGACTCCAGAGCACCTGCTTGAGGAGTGTCCCGCCATCAGCCGACTGAGGCTCTCTCTTCTGGGGAGCCTCTTTCTGTCTACAGAGAAAATGAGGGCTCTCAGACCATGCCACATCGTCGCGTTCCTGCGATCGATCGGGCTGTTTGAGGAGCTGTAACTCACAAAACAGTAAGAGGGCACAATAGATCCTAGTGGTCGCAGTGCATGATCCTCGTTCCAATAATAATAATAATAAGAGAATCCGCGCAGTATCTAAGTAGAGTTAAATTCACTCAGGAGCGTAGACTCAGTTATAGCAGGACATATATTTCATTTGACGTTTGAACTAAAAAAAGATAGAAATAACTGCTCTTATATAAATTCGTTGAGTATACTCATTGAAAATACTCAGCAACTAGATCAGCTTCCTCCTGATCCAAACTGCCTTTCGTATTATCCAGGTGAACTGAGGATGGCAAGGAAGAAGACTTACGTTTAGAGTTAACAAATTTATAAAACTGTTTAGGGTCACGTGAAAAGTTTAGTCTAAAACGATTAAGATAATTATTATAACAAGATGTGTTTACAGAAAGAAAACTAGATTTTGCTACTAAATACGAAAATAAATCTATAGTAGTTCCCGATATTTTAAATATTTTTTATGATCTTGTCTTCGCGTTTTTCAATTTCAATAGTTCCCTCGTAAAACAAGGTGGTTTATTAGCACTTGCTGAACAGGTGAGGGGAACTCAGATATCCAAAAGCGAATTCAAGGTCCTAAAAAATATGGCAATGGCAGTTTCTATATCACTACAAGAATAAAAGTGAGACGAATTAGTATGCTGAAGAAGATTATTTAATTTTTTAAAGTTAGTTTTACGAAAGCAACGGTTTTTTAATGAATAATTAGATGCTGGACAAGGGCTAAGAAATTTTATAAAAAGGTCTAGAGGGGGTCCTCTACTAACATTCTTGCAGTCTGAGTCCGAAGAAAATATCAAGTCCAACTTTCTACCAGAACAGTTATGCACCCTCTTAACTTGCGATAGGCCTAGTCACTCCAGTAGGATAAAATTATCGATAAAATTATCAGAAGTGACTGATAATGCCGCCGAAGATGTGTCATTCGCAGACCATTAAAACGGGAATGCGTGTATCTTTCAGAGTTGTTGAGCTAGAGTCACCAAATATGGTATGAAGATAGAAATTGACATACCACAAAGATCTGCATCAAAAGGTTGGATGCCACGCCTACCCATACCGCCTCCAGCCCCAATCAACCACCTTTTACAAACTTTGAGTTAGAGTCATCCAATTTGGTAGGAAGATGTCAATTAACATTCCGCAAAAATCTGCATCAAAAAATTGGATGCCACGCCTACCCATACCGGGCCCATCACCCCTTCGCCGACCTTTTACAAACTTTGAGCTAGAGTCACCAAATTTGGTATGAAGATAGAAATTGACATACCACAAAGATCTGCATCAAACATTTTGATGCCAAGCCCACCCATACCACCCCCATCTTCCCTTCCCACACCTTTTACAACCTTTGAGTAAGAGTCACCCAATTTGGTATGGCATCCCCATCTGCATCGGAGAATCTTTAAGGCAGCGTACCCCTATGCAATCAGGCCTCTTTTTACCGGTTTTAATACTGGTAAGGAGTATACCGCAGTCAGTTGCAATCAACTGCAACGTTTCCACTTGTTTTCTTTGTTAACTCTAAGTAAAGCAAAGCATACTTTCAGGGCGCTTTTTTAAGAAAATCTAACCATACAGTTATAATAATAACAAATACTTAAAGGCAAAAAATATCTCGAAAACATCGACCTATAAGTTAATACATATAGTTAAAAAAAAAAAGAAAAGAAAAACAGCTAAAAAATACGCTTTTAAAACATTGAACTAAGAATTTAACAAGTAAATAAAAAAAAATTTTTGAAGACATGCTTTTATAAGCTTTCTTGCATACATTTGTTATCGATTTTTTACCATCACCAAAATATTGCTTGAAAATCTTTTATTGGGATAGTTTAAAAAAAATTACATAAAAAAAAAAAATAAATTTAAAAGTTTAAATAATAAAAAAAAAATGTTTATTAATATATTTAGTTATAATAGAGAATAATGGGTTAAAAATAATTAAATTTAGCTACAATAAAAAGTGTGAGTTTGTGTGCATTCACAAAAGAAGCAAAACAGAAATGCACTAGACGAATGATGAATGCTGGATACCCTAATGAAATATAAGTGCTATTGTGGGTATGTAGCTATAGAATATATTTGCAATAATTGCATATTTTGATTATTTTGATTAGCAAAGGTTGGCGTTAGCACACAATTGAGAAATAACTAAAAACAGCTCAATAACATATCATCTTCCAATATTATAAGAGTATCCAACATTTATCATTCGTCTAGTGCAATTCTGTATTGCTTCTCTTGTGAATACACACACACTTACAGACTAAAATAGCGGACTTCTTTAATAAGAGAATGAACTGACGAATGATGAGCCCAAATTCAAAAAGTAAACCCAAATTCAATAAAATATTATTTTTGTTCCAGAAGACGTGCTCATAGCAATAATACAGTTACAAACACACCAACAAACAGGTGTTAACACATCGCCCGTGAGTTCCAACACTAATTGATTTTTTTCCATTTCTTGGTCTTGTGGACCGTGCTTCATAATCTCCGGCTTTGAATAAAAGCGATTCTTATCTGCACTAAAATACACTAGCGCTTTACAGTCGTTTACACGGCACACATTTGCGGTTTCGCTAGATTTTAATTGTTTGTTTTAAATATAAATTTATTGGTATGTAACAATACAGAGCAGCCTGCGCAGCTTCCCTCTATAAGCTCATAACTTATATTATTAAAATTAATTTTATTCGCACTTTGAAAAAACAATGTGCATACTGATCGAAAGTACGACGTCCAGTGATTGCATATTTTCGGCGCACGCCAATTCCGTTATTCACAGAAGTTGTCTTTCGTTGGTGACGGTCGTGTTTTTGCGTGCTCTTAAATATTTATTGTTCTCTGTGTTTGTGAACGGTGTATTACTCTGTTAAATCTGGTAATTAATTCTAGCAGTGATTGCAAATATACGTGTATATATTTACGTTGGCAAAAAAGAGATTTGCCAAGCTTATACTCAATTTCATTTGCAGTTGAATTGACGCTGCTGTGCCTTAAATAAAGAATACATACGTACATTCACATATACATACATATATTTGCTTTTGCATATTCTGTGTCTACTAACAACAAACAGCTTGTCAATTTTATTACTCTCGCTTTTCAGCATCAGTCCTCTCCCGCTTTCGTCCGGTCTTATCCGTCGTGCTTGCGGTAGTATTCTGCCTTCGTGCTCACGCTCTTTCACTCAAGCGCTCTTTTGATTTTTACCGTTGTACCGTGCTCATTGCAGCGACACATACATACGTACATACCTGCACCCTGCTTTGTTTTTGTTATGTTTGAGAGGAGCAGACAGAAACGATCACGCTGAGTGCTGGTTACAGACTGCTTTATTCATGAGAGCCACAATATCATCGAAACTAGTGCAATGTTGCCAGATAGTAATAATATGTGTGTTGTAAACGGTGTACATATTTTGTGCATAGTATAAAGGAGTATAAGGTTGTCAATAATACATTTGGTTATACATAACACATCTCCTCCTTTAATTTATGAACGAGACGACTGGTTTGGTTTTCTGAAGTCCTTAGGCTTGTAACGATTGACTTCTTGGTGAACCCGGGTGCTTTGACGTACTGGTATGCCCGAATAACGTCGTGTTTGTTGTACCCGCATCGGTTGTTGGTTGGACGCAGCTACGTTCTCAGGAGGACCAGCAACAGGACCAGGATGCTGAACAGCTGGCATAGTTAACGGTTGATCTAGTCGTTGTGGTGCTTGGCTGGACGCTGGCTGTGGTAGTTCAGGAACACATGAAAACTTTGGAGATCTCCCGGTGTCGTTGTTTGCTGACAACTTTGGTTTCAACTGGTTGAAATGGCGCTTGATAAAACCATTATTGGTTTTAACGATAAAAAGCATTTTTCCAATTGGACGGTCGATAATGCCTTCAATCCACTTTTCTCCCCTTGAATAATTTCGAGCGTAGACCATTTGATTTGGAACGTACTTTGTTACTTGCTGCTTAGCTTCTATAGGCTGCTCGAAAAGTTGACTTAGAATGGTACGGACTGGTCGACCGTGAATTAACTCAGCAGGGGTTTTCCCTTGTGCATTAGGAGTGAACCTGTAAGAAGCAAGATATTTAGTAACTGCTACTCGTAGTGGTATACCGTCTTGCAGGTTCTTCTTGACTGAGTACTTAAAAGACTGCACAAAACGTTCTGCTAATCCGTTGGATGCTGGGTGGAACGGTGCTGTTGTTATATGTTTTATGCCGTGTAGCTTACAAAATTCTTTGAAAGCGTCAGCCGTAAGCTGTGGACCGTTGTCGCTAACCATGGTCTTTGGGTATCCTTCTATAGCGAAAATTGAGGATAATGCAGCGATCGTGTTATCTGTGGTTGTAGACGACATTTGCACTGCAAATGGAAACTGTGAGTAGGCGTCTACGCATATAAGCCACATAGCGTCGAAAATTGGGCCTGCGAAATCGACATGGATACGCTCCCATGCTGTTGTTGCTGCTGGCCAACTTTGGAACTCTCTTGGTGGTGCTGGATTGTTCCTTTTGCAGATATCGCATGACTGAGCTGTGTTTTTTATGTCATCGTCTATGGTAGGCCACCAAACATGTTGCCTAGCTAACTGTTTCATTCGAACAATGCCCCAATGACCTTCATGTAAAAGTTTCAGGATATGAGCACGTAGACTGGCTGGAATTACTACACGATTTGCGTCTTTGTGTAGGCAAAGCAACTTATTGTTGATGGTGAGAGCAAATTTCAGGTTAAAGTAAGGCAATAAGGCTTCGTTGCATTGCTGAATTTTTTTCTGGCCATCCTGCAGAGACATATTGTAGGACTTGTTTTAGAAGTTTGTCTTTATCCACGTGGTTGCGAATGGTCTCTGAATTAATTGGTGGTGCCAATTCAATTACAGTGTGACAAGTTTCTTCTTTTTATCGAAGTCTGGATCTGTACCTACTGGAAGGCGTGAAAGAGCATCTGCGTTACCATGAGCAGATGTGGATCGGTACTGTATCTCGAAATTGTAAGCCATAAGAATGATAGCCCAGCGTTGTAGCCTGTTTGAAGTCAATAACGGAAGGTGCTTGCCTGGATTAAAAATAGTTACAAGCGGCTTATGGTCTGTAAGTAGAAAAAACTTTCTTCCGTAAAGATATTGGTGGAAACGTTTAACGCCGAATATAATGGAAAGTGCTTCTTTTTCGATTTGGCTGTACTTAGCCTGATGTTTGTCTAACGTTTTTGATGCGAACACAATGGGTCTCTCTCCGCCATCGGGTTGAAGATGCGAAAGGACTACCCCGATGCCAAAAGATGAGGCATCTGTGGCAAGGACAACCGGTAATTTTTCATCAAAATGGGCTAGCTGCGTTGCGTTGACGATGTGAGACTTGAGAGCTGTAAAAGCTTGTTGCTGCTGTGGACCAAAATAGTAGTCTACGTCTTTCCTTCGAAGTTGATTCAAGGGAGCAGCCAACTGCGAATAGTTTGGAATAAAGTTACAATAATAATTTACTTTACCCATGAATGCTTCCAATTGTTGTAAATTAGAAGGCGGACTCAAAAGTTTAACTGCCTCTAAGCCTGAGCTGTCTGGAAGAATTCCGTTTGCGCTGATTCTTCGCCCCAAATATTCGATTTCGTCTTTGAAAAAGAAACATTTTTGCCTTTTGCATCTGATGCCGTTCTCCTTGAGAGTGCTAAGGACTTGGTCGATTCGCTTTAGATGTTCGTCGATTGTAGGTGCGGAGATGATGATGTCATCTAAATAGTTGCCACAACCTTCTATCCCTTTTAGAAGTTGCTCGAGATATCTCTGGAAGATTGCTGGTGCACTGGCAATTCCGTATGGTAGACGCTGATATTGAAATAGGCCCAACGGTGTGTTGACGACCATGATTTGCCTTGCAGCTTCATCCAACTCCATCTGAAGATATGCATCCTTAAGATCTATTTTGCTGAACTGCTTACCATGGCGTATGATGTGGAAAAGTGCTTCTTTCGTCGGTAACGGGTACTGTTCTACGTCGATTTGTGCGTTAACCGCCTGCTTAAAATCGCCACATATACGAATATCGCCACCTGGCTTTGGTGCGAGTACAATTGGGGATGCCCAATTGCTGAATTTTATTGGTTTCCAAATTCCTGCTTGGGTAGGTTAGGTTGGGTTGGGGGGGTGGTGGGGGGGGGGGGGCCCCTTCCTCTCCTTTGGCCAAAATTTTTGCCCTTTTTTTTTTCCGGAATGGACCCCCCCCCAACCCCCCTCCCCCGGAAAAGGGGGGGGGGAAATTTTTTTAGGGGGGGGGGTTCCCCCCCCGCGGAAAAAAAAGGAGAAAAAAAAAAAGGGGGGGGTTTTTTTTCTTTTTGAGGTGTGTTATGTTATGAAAAAAAAAAAAAAAAAAAAATTTTTTTTTTTTAGGGAAGAAAAAGGAAAAAAAGGTAGAAAAATTTTTTCTCCCCCCCCCCCCCCCCCCCCTTTTCCAAAAAAATTAAAAAAAATTGTTTTATTCCCCACCAACAACCCACCCCCCCCCCCCCCCCCCCACCCCCCCCCAACCACCCCCCACATAATCTTATTTTATGGTTTTAAAATGAAAAATGCTTTTTTTAACCGGGCCTTTTTTTCTGTTTTTTTTTTTTTTTTTTCTCTTGTTGTTTTTTTTTTTTCTTTTTTTTTTTTTTTTGTCATTTTTTTTTTTTCATTTTTTTATTACCACCCCCAACCCACCCCCCCCCCCCCTCTCCAGGGAAGAAAACCATTTATATAACCTTCCCCCCCCCCCCCCCCCCCCCCCTCCCTCCCCCCCTTTCCTCCTGGCCCCCCTACCACGTAAGGAGAAAACGCCCCCCCCTTTTTCCAAAAATTATAAAAGTTTTGTTTGTTATAGAGAACTTAAAAAAAGTTCTTGAAGAAATTTTATAGAATTTTTCAGTTAAAAAGAAAAAAAAAAAAATATAAACCATAAGGTTAAAATTTTTTTTTTAGTATATAAGCCTTTTTTTCTTGGAAAAAATACACCAGTAAAAAATACAAAAATACAAATATATAAAAAAAATTAAATATAAAAATTTTTTACTAGTTTTTACCCCCCCCCACCCCCTTCTCTACCTTTTAACCCCCCCTAAAAATTTTTTAAATTCCCCCCCCCGTCCCTCCTTCCCCCTCTTCCCCCCCCAACCAATTATTAAAAAAAAAAAAAAAGAAAAAAAAAGAAAAAAAAAAAAAAAAAAATTAGGAGGAAGAAACAAGGGGAAAATAGAAAAAATTAATTAACTAATTTTTTGTCTCTGCGACTGCTTGTTTCTTTTTCTGTTTACCCCTTTTGGGAGCTTCTAAAAAGGGTCCCTCTTATTGAGAGACAAAGAAAATTTATATAAGAGAAAAAAGGTTTGGATTGGTGGTTACGGGGCGGCCCTGGGGGTTCGCCGGGCGGAACCCCCCTCCCCCCCAGCGGTCCTGCTTGGGTAAGTCTGTCTGCTTCTGCTTTAAACTTGTCCATCTGTGCGAACGGAATTTGGCGGCTTTTATAAAACTTTGGAGTTGCCGAAGATTTTAAAAAAACGCTGGCTTTGAAGTCTTTTATGACACCCATGGCTGGTTCAAACACTTCACTGTATTTTTTGCAGAGGTCAATTACTCTTGTATTTTGCACCTCATAAATGTTAGATACTTGCATAATATCGAATCCAAATATATTAAATAAGTCGATACCAAAGAGATTGGATGATGTTTCTATGTTCGCCACGATTAACGTTATTTGCTTTTCTTTTTCACCACACTTTGCGACAGTGTGCAATTCACCTAGTAATGGTATTGGTGTATGTCCAAACGCATGTAATACTCGGGAACACTTGTGCAATTTTGGCTTATTTAACAGTGCGTATGTATTGGAGTTTATCACTGATGCTGTGGCTCCGGAGTCCATTTGAAATGAAATTACTTGGTTGAGTATTTCAAGATCAATTACTTTTTTGTTCTGTTGGCTTTTTACTAGACCTGTGACACTGTGTACAACTTCGATATTTTCTATTTCATGTGCTTCGTTTTTGCTTGCTTTTTTATACTGCGCATTATTTGACTTGACGTCCTTTGACATGCAGACTACAGCTATATGCCCTTTTTTTCCGCACTTGCGACAGACTGCGTCACGAAATTTGCATTTTTCCCTTTTATGAGATTCACCACAGCCAGAGCAAGACTTTAAGTCACTTTTGTATGGTCTGGCAACACTTCCACTGCTTGCTGCCTTTTTTGTATATGTGTGGATCGCATTTATTGGATCCTGTCTCGGCATGCTCTCTTTTAGTGACGCAACGGTTTTGGTTGTTGTCTCATAGGTTTCTGCAACTATGATCACATCTTCAAGAGTTGGCTGTGACTTTTGAAGAGCAGACGCTCGAACTGCGTCATAAGGCGTATGTACTATGATTTGATCTCGTATCATTTCATCTACATATTTTGACAAACAACCGTTAGCGTTACACACAAATTGGCATTCACGAGCGATTCCGCGCAAGTCGGCTACCCACTCTCTGTGTGTTTGTGTTTGCTTCATTTCTCTCTTGAAAAATTCGTAGCGAGCCGCGACAACATGCCGTTTTGTAGTGAAATGTTCCGTTAGTCTGTCTGTGAGCTCTTTGTATGTATATACATTTAAGTTATTGCTACCGAATAGATTTTTTAATAGCTCGAATATATTAACACCACACCATGAAAGGAAATATGCTTTCTGTTTTTGATCTGCACTAACCGAGTATGCGTTAAAGTGCTGCGATAATTGTTCAAGGTATGATTCTCAATTTTGATTTTCGAAAGTATTGTCTCTATTAATTTTTCGTCTGCCGCCATCTTGATGAAGATCAACGACTACGCGACACAATAATACAGAAGAATGTGATATTCTTACGGTTGATTTTACTGTTATACACAAGAATGTTGTATTCTTGTGGCTGATTATTCTTCTTTTACCTCGTCGCCAATTGTTATGTTTGAGAGGAGCAGACAGAAACGATCACGCTGAGTGCTGGTTACAGACTGCTTTATTCATGAGAGCCACAATATCATCGAAACTAGTGCAATGTTGCCAGATAGTAATAATATGTGTGTTGTAAACGGTGTACATATTTTGTGCATAGTATAAAGGAGTATAAGGTTGTCAATAATACATTTGGTTATACATAACACATCTCCTCCTTTAATTTATGAACGAGACGACTGGTTTGGTTTTCTGAAGTCCTTAGGCTTGTAACGATTGACTTCTTGGCGAACCCGGGTGCTTTGACGTACTGGTATGCCCGAATAACGTCGTGTTTGTTGTACCCGCATCGGTTGTTGGTTGGACGCAGCTACGTTCTCAGGAGGACCAGCAACAGGACCAGGATGCTGAACAGCTGGCATAGTTAACGGTTGATCTAGTCGTTGTGGTGCTTGGCTGGACGCTGGCTGTGGTAGTTCAGGAACCCATGAAAACTTTGGAGATCTCCCGGTGTCGTTGTTTGCTGACAACTTTGGTTTCAACTGGTTGAAATGGCGCTTGATAAAACCATTATTGGTTTTAACGATAAAAAGCATTTTTCCAATTGGACGGTCGATAATGCCTTCAATCCACTTTTCTCCCCTTGAATAATTTCGAGCGTAGACCATTTGATTTGGAACGTACTTTGTTACTTGCTGCTTAGCTTCTATAGGCTGCTCGAAAAGTTGACTTAGAATGGTACGGACTGGTCGACCGTGAATTAACTCAGCAGGGGTTTTCCCTTGTGCATTAGGAGTGAACCTGTAAGAAGCAAGATATTTAGTAACTGCTACTCGTAGTGGTATACCGTCTTGCAGGTTCTTCTTGACTGAGTACTTAAAAGACTGCACAAAACGTTCTGCTAATCCGTTGGATGCTGGGTGGAACGGTGCTGTTGTTATATGTTTTATGCCGTGTAGCTTACAAAATTCTTTGAAAGCGTCAGCCGTAAGCTGTGGACCGTTGTCGCTAACCATGGTCTTTGGGTATCCTTCTATACCGAAAATTGAGGATAATGCAGCGATCGTGTTATCTGTGGTTGTAGACGACATTTGCACTGCAAATGGAAACTGTGAGTAGGCGTCTACGCATATAAGCCACATAGCGTCGAAAATTGGGCCTGCGAAATCGACATGGATACGCTCCCATGCTGTTGTTGCTGCTGGCCAACTTTGGAACTCTCTTGGTGGTGCTGGATTGTTCCTTTTGCAGATATCGCATGACTGAGCTGTGTTTTTTATGTCATCGTCTATGGTAGGCCACCAAACATGTTGCCTAGCTAACTGTTTCATTCGAACAATGCCCCAATGACCTTCATGTAAAAGTTTCAGGATATGAGCACGTAGACTGGCTGGAATTACTACACGATTTGCGTCTTTGTGTAGGCAAAGCAACTTATTGTTGATGGTGAGAGCAAATTTCCGGTTAAAGTAAGGCAATAAGGCTTCGTTGCATTGCTGAATTTTTTCTGGCCATCCTGCAGAGACATATTGTAGGACTTGTTTTAGAAGTTTGTCTTTATCCACGTGGTTGCGAATGGTCTCTGAATTAATTGGTGGTGCCAATTCAATTACAGTGTGACAAGTTTCTTCTTTTTTATCGAAGTCTGGATCTGTACCTACTGGAAGGCGTGAAAGAGCATCTGCGTTACCATGAGCAGATGTGGATCGGTACTGTATCTCGAAATTGTAAGCCATAAGAATGATAGCCCAGCGTTGTAGCCTGTTTGAAGTCATTAACGGAAGGTGCTTGCCTGGATTAAAAATAGTTACAAGCGGCTTATGGTCTGTAAGTAGAATAAACTTTCTTCCGTAAAGATATTGGTGGAAACGTTTAACGCCGAATATAATGGAAAGTGCTTCTTTTTCGATTTGGCTGTACTTAGCCTGATGTTTGTCTAACGTTTTTGATGCGAACACAATGGGTCTCTCTCCGCCATCGGGTTGAAGATGCGAAAGGACTACCCCGATGCCAAAAGATGAGGCATCTGTGGCAAGGACAACCGGTAATTTTTCATCAAAATGGGCTAGCTGCGTTGCGTTGACGATGTGAGACTTGAGAGCTGTAAAAGCTTGTTGCTGCTGTGGACCAAAATAGTAGTCTACGTCTTTCCTTCGAAGTTGATTCAAGGGAGCAGCCAACTGCGAATAGTTTGGAATAAAGTTACAATAATAATTTACTTTACCCATGAATGCTTCCAATTGTTGTAAATTAGAAGGCGGACTCAAAAGTTTAACTGCCTCTAAGCCTGAGCTGTCTGGAAGAATTCCGTTTGCACTGATTCTTCGCCCCAAATATTCGATTTCGTCTTTGAAAAAGAAACATTTTTGCCTTTTGCATCTGATGCCGTTCTCCTTGAGAGTGCTAAGGACTTAGTCGATTCGCTTTAGATGTTCGTCGATTGTAGGTGCGGAGATGATGATGTCATCTAAATAGTTGCCACAACCTTCTATCCCTTTTAGAAGTTGCTCGAGATATCTCTGGAAGATTGCTGGTGCACTGGCAATTCCGTATGGTAGACGCTGATATTGAAATAGGCCCAACGGTGTGTTGACGACCATGATTTGCCTTGCAGCTTCATCCAACTCCATCTGAAGATATGCATCCTTAAGATCTATTTTGCTGAACTGCTTACCATGGCGTATGATGTGGAAAAGTGCTTCTTTCGTCGGTAACGGGTACTGTTCTACGTCGATTTGTGCGTTAACCGCCTGCTTAAAATCGCCACATATACGAATATCGCCACCTGGCTTTGGTGCGAGTACAATTGGGGATGCCCAATTGCTGAATTTTATTGGTTTCCAAATTCCTGCTTGGGTAAGTCTGTCTGCTTCTGCTTTAAACTTGTCCATCTGTGCGAACGGAATTTGGCGGCTTTTATAAAACTTTGGAGTTGCCGAAGATTTTAAAAAACGCTGGCTTTGAAGTCTTTTATGACACCCATGGCTGGTTCAAACACTTCACTGTATTTTTTGCAGAGGTCAATTACTCTTGTATTTTGCACCTCATAAATGTTAGATACTTGCATAATATCGAATCCAAATATATTAAATAAGTCGATACCAAAGAGATTGGATGATGTTTCTATGTTCGCCACGATTAACGTTATTTGCTTTTCTTTTTCACCACACTTTGCGACAGTGTGCAATTCACCTAGTAATGGTATTGGTGTATGTCCAAACGCATGTAATACTCGGGAACACTTGTGCAATTTTGGCTTATTTAACAGTGCGTATGTATTGGAGTTTATCACTGATGCTGTGGCTCGGAGTCCATTTGAAATGAAATTACTTGGTTGAGTATTTCAAGATCAATTACTTTTTTGTTCTGTTGGCTTTTTACTAGACCTGTGACACTGTGTACAACTTCGATATTTTCTATTTCATGTGCTTCGTTTTTGCTTGCTTTTTTATACTGCGCATTATTTGACTTGACGTCCTTTGACATGCAGACTACAGCTATATGCCCTTTTTTTCCGCACTTGCGACAGACTGCGTCACGAAATTTGCATTTTTCCCTTTTATGAGATTCACCACAGCCAGAGCAAGACTTTAAGTCACTTTTTGTATGGTCTGGCAACACTTCCACTGCTTGCTGCCTTTTTTGTATATGTGTGGATCGCATTTATTGGATCCTGTCTCGGCATGCTCTCTTTTAGTGACGCAACGGTTTTGGTTGTTGTCCATAGGTTTCTGCAACTATGATCACATCTTCAAGAGTTGGCTGTGACTTTTGAAGAGCAGACGCTCGAACTGCGTCATAAGGCGTATGTACTATGATTTGATCTCGTATCATTTCATCTACATATTTTGACAAACAACCGTTAGCGTTACACACAAATTGGCATTCACGAGCGATTCCGCGCAAGTCGGCTACCCACTCTCTGTGTGTTTGTGTTTGCTTCATTTCTCTCTTGAAAAATTCGTAGCGAGCCGCGACAACATGCCGTTTTGTAGTGAAATGTTCCGTTAGTCTGTCTGTGAGCTCTTTGTATGTATATACATTTAAGTTATTGCTACCGAATAGATTTTTTAATAGCTCGAATATATTAACACCACACCATGAAAGGAAATATGCTTTCTGTTTTTGATCTGCACTAACCGAGTATGCGTTAAAGTGCTGCGATAATTGTTCAAGGTATGATTCTCAATTTTGATTTTCGAAAGTATTGTCTCTATTAATTTTTCGTCTGCCGCCATCTTGATGAAGATCAACGACTACGCGACACAATAATACAGAAGAATGTGATATTCTTACGGTTGATTTTACTGTTATACACAAGAATGTTGTATTCTTGTGGCTGATTATTCTTCTTTTACCTCGTCGCCAATTGTTATGTTTGAGAGGAGCAGACAGAAACGATCACGCTGAGTGCTGGTTACAGACTGCTTTATTCATGAGAGCCACAATATCATCGAAACTAGTGCAATGTTGCCAGATAGTAATAATATGTGTGTTGTAAACGGTGTACATATTTTGTGCATAGTATAAAGGAGTATAAGGTTGTCAATTATACATTTGGTTATACATAACAGTTTTGGTATAACGTATCAATTGTCATTTTAAACTACCTATTAAATTTATTCAATATGCTTGTCTGCTGCAGCAAAAATTCTAAAACGGTTGGAACAACCAACCAAGATTTCATTTTATGTAGATTGTGTGACAACATGATCCATATGAAATGTGCTGGCTTTACGGCCAAAATAAGGGACTGCTTAGTTGCAGACACAGGCCTTAAATGGTTCTGTGAGAGCTGCAATGTAGTGGAGAAAGAGACTGCCCAATGCATTAGGCAGACTCATGAATTAGGCAGACTCAAGTCTATGCATGTTGCCTTCAACAATCTGCATACGGCATTTAAAGAGCTTGAAAACAATTTTAAAAATGGCAAGACGATCACTGAATCTCCGAAGCGTAAGAAGACTTCGGGTTCCCAACCGCCTTGTGTTCCACCTGTCTTGCCCAGTAGGCCACTTCTGGTGTCTAGCATTAATCACTAATTAATCAATAATGGTATTTAACTCGCCGGCAAGAAATCCCACTAATAGCCTAACCACCGTTACTTCTAGAAATGAGCCCTCTGGTTCGACAGATTGTGTGCCTAGTAATCCTACTGGCGGTACAGCCGGGGCTCCCAAGCCTCTTGTTGTTGTGCCGTTTAATAAATTTATATTTGTGTCCAGGCTGGCATCCGATACTTCATCGGATGATGTTTCAGCTTATTTATTTATTTATTTGTTTATTTTGTTCATTATAAACGATGTAATTTAGACAGTTTACTTATGTTAAAAATAAAATTGATTCTCCTTTTATTATTGTTGAGAAGTTTAAATTTAAACACGCCCGAAGTATATCTTCTTTCAAGTTGAGCGTGCCGCCTGAACTTTTTTCGACAATTTGTTCGGAAAAGTTCTGGCCGCAGCAGCTTGTTGTAAAGGAGTATGAGAAAAGGCGCAAGGGGGGTGGTGTTCTAATTGCTGTTGACTTTTGTTTTTCATCTGAACAGTTTCTTTCTCATGATCTTCCGTACATAGAGTTTTTATGTGTTAAAATATTACTAAACGGCCGTTCACTTTATGTTACTTGTTCTTATATTCCTCCTCATTCTGATACTAACATTTACTCATCCCATCTAAGTGCCCTGCAACTTGTTTCGTCATTGTTGACAGATATGGATAATCAGATAGTAGTTGGTGATTTTAATCTGCCACATGTTGTATGGTCTGTGAATGACACATCTTCGGCGGTATTACCAGTCACTTCTGATGATTTTATCGATGGCCTACTGGAGTTAGGCCTATCGCAAGTTAAAAGGGTGCATAACTGTAGTGGTAGAATGTTGGACTTAATATTTGTTTCGGACTCAGATTGCAGTAATGTTAGTTAATTCCCCCTCTAGTGCTTCCGGAAGATACCTATCATCCAACCTTAGAGCTATCCATCGAAATTCTTAACCCTAGTTCAGTATCTAATAATATTTTAAAAACCCGTTGCTTTCGTAAAACTTACTTTAATTAATTAAATTATCTTCTTCAACATACTAATTGGTCTCGCCTTTATTCTTGTAGTGATATAGAAACTGCCATTGCCATATTTTATAGGACCCTGAAGTCGCTTTTGGATATTTGTGTTCCCCTCACTTGTTCTTCAAGTGATAATAAACCACCTTGGTTTACGAAGAAACTATCGAAATTGAAAAACGCGAAGACAAGATCATATAAAAAATTTAAAATATCGGGAACTACTATAGATTTATTTTCGTATTTAGTAGCAAAATCTAGTTTTCTTTCTGTAAACACATCTTGTTATAATAATTATCTTAATCGTTGTAGACTAAACTTTTCACGTGACCCTAAACCGTTTTATTAATTTGTTAACTCTAAACGTAAGTCTTCTTCCTTGCCATCCTCAGTTCACCTGGATAATACGAAAGGCAGTTCGGATCAGGAGGTAGCTGATCTAGTTGCTGAGTATTTTCAATGAGTATACTCAACGAATTTATATAAGAGCAGTTATTTCTATCATTTTTTAGTTCAAACGTCAAATGAAATATATGTCCCTGCTATAACTGAGTCTACGCTCCTGAGTAAATTTAACTCTACCAAACCTGGCTTAGCTTAGTCATCTTAAATTGTTCAAAGTGTAAGGTCATGTCTTTTTGTAGAAGTACCCCTCATACTGCTCACTAATTGCTTGATGCTTCACCACTTGACCAAGTGTTTGAATTAAAGATTTAGGAATTATTTTTGATCCTAAAGTAAAGTTTGACTCTCATATTTCGTCTATGGTCAATAAGGACATTTAACGGTCCCTACAAATCTAAAACGTACATCCCTAGTACGTCCCATCCTGGAGTATGGATCCTGTGTGTGGTCCCCACAATACTCGATTCACCAGGATAGAATTGAATATGTACAAAAAAAATTTTTATATGTGCCCTTAGTTTTAACTGGGTTCCTGGAGTAGACTTACCCCCTTATTCAAGCAGACTCCTTTTAATAAATCTTCCCTCCCTTTTAAACTGAAGAACTATGCATGGAGTTTTAATTATTACTAACCTACTTAATGGTGAAATCGACTCATCAGTTGTTTTGAGTTGAATCAACAAGAATTCACTAAATAGAGCTTCCAAACAGCAAAATTCCAACATTCAATTGGAAGTCGTAACGTAACTTAGCTACCACCCGCTCAGAGGTTTTTTTTTTTGCTTCGCCCAGCACTAAAATGACATGTGTGTGTGTGTTAGCATACAATCTTACATGTAAATACATGCGTGCAGTGCGCGGTCGTATACTTATGTCTCTTTTGCACTTGTTAATTTGGCTATGCAGAGCGTTTTCTTGTGTTGCCAGAACTGCCTTGGAAGTATTGTTTTTCTGGTTTTTCTTAGGCTTTTGAAGCCAAATAATATAAATATGCACCAAATTTAATCAAATAGTGGCTGTTTAGCGATTGCCGAAATTCATAATGGTAGAGAAAGGTCAATGAATGCCATGGCAAATGCTACGCATACATTTAAATATGCCATGTAAATATACAGGGACACACACACATGCTATTGGGAGCTAGGCGAAACAAAATACAATATCAACAAGTGGAAACGTTGCAGTCGGACGCAACCGACTGCGGCATACTCGATACCAGTATTAAAACCGGTTAAAAGAGGCCTGATTGCAAAGGGGTACGGCTGCGGCAGGATTGTACGCTGCCTTAAAGATTCTCCGATGCAGATGGGGATACCACCAGCTATCTTCCTTCCAAATTTGGTGACTCTAGCTCGAAGTTTGTAAAAGGTGGGAAAAGGGGGGCTGGGGGCGGATTGGTTGGGTGTGGCATCCAAATTTTTGATGCAGATCTTTCTGAAATGTCAATTGCGATCTTCATACCAAATTTGGTGACTCTAAAAAGTTTGTAAAAGGTTGGGAAAGGGAGGTGGGCGTGGCTCCAAAACTTTGATGCAGTTTTTTGGGGGTCCATCGAAATTCTTAACCCTAGTTCAGTATCTAATAATATTTTAAAAACCCGTTGCTTTCGTAAAACTTACTTTAATTAATTAAATTATCTTCTTCAACATACTAATTGGTCTCGCCTTTATTCTTGTAGTGATATAGAAACTGCCATTGCCATATTTTATAGGACCCTGAAGTCGCTTTTGGATATTTGTGTTCCCCTCACTTGTTCTTCAAGTGATAATAAACCACCTTGGTTTACGAAGAAACTATCGAAATTGAAAAACGCGAAGACAAGATCATATAAAAAATTTAAAATATCGGGAACTACTATAGATTTATTTTCGTATTTAGTAGCAAAATCTAGTTTTCTTTCTGTAAACACATCTTGTTATAATAATTATCTTAATCGTTGTAGACTAAACTTTTCACGTGACCCTAAACCGTTTTATTAATTTGTTAACTCTAAACGTAAGTCTTCTTCCTTGCCATCCTCAGTTCACCTGGATAATACGAAAGGCAGTTCGGATCAGGAGGTAGCTGATCTAGTTGCTGAGTATTTTCAATGAGTATACTCAACGAATTTATATAAGAGCAGTTATTTCTATCATTTTTTAGTTCAAACGTCAAATGAAATATATGTCCCTGCTATAACTGAGTCTACGCTCCTGAGTAAATTTAACTCTACCAAACCTGGCTACTTGCCTGGTCCTGATTGAGTGCCAGTTTGTATACTTAGATACTGCGCGGATTCTCTTTGTGAGCCCTTAAATAAATTATTTGACTTGTCTGTTGACTCAAATGTGTTTCCTGATCTATGGAAGGAAACCTTTATAATTCCACTCCATAAAAATTCTTCTTAGTCAAGCGTTAAAAATTATAAGGGTATATCCAAGTTGTTTGCCATTCCAAAAGTCTTTCTCCACTGCAACACGGATGTAGTTCAATTATATCGCCTTATCAACACGGTTTCGTTAGGCGTAGATCGGCTACCACTAACCTTCTTGAATTCACTTCGCTTGTTGTCAAAGGGTTTCAGGAAAAAAATTAAATATTATTGGATTTCGATCAAAACTCTTATTGTGGCTTTCGGAGTATTTGTGTGGTCGAACACAAAAAGTACTATCTAAACATATTTTAGTTACCTTTGCTTTTTAATTTGTTTATTAACGATCTTCCAGCTGTTATTACTAACTCTTTTGTTTATATGTTTGCTGATGATGTAAAACTATGTTTCACCTACAATGATGTTTCCCTGTGTAACTTACTGCAGTCGGATTTGTGTGCCCTGTCGGCCTGGTGTCGTTTTAGCTTAGTCATCTTAAATTGTTCAAAGTGTAAGGTCATGTCTTTTTGTAGAAGTACCCCTCATACTGCTCACTAATTGCTTGATGCTTCACCACTTGACCAAGTGTTTGAATTAAAGATTTAGGAATTATTTTTGATCCTAAAGTAAAGTTTGACTCTCATATTTCGTCTATGGTCAATAAGGACATTTAACGGTCCCTACAAATCTAAAACGTACATCCCTAGTACGTCCCATCCTGGAGTATGGATCCTGTGTGTGGTCCCCACAATACTCGATTCACCAGGATAGAATTGAATATGTACAAAAAAAATTTTTATATGTGCCCTTAGTTTTAACTGGGTTTCTGGAGTAGACTTACCCCCTTATTCAGGCAGACTCCTTTTAATAAATCTTCCCTCCCTTTTAAACTGAAGAACTATGCATGGAGTTTTAATTATTACTAACCTACTTAATGGTGAAATCGACTCATCAGTTGTTTTGAGTTGAATCAACAAGAATTCACTAAATAGAGCTTCCAAACAGCAAAATTCCAACATTCAATTGGAAGTCGTAACGTAACTTAGCTACCACCCGCTCAGAGGTTTTTTTTTTTGCTTCGCCCAGCACTAAAATGACATGTGTGTGTGTGTTAGCATACAATCTTACATGTAAATACATGCGTGCAGTGCGCGGTCGTATACTTATGTCTCTTTTGCACTTGTTAATTTGGCTATGCAGAGCGTTTTCTTGTGTTGCCAGAACTGCCTTGGAAGTATTGTTTTTCTGGTTTTTCTTAGGCTTTTGAAGCCAAATAATATAAATATGCACCAAATTTAATCAAATAGTGGCTGTTTAGCGATTGCCGAAATTCATAATGGTAGAGAAAGGTCAATGAATGCCATGGCAAATGCTACGCATACATTTAAATATGCCATGTAAATATACAGGGACACACACACATGCTATTGGGAGCTAGGCGAAACAAAATACAATATCAACAAGTGGAAACGTTGCAGTCGGACGCAACCGACTGCGGCATACTCGATACCAGTATTAAAACCGGTTAAAAGAGGCCTGATTGCAAAGGGGTACGGCTGCGGCAGGATTGTACGCTGCCTTAAAGATTCTCCGATGCAGATGGGGATACCACCAGCTATCTTCCTTCCAAATTTGGTGACTCTAGCTCGAAGTTTGTAAAAGGTGGGAAAAGGGGGGCTGGGGGCGGATTGGTTGGGTGTGGCATCCAAATTTTTGATGCAGATCTTTCTGAAATGTCAATTGCGATCTTCATACCAAATTTGGTGACTCTAGCTCAAAGTTTGTAAAAGGTTGGGAAAGGGAGGTGGGCGTGGCTCCAAAACTTTGATGCAGTTTTTTGGGGGTCGTTGCCAGCTATCTTCCCACAAAATTTGCTGGCTCTAGCTCCACAACTCTGCAAGCTACACGCATTCCCCTTTTTGACGAAGCGTTGGGGTGGATGGGGGCGGCTAGGGCAGTATCGGTGGGCGTGGCATCCCCTATCTTGGCACCAAATTTGGTGGCTCTAGCTCAAAAACTGTGGGAGATATAGGCTTTTTTGACTTTAAAATGCGGGGGGCTGGGGGCGGAATGGGTGGGCGTGGCTCAAAAATTTTTGATGCAGTTTTTTGGGGGTTGCTAGTAGCTATCTGCTTACCAAATTTGGTAGTTCTTGCTGTAAGGATGTGCGAAATATGTGGACTTATCGGTTTTGAGTTATCGAATTTATCGATTTGCCAGCCCCCCAGTTATCGTAGAACCCCCATCTTGACACTTTAATTTACTATCCCATAGATAAAGAGAATTGGAAAGTTTCAAGTCTCGAGCTTGAAGGGTGTGGAAAAAAATATAAAAATCACTTCAAAGCCCAGGTCCACTAAAACTGCAAACATTAGAAAACGCATATTCATATAAAAATATATGTATGTTGATATGAATACACATTTGTGTATTGCTGCTTTACAGCTAGGTCACAAAAACGAAAAGGAAAGAGGCATACCATATGACCATATGAAGAATACACACGCTCATAAGCATGTGATAACAGGCGATCAGCCCAAAAAACAAGGGTCTGCGCGCTACAATTTCGCTGGCATACGGGCGCATACACACAGTATGGCTGGCTGGTTGTGCTATCAACAAATATGTTGTAGCAAAGTTTGCGAGTAAAGTGGCTGGCGAATGACACACGAAACACGAAATCGGCACGAAATGCGCTCTCAGAGCGGGTATTAGCTACGCTAAGTTACGTTACGACTTCCAATTGAATGTTGGAATTTTGCTGTTTGGAAGCTCTGATTAGTGAATTCTTGTTGTTCTAATCTAACGCTGGTCTGATTGGGTTTTCTGAGTTTTTCCCAATCCACGCAACAAATGTTGGACCACTAATTTTCTTGTTGAACTTCCTACAGTTTTAACGTTAAAGTTTTATTTGTATACTCGATACCGAAGGTAAAGAGTATATTGTGTGAATTAGCAAATTTAGCTCCCCCACAACAGATTCTTATATTATTACAAATTGTAGCCACGAAGGTATTATTAATTATAATTAATTTAGTATAACAAAAGCGCATTAACATTTAAGGAAGGGAAAATTGGGCCCTAAAATAGGTATATAGATATAAGCCAGTATCGCGCATCACTGACAGCAGCGGGCATCACTGACAACAGGGCGTAGCATTGGATTCTAACGGTATCGTGCGCGCTCTCGTACTCAAGAGCGCACCAACAGAAAGGGACCACGCATGGCAACAGACAACGGCGCAAAGCACCAGAGCGAGAGGAATATACACCCTAGCGAGAGCGGAGGTCTCTGCAGCCGAGAGCGGCTACGGCCGAGGCCAAGGCAGAGGTCTCTGCAGCCGAGGACGGCACGCGCTAAGCAAAGGCAGATGGTCGCTGCAGCCGAGGCTGGCATGCGCCTCAGCCCAGGCTTAAGGGCAGAGGTCGCAACCGCAAAGATCGAAAGCGGCGCGACAATATGTTGAAATCGTGGTGCGAACAACTACGCATGGCCGGGTTATAAGTGCGGAAAAAATCAACGTAGTAAAACCACTCGACGAGAATACACCGGCACACAGCAACAGGAGCAAACGACGTACAGCAACAGCAAGAACATGGAATCGGGGTAAGCTGGCCTTAAATCTGCGGGTACTAAATGGGCGGGATTCAAGTTTAATTGTGGCGGTGTGGATAGGATAATTCATATAGTGAAAGAAATATTAAAAGTACAAAAGTGAAGAAAACCCAGATGGTTTTCATTTAAGTGCGTTTCATAAGAGTGCTCCCCTCCCCCCTCTCTTTAGTCGCGGCGTGCCGTTCAGCTGACAAACACGTGTTCCGAGCGTTCTCAGCACATGTTTGGGGGCTGTCCGGCATTGCTCGGGCACTGCAAGGGTTAACAGCGCGCATTCCGAGGGTTTCTCTGTGCGTTTTGTTAAATCTTGCATGTGTTTTTGCATTGTTTTCTTTGAGTGTTAGTATTTCCCCCCAGAATGGTCAAAGGCGTGCCGTACGGCCATAGAAGCGTGTTCCGAGCGTTCTCTGCACGGTTTTGTGGTTATCCGGCATCGCGCGAACACCGCAAGAATTGGCAAAGCGCATTCCGAGGGTTTCTCTGTGCGTTTTGGTAATTCTTGCACGTGTCTTGCAACTTCTTTTAATGGTATTATTTCTCTAGGGCGGGTGAAGGCGTGCCGTACGACTGCAGAACGTGTTCCGAGCGCTCTCTGCACTTTCTGTAGTTATCCGGCATTGCTCAGGCACCACAAGAGTCAGCATAACGCGTTACGAGGGGTTTCTCTGCGCGTTATTGGAGGATCTTGTGGGTGTCCTACCGACTCCCTTTTTGCACATCTCGATGTGCGTGGGCCTATTTTAGTGGGGGTTGCCAAAATATTCTCTGAGTCTCGGTATTTTATAAATTTATTGTAAAATGACTCTGAACTGGACTGAGTTTCTACCCCAGCCTTAGATCACTTCTTTACAGTTGGCGCCCGAGCAGGGAGATTTATGCATTTTTGAGCATACCTTTCATTTCTTAGGTCAGTAGGAGCGGCGTCTCACCCCCTTCTTAACCTTTGGGTTTAAAAAATAAAAATAAAAATATATATATAAATATAAATATATATATATAGTGACATATTCAGTTCTTGCAGAACTTCTATGCCAACCTCCACCCACATAAAATAACAAGAACAATGCACAAGCATTGTCCACTTGAGTAAACATACGTATAATCTTAAGCACGCACAATTATAATTTCGGCTTCTTGTTATAGAACCATAGATAATTAAGTCACACTCAGCATAAGCACGTACATCCGGCGAACAGAATAAACAACACTAAAACTATGCACCCTAAAAAATAACAAAGCTATTAAAATCGATCACGCCACCCGAAAAAAAAAAAAAACCATTAAAATCGATCACGCCACTTTAAGAATTAGATGAGCAAAGTCCAATGTAATTTGATCCTTGAGCGAAACCCCAGTTTACGACTCCACAGAATAAATCCACTCAAGAGAGTTGAGCATTAATAATTTAAACAAAGGAATAAGTCGCAGAACGAGGTTTCTTCAATAATCAAAACGCTAGCATAAGTTGAGTTCTATTTTACATGTTTAACAGTAAAGAAGCGTTCAATAAAGATATTTTATATTTTTTTGAATAAACGCGACTCCAACGATTTAATTGGCGCAGCCGGTAGGATATCAGTCGAAATCGTGAAAGTCATAATAACCTAAGGATCAAAAGATCCTTAACTTGTTCAAGTGTCTCGCGAACTAATCGAAGTGATATCCGCACAAGGACCTCGTGATCCTTAAAGACTTTTCTTCGAAAAGAAACAAAATTCACGCAACGCTTAAGTGCAAGAAAAAAGAAGGAAAAGAAAATTTCTTTTTAAACTTTTACACATCAAACATCAAAATAAATAAAAATTCCAAGATGACTTTGAGGATTTTATCAGACGCCAACTTAAGCCAAGCGCTTAACCAAATCAGACAAATACCAAGCTTTGGAGGAAAAACCCAACTGAGGACGGCAGACAACAAAATGTGTTATTCAGCGCAGTGGAAATGCAGCTACATGGAGACGCCCAAAGGACATCGCTAAGACACATGGCTTCGGATTGGAACACACTAAGAGATATCCTGATCAACACCTACAAAACGCAAACATCATACGAAGAACTATTAAGGAAGCTGTACTACACTCAATACGGAGGAAGTATTCGTAAGTTCGTCGAAGAAATAGAAACTAAGTCTTTTGTCATTATAAATAAGCTAATAATAGAAGGCAACCAACAAAATACAACACTTTATACAAACGCAATGAACAGTACAATAAAAGACGTAATTAGTAAGAAATTGCCTGACCGATTGCATATGCAGCTAGCTAGATACGATATAACCACAGTGAACAAATTAAAGCAAGTAGCACAGAAAGAAGGAGTTTACGAAGAATACGTATCTGAGAGATCTAAGAACACAAATAACACAACCTTCAGCAAAACAAACAAAAACAACTATAATTCCAAATATCAAAACCACAACAATTCAGGTTATAGAAACCAACAGAATTTTAATACAAATTTTCAATATTATAGAAACCCATTGAATTTTAACCCAAATTTTCAAAATTATAGAAACCAAAATCAACCACAAAATACCACAACACATGACCCACAACTATTTAGGGAATTCCAACAAAAACTATATCAAGGTAGAACACAAAACCCAATCAATTACCAACATAATCCGTTCAGAACAAATGCACCAAATCCACCATTTAAAAGAACACGCCCAGGTTATAGTGAACAGTCAAAAATGGACACATCCGAAAATTTTCATCAAACAGCCTCGAAATCGAAAATAGAACACCGTTCATAAATATAATTATGAACGATATTCCTTTGAAATGCTTAGTAGATACAGGTTCGTCGATAAATTTAATGAGCAAAAATTTCCTTAATTATAAAATATCAAAAGAAAATATTATTTGTCATACAATAAGTGGAAAAGTAACATTAAACGAAAGTATATCGTTAGCACCAAGTAGACTTTGTCCGACCGATCAAAAATTTTACATTCATGATTTCTCAAAGAAATTTGACATCTTATTAGGCCGAACGTTCCTAACAGATTGTAAAGCTAAGATCAACTACGAGGAAGAGTTCATAAAACTTGGAGATTTCCAATTCTTATTCAAGTATGATATCGAAGATAAAGAGTTAAACGAAAACTTAGAAGAATGTTTAGATCCACCACTAACAAGAGATTTGCGTATAGCTTATGCACTGGAAAATGAGTTGTTAGAAAGCAATCAGTTCAGATTAGAGCATCTCAATGCAGAAGAAAAAAGGGAGTTAACAAAAGTTTTATTTGAATTTAAAGATATCCAGTATAAAGAGGGTGATAATCTGACCTTCACTAATAATATAAAACATACAATTACAACCAAGCATGAAGACCCCATTTACAAAATACCATATAGGTACGCACAAAGCTTCGACGAAGAAGTAGATAAACAAATAAAAGAAATGATGAAACAAGGTATCATTCTTGAATCAAGTTCACCCTGTTGTTCACCAATCTGGATAGTACCCAAGAAAAGTGACGCCTCAGGCATAAAAAAGTTTCGCATAGTCGTAGACTACCGCAGTCTCAACGAGGTAACCATCAGTGACAAATATCCTATACCTTTAATGGACGAAATATTAGACAAGTTAGGAAGATGCCAATACTTTACCACCATTGACTTAGCAAAAGGGTTTCATCAAATCCAAATGGACGAAAAATCCATACCGAAAACTGCATTCTCAACTAATAACGGTCATTTCGAATATACACGGATGCCATTCGGTTTCAAGAACGCACCAGCAACATTTCAACGTTGCATGAACAATATTTTAGGAGACATAGTCTACAAAAATTGTTTAGTATATATAGACGACATAATAGTGTTTTCCACTTCATTGGAAGAACATATATTATCACTGAGAAAGGTTTTCGAAAAGCTAAGAGAAGCAAATTTAAAATTACAGCTAGATAAATGCGAATGGATGAAAAAAGAAAACAGATTTTTTAGGTCACATTATAACAGTAGACGGAACTAAACCGAATCCAAATAAAATTGAAGCAGTTAAAGCATTTCCAATACTTAAAACACCGAAAAAAATAAAAAAAATTCTAGGTCTATGTGGATTTTATCGAAAGTTCATACCCAACTTTGCCAAAGTAGCAAAGCCAATTACACTTAAGCTAAAAAAGGGAGCAAAAATAAATATAAACGAAAAAGAGTATAAAGAAGCATTCGAAAAATTAAAATTACTCATTATGTCTGACCCAATATTAATTTATCCTGACTTTAACAAGAAATTTTCACTGACAACAGACGCAAGTAATTATGCACTAGGAGCAGTTTTATCACAGGATCACAAACCAATATGCTTTGCAAGCAGGACCCTGAATGAACATGAAATTAATTATTCCGCAAAAGAAAAAGAACTTTTGGCTATAATATGGGCTACCAAAAATTTCAGATCATATCTTTTCGGTAGAAAATTCGAAATACTAAGCGACCACAAGCCTTTAGTATGGTTAGAAAACATTAAGGACCCAAATATGAAATTACAGAGATGGAAAATCAGGCTTAACGAATTCGATTATGAAATTAAATACTTACCAGGTAAAGAGAATTATGTAGCAGATGCATTTTCAAGAATTAAATTAGAGGAGAATTTTATGGGAGATACATAAGACAGCGTAGCAGCAACAATACACAGCGCATGCGAAGACAATCAAAATTGCATTCAAATCACAGAAAGACCCTTAAACACTTACAGCCACCAAATAGAATTTATTAAAAGTAATATAGAAGACGTAAAGAAAATAAACTACTTTCACAAAACAAAAATTATTATAAATTATACAGAGATGACGATAGAGAGAGCAAAAGAGCTAATAATAGAATATTTATGTGCAAAAAATAGTGTAGTATATTTCCCACACAACGGTGACTACGAAACATTCCAAAAAGCTTATGTAGAAATAATAAGTACAGACAATCCAATTAGAACAATGAGAGCAACCACCAAATTAATTGACATCCAAACTTATTCAGACTTTAAAGAAATCATTATGAAAGACCACAAGAAGCTTTTACATCCAGGTATAGAAAAAACAATAGTTATGTTTAAAACAAATTACTACTACCCCGATTACCAGAAGTTAATCCAAAATATAATAAACGAATGCGAAGTTTGCAATATAGCGAAAACAGAACATAGAGATACAAAGTTTACTTAATGACGTAACCCCCCAAATTTTACACCCAAAAAAAAATAAATAAAATATTTTTATATTGAAAAAAAAAAAAAATTTTTTTTAAAAAAATATTTTTATAAAAAAACTACATTGGTTGAAGTAAATGGGAAAGAGTTTGGCTAGAAGCGAAAAGAGCAATCCTTAAAATATTCAATGACATGGGAAAACCGATAGAAATAAAAGCAGATAAAGATTCAGCATTCATGTGCGCAGCTCTAAAAATATGGTTAGAATCAGAAAATGTTAAAATAGAAATAACAACAAGCAAAAACGGAATTTTAGACGTAGAAAGATTTTATAAAACAATTAACGAAAAACTGAGAATCATAAACACCGATACTGACCCCGAAAACAAATTAACAAAGTTCGAAACAATCCTTTATACGTACAACCATAAAATAATACACAGCACAACAGGCAGAACCCCAGCAGAGATTTTTATTTACGCAGGAACACCAACTCATGATACCCAAGCAAAGAAAATCAACAAGATCAATAAATTAAATGAAAAAAGACAAACATTTGAAATAGACACAAATTACAGAGAAATGCCTCTAGTGAAATCCAAAGTAACTAACCCTTTTAGAAAAACAGGAAATATCAAAAAAGTAGATGACAAACATTTTGAAGAAACTAACAGAGGTAGAAAAATCCTTCATTATCAAACAAAATTCAAAAAACAAAAGAAAACTAACGTAAGCAAATATAACAATTCCAGGTCAACTGAAGCTGCTAACGATACACTTGTTACAATTAATAATCCTACTCACAACAATAATACCATGTAACACCCAATCGATAGAAATCAATCAAATAAAAGCGCAAAACGGATACCTTATCCTAAAAACTGGTCTACTTAGTATTACACAGGAATATGAATACCATTGCCTCACAATAAATTTAACAAAAACTGAAGAAACACTTAACAATCTATTGCAACAAGCGGAAACCTTTAAATTCTAACCACAAATAGAATACCTAATAGAAAAACTAGAAAGAGAGATGAACGGAATAAAAATAGTAAAAAGACAGAAACGAGGACTATTGAATATAACAGGAACAGCATATAAATACTTATTCGGCACCTTGACCGAAGAAGACAGAACAGAATTAGAAAACAAAATAAATAACTTAGAAGAAAACAGCATTCAAATAAATGAATTAAACAAGATAATAGAAGCAGTAAATCATGGCCTTAGTATTATATAAAACATGTCAGAAGATTCACAACAAGATAAAAAACTAAACCTAATACTATTTAACTTACAACAATTCACAGAATATATTGAAGATATCGAAATGGGCATGCAATTGACTAGATTAGGGATCTTTAACCCAAAACTACTTAAACACGACTACTTAAAAAATGTAGACACAGAAAAGTTATTAAATATAAAAACTTCAACTTGGCTCAAATCAGATACGAACGAAATCTTAATAATATTACACATACCAAAAAAGCTAACACAAAATCCTTTATACACAATAATTCCTTACCCGGACGAAAACAAAAACATTTTAACAGAAAACATAAGAGATAAATATTACATCAATAAAAATAAAACATATTCAGCAACCGACAAAATAAATGTATAGATGGTATACTTAAGCAAATAAAAGTTGAATGTAAGTTCACTAAAACACACAAAAATTACGAAATAAATTTTGTAGAACCTAATGTTATATTAACTTGGAATTTGCCTAAACTGTTGCTCAATCAAAATTGTACGAATCAAGAAATAGAAATAAGTGGAAACAACATAATTAAAGCTATTAACTGTTCACTTCAAATAAAAGATATATCTGTATCAAACATACTTTCCGATTATACACAAACAATTTACATAAGTAACAATGTTACAAGAATAGAACCAATTTCATTCATACATACAAGACACCTTATAAAAGAAAATACAAAAACACACAACATTCTATTAATAATAGTTTTAACCATACTCGTAACAATGTTAATCGCGACAGCTATATATCTAATATTTAAGTTCAAAAATATTCCACAAAGAATGGTCATAAAATATAAGAAAAATGAAGAACAAGAACCGACAAACGATCAAGAAAATAAAATTATAATAGACACAGACACTAAAATGTACCCAACACTAACAGCTTGAGGACAAGCCATTTTCTAGGGGATGGGGAAGTGACATATTCAGTTCTTGCAGAACTTCTATGCCAACCTCCACCCACATAAAATAACAAGAACAATGCACAAGCATTGTCCACTTGAGTAAACATACGTATAATCTTAAGCACGCACAATTATAATTTCGGCTTCTTGTTATAGAACCATAGATAATTAAGTCACACTCAGCATAAGCACGTACATCCGGCGAACAGAATAAACAACACTAAAACTATGCACCCTAAAAAATAACAAAGCTATTAAAATCGATCACGCCACCCGAAAAAAAAACCATTAAAATCGATCACGCCACTTTAAGAATTAGATGAGCAAAGTCCAATGTAATTTGATCCTTGAGCGAAACCCCAGTTTACGACTCCACAGAATAAATCCACTCAAGAGAGTTGAGCATTAATAATTTAAACAAAGGAATAAGTCGCAGAACGAGGTTTCTTCAATAATCAAAACGCTAGCATAAGTTGAGTTCTATTTTACATGTTTAACAGTAAAGACGCGTTCAATAAAGATATTTTATATTTTTTTGAATAAACGCGACTCCAACGATTTAATTATATATATGACCCGAATTTAAAAAGAAATATAAAAAAAAATAAAAAATAAATAAAATAAAATAAAAGCTAAAACTGGAGAATAAATAAATTTAAAAAAGGAGAACATATTTTTTTTTCATATCAATTTTTTTGAGACTGTTGATGGAGCTGCGCATTTTTTAAAAAAAAAAAAAAAAGAAATAAAAGAAAGTTTTTTTGCGCTAGTTACATAGAACCAAGCGGCCAGCGACACGTGGGATAGCTTTTGACTTTACATCACGCCATTCGTTATTTCGGGTACAGTCGGGTATTTTTTTCTTTTTGTTTGTTTTTTTTTCACTAACCAACCGCACAAGAGAACTATCCCAAACATTTAACTCTCCGGAGTACAGTAGGGTCCAGCTTCTTCTTAACCATTTTTTTGCCGGTGCCCAAATATTTTTTTTATTTGCGAGAGAGAGCAGCACAGGAAAGCCGACGCCGGAGCCCTACCGCAGCCGAACACCGCCGCCGCGTCTCAGTCGCTAACACCGCAGCCACGTCTCAGTCGCTCACGCAACAGCCGCGTCGTGACATAGCCGAGCCTGGGGCGACCCGCTCACCGAGCCGAAGAGCAACAGCACGGCGACAGAGGCACATCACAATGAAGTCGTCTGCGTATATAAAGCAGACACGGGGACCACAGTAGTCAGTCACCGACACGGAGCCAACTAGGAAACAACCATCCTACAACAGTGAAAATAATCTTACGACAGTAGACAACAATCGTTCCGCAGTGAAAAATAAAATAAAGCCACTGAGCATCCTGAACAAGCGAATCCTTGCGCAAAGAAGAGGACACGCAGAAGGACTAAGAACATTACACACAGCAGGACCAACAGCAGGACACGCAGCAGGACCAACCACAGGACCACTCAGCTGGACCAACAACAGAACACGCAGCGAGACCACCACCAAGACTAGCCGCAGGACCAACAGCAACCCTCGTAGCAGAATCTAGCATGGGTGTAAAGTGGATATCCTTCCGTCGCAAGGACGAGCTACAGCAGCTGGCCCAAGAGTTCGGTTTGGGAACTACCGGCACTGTGGAGGAGTTACGGGGCAGAATTTCGGCTTTCGTCTCAATAGGAGAGCATTCGGAAGCGATGCTAGACCGCCTGGGTGAGCTGGAAGCAAGCTATGGAGATACAGCCAGTAGAGGTGGAGAACTATCGATGACACTATCGTCACTATCGATGGTTGGGCGCTATCGAGCCACCATCGATGGCAGCAGACACCTTCGATAGTTGCCCATCCACTATCGATGGTGCCATCGATATCGCTAAAAAATGTTCGCGCCTATTCTGTGTCAGCATTACAAACAAGAAAAATTAGTAGATATGGATCGCTTTTGAAAACTAGGTATGTTTAATATATTATACATGAGTGTTTATGTCGATAATGTGTCAATTTAAAGTAAATGTCCACCTCAAGTACCGACAAGCAGGACTGCGATGGCACCAGAACAGACTTTAAAGGGATCTGAACCAGATCGGCAGAGTGCCAAAAAAAAAGCAAAATTTTAAATGTCTGGAAGTATTTTAAGAGGTCCGACGACAAAAAATTTGCAAAATGTCTTGACTGTGGCAAAGAATATAAGACAAGCGGCAATACATCAAACTTGCACGACCATTTAAAAAGGTTTCATCCTGGCCTGGAAAGTAAAAACCCAGAATCTAGCCTCAAGCGTACGTGCTGAGAGGAACGACACTGTCTACAAGAGCCGTTGCGATCGAGTATGAACTCTGTCGCGTCCTCTTTAAAAGAGCCGTTTTGTATGATTCAAATTCTGAAAGAAAGACCGACATTGACAAAGCCCTAACTGAGATGGTTGCCAAAGATGTGCAGCCCTACAATATTGTAAAAAATGAAGGGTTTGTACAATACACTCAGGTATTGGATCCTAGATATAAATTACCAAGCAAGACGCACTTACGAGATGTGCTAATGTTTAAATATTTCAAGGAAACCTCTGCCAAGTTATCAGCAATACTTCAAAATGTTTCGGATATAGCAATTACTTGTGATTTGTGGACATCAAGTGCCAATGCTAGTTTTTTGACTGTGACGGGTCATTTTGTGTATAATCACGAATTATAAACAGCATCCTTGGCTACGAAAAAACTGTTAAGCACAACTAATCACTGTTCGCAAAACATTGCTGACACATTGCAAGAAATATTTATTGATTGGAACATCCTCAACAAAACTGTTTGTATTGTTACTGATAATGCGCTCCATGCTTAAAGCATGTGAACTATTACACATTCGCAATCTGCCATGCTTTGCGCATACGATCAATCTGGTGGTGCAAGATGCTTTAAAAGGTGATGACGCAGTGCTTAAAGATTTATTTACTAAGTGTAAATCAATCGTTCGATTTTTTAAGCAAAGCACGATAGCGAATGAAAAACTCAAATTAGCTCAAGAAGGCTCAGAGTATACTTCGCTGCAAGAAACACCCACTAGGTGGAATAGTTTCTATTTTATGATTGAGCGTATTATAAAAACGAACGATGCCATTGCAGAAGTCTTACTATCAACAACAAATGCACTGCAGCCAATTACTGCTGAGGAAATACTTGTGCTAAAAGATATCGAAAAAGTATTGGCTTTCTTTCAGCAAGCAAGTGAGAAAATTTCTGGCGGAAAGTACGTGACCATATCGCTAATTATACCCATGGCATGTGGACTTTTTCGCAAAATCGAAAGTGTTGTACCTTTGCTACAAACTTTGCAAGGAAAAACTTTAAACAAAATATTAGTGGAGTCAATAAAGAAACGTCTTTCCATATATGAGCAAAGAACAGTCTGCATGATGGCTACGCTATTGGATCCACGCTTCAAAAAAATGGATTTCAACACAGCTCAAACGCTGAACAAGCAGCAGCATTTTTTTGAAAATGAGCTTGCAAATTTCCCCGTCAGAGAGACCTTAATTAATCTGCCCGTCGCACCGGATACAAATTTGTAGGACACTTTGTTTGATTTTTTGGGTGAGCGATCGATGAACAACGTTGGAAACTCACGAGTGGATGCAATTGCCGCACAAGATATGGACCCTCTGTTATAGATGGTATGCCTTAATTAAAAGTGCCGAATTATAAGTTCTATATAATTAAATATATTACTTTTTTCCAGGTGAATCAAACTGATTTTCCCGCTATTGGAATCCTTTTTGCAAATATCTCTGCATTCCTGCTACTACCGCTGAATGCCCTCAGCAAGGCGGGCCAAATTATTTCAGAGAGGCGAACCCGACTCAAGGAAAAACATGTAAACATTCTTTTATTTTTAAACCGTAACTCTTGGTTAAAATAAACCATAATTTTATTGTATTCGTTTAAAATAAATTTGTTTGTTGGGCTATACTATCGATGGCGCTATCGACACAATCGATGGCACTATCGACACTATCGATGGTTCAAAGTAAACTATCGTCGAAAATCGATGGTGCCCGCTATCGATAGTTCTCCACCTCTAACAGCCAGCCCTCGGGATGCCCGCTCGCCAGCCAGGTCCCCGGGTCCAGAAAGCCGAGAGTATAAGGAGGATAGACACCAGCTTAAGGTGCCAGTGCCAGCGCTGCCGATTTTGACGCTGGAGTCCCTCTAAATTGCTGGTACCAGTGTCGCAAGCAAAAGAGCAGGCCGGGAAGAAATATCGTGCTCAATGCTGGCGGATAAGCTGCGCAACTGGGGCATCGTTTTTGACGGTATCTCGGATCCACTTAGTTTCATTGAGAAACTGGAGGAGCGAGTCGCATTGTACCGGGTGAGTGTTGACCAGTTGCCACGAGCAATATCCGGTCTTTTCACTGGCCGCGCTGAAGGATGGTTCCGGACATATAGAATGCAGGATGAGCCTTGGGATTCACTAAAGAAGGAATTTTTAGATTTCTTTCTACCCCCGAGGTACTTTCAACGCTTGGAAAGAAGCATCCAAACTCGTTTCCAGCGGCTGGACGACCTCTTCAAGGATTATTTAATCGAGCTCCGGTTGATGATGCAACGTGCCCAGTACTCGCCAGAATAGGAGCTAGAGAGGATATATGAGAACCTACTACCAGAGTACCAATGGTTCACGCGGCGACATGAATTCGATACTTAGGCCGCATTGACCCAACTGGCGACGAATTACGAGACTGCCCGGAACCGGGATCCGAAGGGACATGGCACCTTTTCGCGGACCAGTAAGCCGAATTTTGCACTCGGCCACGTTCACAACGGCAGAGACCACGGACAAGGCGGTGACAGCCCGGTGGGGATGACACGGAACACAGACACGGTGACCAGGATGACATCGCAAGACACAGGCGGAGCAGTGGATGCGAAGCGCGCGTGCCGCAACTGTGGGGAAGTCAGACATTTCGCTAAAGAATGCCGAAACGCTCGGTTGTTATTCTGCTGGGAATGTGGCCGACGAGGGACTCGCACTATCGGATGCTGCCGCGTCGCTAGGTCGGGAAACGGCCAGCATCTCCGTCTGACAGAGGACAGGGCGGGGAGTGAAAGTTGGGACCCTCAGCAGTAATTCACCCGTTACGCTTGGAGGAGGGGAGGATCGCAGCTCTCGTGACCATAGGGGACACCCCGGTAGCAGCAACACTGGACACAGGAGCCACGCGATGGTTTATCAGTGAGCGGTTAGCAAGGATCGTCGGGACAAAGGATAATACTCGTGACGTTCGGGTACGGATAATTCTTGCAGATGGCTCACTAAAGGAGATAACTCGAGCAGTAATGGTGGCGATAAAGCTCGATGAACAGGAAGCAGTGGTGCCTCTACTGAAATGTCACTGAGCAGCCAAACCAGTGTGTTGGGACGATCCTGGACGACGTTATCTTGGGCATTGATTTTTTGTGCGGTCGGTGGCAAAGCCTGGAGAACAAACCCGTTTCGGAAGCGACCCCAAAAACTACCGGACATTATGGAAGAACAGGAAACTTACCGACGAGAGGTTCCCATCAGCCTAGCTGCAGTCACAACTGAAGCCCCAACGTGCCCTTGGTTACTACGTTTGCGCAACAGGATGGAACAGCAGCCAGAGAAGTTCGCAGAATACATACACGAGAACGGGCAGATCTACCGACAAACAGGCCAACGACCTCCAGAGGAGGAACATGTGACTTGGAAACTTTGCATAGCCAGCGACAAACGACAACGGGTCTTGGAAGAGTGCCATGACCATCCAACAGCGGGACATTTGGGAATTCGAAAGACTGCGACCAGGATAACACAACGATACTATTGGCCAGGCATCTTTCGGGACGTGACAAGGTACATCAGGAGGTGCACCCAGTGTCAGAAGTTTAAAGTGAGCCAAACCATGCCAGCAGGGCATATGCACACGAGACAAGCTCAGGGTCCGTTCGACATCCTCTGCGCCGATTTCATGGGCCCCCTCCCGAGGTCCAAACACGGCAATACTAGCCTCCTGGTCTTCTTTGACATGTTCTCCAAGTGGGTGGAACTGGTACCTTTACGGAAGGCCACCACCGCACAATTGGAAAAGTCGTTCAGGGAGAGAATACTTTGTCGATTTGGAGAACCGCGGAAGTTTGTGTGCGATAATGGCACACAATTCACAAGTCGGTCGTTCAGGAACTTTTGCAAGACAGCCGGAATGGAACTGGAATACACAGCCCCATACACGCCGCAACAGAACCCTACGGAGAGGGCAAACAGGACTATAAAAACAATGGTAGCACAGTATATCGACGGAGACCAAAGTACCTGGGACGAACTTCTACCGGAACTAAGTTTAGCCATCAACAGTAGTACTTCAGACACCACAGGATTTAGCCCCGCATACTTGATCCAGGGCCGGAAACCCAGGCTACCAGGAAACCTCTACGAAGAAGTCACGCCAGGGCTAGCGGAGCACACAGAAGACCCGAACGCAAAGGCAGAGAGACTCAAAGACATCTTCCAAGCCGTACAACAGAACATACAATGGGCATCACAGGAGCAGAGCAAAGGCTACAGCCTTAGAAGGCGGGAATGGAGACCCACACTCGGCGCGAAAGTATTAATACGGCAGCATCACCTTTCCAAGGCTACATACGGGTTCGCAGCGAAGCTGGCCGCAAAGTTCGACGGACCATACAATGTAATAAAGTTTATCTCACTAAACATAGTGCGGCTTCAAAGTTTGAACGGACGACAGCGGAAAACGGCAAGTCTGGCCGACCTCAAGGAATTCAACGCAGATGACAACGACAACGAAACCAGTAACAGCGACACTAGCAATAACGACACCAGAGACAACTAGCCGGCAACAGCAAAGTTACTGATACATTTTAATTGGTGAGCTAGTATAACACACAATGAAAAAAAACCCACGCAAAAACCAGAAGTTTGTTAATAAGATCAAGAATTGTACTCACCCAGGGCTAAGTCAGAAGGTAGAAAAGGTAGTGAAGAAAACATAGAACATATCCTTACTCTTTAATTTAGCACGAAGACAACGGAGCCAAGCAGCAAGGCATCAGAGGCAGATCTGGACGCACGGCCCTTGGGGGCACAAGACGTTTGAATGGGACGTCCCTGGGGCCAGTTGTCACAGGAGGGGCAACTTCGCCGAGTCAATATGGCGAAGTGTCAGCCTGAGCCGGTACCCACGGCGGTACGTATGCAGGCCGTGCAAGGCTGGGTAGGGAGTACACGCCAGGAGGAGGATATCATATCCATCAGCTTGGGGTCAGAGGTGGCACCCGACGGGCGCTTTGGGACTGGCGGAACAAGAGCCCCCCTTAACTGGGATGTAGCCGAGTTGAACCGGCGCATCGAGGAGGACGACCACAGTACGGTACCACGCTCGTCTGGCAGCACGGAGGGAGGGTCGGAGAGCGAGGCGACCCCCGAATCACTAGGACGCCCGACGGCCGCCACCCCGACGGAAACCGTACAAAGTGTCACGAGCTCAGAGGCTTACAGCATCGTATTGCGCTTCGGCGACATGGCTACCCACCGCCATACCCAGCTAGCCCAACACCAGCATATGGGTCATGGCGAATAGACGAGGAGAATGTCCTGCGATCCAGCAATTGGTCGGACGTGACCACGGTGGCACCCGACCCACCCACTGGAGCATTCACAGCGCTCGGCAACGAGCCGCAGCTTACAGCGACGGGGGAACCACTCGACGAGGAAACCAGCACAGACGCCAACATGCCATCCGAGGGAGAGGTCACCGAATGGTTGATGCGGGTGTTGGAGGAGCTTCCGACCGTCGGCGAGGTACTGTTCGAGCATCCGATGACTTAAGAGACTTCGGAGGAACACACGGCCAGCAGGAGTGGATAACAGCAACGGAAGGATGGCGGGTCGGAAACGAGTCCCGACAATAACCGACAGGAATCGTTCACTTTATACAGGACTACCTCCGTGACCCGGACGCTGGACTGGGTGCCCGTAACTTAAAACGGTTGGGACCACATACTTTTCGGTACAGCATTAACAGGTCGCGCCAAGTCACGATTCACTTACTCACCCCGAAGTAAGGAGGGAGAGTGAAGGAGCAAATTTAGCTCCCCCACAACAGATTCTTATATTATTATAAATTGTAGCCACGAAGGTATTATTAATTATAATTAATTTAGTATAACAAAAGCGCATTAACATTTAAGGAAGGGAAAATTGGGCCCTAAAATAGGTATATAGATATAAGCCAGTAACGCGCATCACTGACAGCAGCGGGCATCACTGACAACAGGGCGTAGCATTGGATTCTAACGGTATCGTGCGCGCTCTCGTATTCAAGAGCGCACCAACAGAAAGGGACCACGCATGGCAACAGACAACGGCGCAAAGCACCAGAGCGAGAGGAATATACACCCTAGCGAGAGCGGCTACGGCCGAAGCCAAGGCAGAGGTCTCTGCAGCCGAGAGCGGCTACGGCCGAAGCCAAGGCAGAGGTCTCTGCAGCCGAGGACGGCACGCGCTAAGCAAAGGCAGATGGTCGCTGCAGCCGAGGCTGGCATGCGCCTCAGCCCAGGCTTAAGGGCAGAGGTCGCGACCGCAAAGATCGAAAGCGGCGCGACAATCAGTTGAAATACAACTACGCATGGCCGGGTTATAAGTGCGGAAAAAATCAACGTAGTAAAACCACTCGACGAGAATACACCGGCACACAGCAACAGGAGCAAACGACGTACAGCAACAGCAAGAACATGGAATCGCGGTAAGCTGGCCTTAAATCTGCGGGTACTAAATGGGCGGGATTCAAGTTTAATTGTGGCGGTGTGGATAGGATAATTCATATAGTGAAAGAAATATCAAAAGTACAAATGTGAAGAAAACCCAGATGATTTTCATTTAAGTGCGTTTCATAAGAGTGCTCCCCTCCCCCCTCTCTTTAGTCGCGGCGTGTCGTTCAGCTGACAAATACGTGCTCCGAGCGTTCTCTGCACATGTTTGGGGGCTGTCCGGCATTGCTCGGGCACTGCAAGGGTTAACAGCGCGCATTCCGAGGGTTTATCTGTGCGTTTTGTTAAATCTTGCATGTGTTTTTGCATTGTTTTCTTTGAGTGTTAGTATTTCCATCCAGAGTGGTCAAAGGCGTGCCGCACGGCCATAAAAGCGTGTTCCGAGCGTTCTCTGCACGGTTTTGTGGTTATCCGGCATCGCGCGATCACCGCAAGAATTGGCAAAGCGCATTCCGAGGGTTTCTCTGTGCGTTATTGGAGGATCTCTGAGTCTCGGTATTTTATAAATTTATTGTAAAATGACTCTTGACTGGACTGAGTTTCTACCCCAGCCTTAGATCAAGTTTTCTCCACACCCTTCAAGCTAGAGACTTTAAAATTTCCAATTCTCTGTATTATGGGATAGTAAATTCAAGTGTCAAGATGGGGGTTCTACGATATCTGGGGGGCTGGCAAATCGATAAATTCGATAACTCAAAACCGATAAATCCTGTGAAGTAGGCCGCATCGGCCCCTTCACAAAGAGTTATATTCGTATTAGATTTATAATTGTTAAGTCGCAAGAAGCGCATCGTTTGTTTAAATTGTAGGTATAGTTTTGTTAGACACAAAAGGAGTGCGCAGTATGGATAGTTAATAAACGCAAGGAGCGTAAGAGATTTAGATTTATTGAATGTACATATTTTTGATTAACGCCTAACGTCTGATGATTTAAATATAACCGCCCCAGAACGCAGAGTCGCAAGATGCAGCGCGCCAGCTGCGATCACCAAATCCACCACGGTCACGAGCAAGCGTGGGGAGCAGCAAAACTACAACTTGGGCCGAAGTCAAAGCGTGGGCGAGGAGTCGCGATGGATGTATGAAAGTGAGCGGACGTGTACGCGCTTAGAATATAGTTAACGAGAAGAGATAGAGTTTAAATAAAGATAGTTCGCCATAGTTCATATATATGGGTATATATATATGCAGTTAGGTTTAGGTTTAGGATTTTGTACGTGTAATCTTTGATAGTAATTAAATAAATTGGTCACCGGCAAATCCGTGACCCAGTGGAGTGCAATTGCTGTGTGTTTTCTTTCGTTCTATTTCTTCGCTTTGGGTTTTTTGTACAGCGCGTACGCGAAGTCAAGCTGAGTCGCTTTATACCCTGGCCGCTGAGTGTGCCTTCCGACTTGTAAAACCGCTCACAGTAAAGTCTCACCAAAAATATATAAATATTCTTGTGAGGTGTACCTGGCCAGACTGAGTTCATACCCTGGCTAAATTACTCCTTTACAAGTGGCGCCCGAGCAGGGACTTTAAAGTGCAACGGTGTGGTATAAGCTGGAATTAAAGCCCCAGAAATATCACCAACAAGTGTGGAAGTGAAGCGCATAAAAGTGAAGTGCGGGTATACCCGGCGATACCCTGCTTTACAAGTGGCCAGCGAGAACGGTTTTCGAGCGCGGTTTTGTGCAGGCGTCGCGGCACAACGAAAGTGACGGCGTAAGGCAAGTGCAGATAAGAATAACTGTTCGCGTTCGAGAAGCATTGCCTTAGCAACATTTGCGGCGCAACGAAAGTGACGGTGGAAGAAGACTCACCGATCAAACTAGCGGCGCAACGAAAGTGTCGGCAAAGTGCGTGAGCGGTCAACGAACGGCGTGACAGTAGCTGGTACAGGCAGCTGCAAAGTCGCGGTCGCGTCGCACAGTGGGCTTCTACCGCGAAAATCAGCAAATTAAAACTGACTATTGTTCTGAGTGCGGAGTTGTCCCATCGGTTCTGGTCGAGTATCGGACTAATGTGAAGTCGCCGTACAGTGGGTCGCGACCGTATAAACGTACAGTGGGGAAAAAAAAAATGAAATGATTTTTTTTTTGTGAAAAAAATATAAAGTAACCGTGATAAACAGTGACTTGCTAACAGATTTTGTTTTACACTGAGGGAAAAAAAAATTCGTGATACCGTGGATCAAAAGGAGAAAAAAATTCTTTTTATTTTTCGCAATAAAATAAAATAACCGCAATAAACAGTGACCAGTTAACAAGGGAAAAAAACATTTTTTTACACAGCAAAAAAAAATATATATATATAATTCATAATACCGTGGACAAAGTTTTTTTTTGTAATAAAAGGAATAACCGCGACCCACAGTGACAAGTTAAAAGTTTTTTTTTACACCGGAAAAAAAAAATTTCGGAAAATTTTTTTTTTTTTCGTAACAAAACGTTTACCGTTTACCGCGATAAACCGTGCCAGATAAAGAGTGCAAATTTTTGCGAAGCGGTACATATACGGCTCGAGACTTTCGTTTTTTTGATTAGATGGAGGAGCCCAAGATTATCGAGCCTGCCCGAGTGGAGGTCTTAGAAAGCCGCAACCCTGGCGTGGGTGTGCAATGGGTCTACCACTGCCATAAGGAGGATCTGGAGGACATCGTCCGGGAGTTTGGATTGGAAAAGTGTGCCACGGTAGCTGACTACCGGAAGCTGGTATGTACTTTCGTAAAACAGGGTGGTCATACCACAGATATATGGGCCCGGTTAGCGGAATGGGAATTGCGGTTCGCAAAGATCCCAGTGTCGCCTGCCCAAACTGCCGAGTCTGCTGGAGGAATACGACCCAGACAGAAATCCGAATCAGATGCGGCAATCCCGTTAATACGGACCGGTGGCACGGAACACTTACTTCCGCCCTCCAGCAGTACGACTTACAATGATTTTTCTCCACAAAATACAGCATGTATCCCCAATATACGAGTAGGGTCGCCTCTAGCATCCGGGGAAGATACCCCGGTGAGACAGGCGAACCCTCATCTTAATTCTAGTGATGGCTATAGTACCCCTAGGAACGGGATGGTCGTCCCCGAACTAGTCCGGAAATGGGGGATCCGATTCGATGGGTGCACCGACCCACTAATTTTCTTGGAGACAATTGAGGACAGGGCGTGGTCATACGACATAGGCTTAGACCGGTTGCCGAGGGCAATGAGCGAGGCTCTAACGGGTAAGGCAGCGCGGTGGCTAACTATAAGTAGGCTAAGGGACGTGACTTGGGCGTCGTTTAAAGCCGAGTTCTTGGAGTTTTTTCTACCGCCCCAGTATTTCGACAGGTTAGAAGACAGTATCCGGGCACGACGGCAACATGATAACGAGCCGTTCAAGGACTACTTGCTCGAGCTGCGGGGTATGATGTACCACGCAGGGTACAGGGCGGAACAAGAATTGCATAGGGTATATGAGAATTTGGCGCCAGAGTACAGGTTGTACATTCGTAGAAGGGATTTCTCCTCTCTGGCGCAGCTGACTCAAATGGCAGCCGAGTACGAGAACGTGAGTCAACAAAGCCGCGAGCGTGCAGCACGGGGTAGGACCAGGGTTAATAGGTATTCGGATGGATTAGCCGGTGAGGTAGCTCCCGCCAAACATGTTAATCCTTTCCGGACGCAACCACAGGCAGGGTCAAGCGGTAATGTGGGGAATACGCCACAGCTCGGGCATACGGGAGTAATTTCAAACGGGATGATCAGCCAAGAGCGGGCGAAGGCTCTAGACGGGAAGAGGCTTTGCTATGACTGTTCGCAAGAGGGTCACTTTTGCCAAGGAGTGCCCCAATCCACGGGTACAGTTTTGTCTGCAGTGCGGGACCAAGGGGGTCAATACCAGCCAGTGTTGTCAGCAGTCAAGGGCGGGAAACGATATGCGGCACCATCCGGGACGGGGATCCGATGGGGGCCGACGTGAACCAGTCCCGAACCTAGAGTACCCTTTAAGAGTGGAAGACGGGCGGATAGTCGCTACTGTAAGAGTCGGGGACCAAGTAGTGACTGCGACAGTAGATACAGGGGCGACGAGGAGTTTTATTAGTGAGGAATTTTCCAGTAAGGTGACCAGCGGTGGTGAGATGCTGGCCGCCTGCGCGAAAATTCGCCTGGCCGATGGGTCCACCATAGAGGTAAATAAGCTATTGAGGGTAAAGGTTGGTCTAGCGGGGAAAGAGGTCACGGTGAGTATGCTCGTGATGCCCTCGATGTTAGACAACATTATACTAGGGATAGACTTTTTGTGCCGGGTGGGGACGACCATCGAGTGTGGCAAAGCTAGGTTTATTTTGGAAGCTGTAGACGTACCATATATAGAGGAGGAGCAGGTCCCGATGGAACGTGAGCCAGCTGTGGGTAAACCGGAGGGGGACGGCGGATCAGGGCAGCAGGAAGATGCCCCGGGGGCACCTCAGCCCAGTATCGCCGTGGGAACGGTTCGAGAAGACAGCGTGGACGCGACGACGGCGGCGGGAGTACAACGGTTCGGCGAGGTAGGAGGGTGCGTCATACCCGGCCCCGCAATAACACCGGTGGAAAGCGTCGAAACCAGGGAAAACGAGTGGCCAGAGGATTTGGAACTAGAGATAAAGGAGATACTGAAAGCGAAATTGGCTCTCTTTGATGAGCTGCAAGGGGTGTCCCACGTAGCTGAGCACCGGATCATCATGAAGGACGACAAGCCGATTAAGCAGAGAGACTATAACCTCAGGAGGAGAGAATGGCGACCAGGACTCAAAACGTTGGTACTACTAAGAGCACGGAGAAGATAACCAAACCGACCGAGCGCCTGACAAAGAGCAGACTTGTCACAGTTTTAATTAATCTCTTTATGTTTTTTTATTAACACTAACCAAATTTGAATTCAGAAGGCCCGTTCATCAATTAAGACTAACCGATTGTGTTTATAAATCACACAGAATACCCAAGATGAGCGAACAATTCCCTTATGTAATCAGCAGCGGCGGCGAGGATGACAGAGCCGCCAACCCAGGGGCAGGTATTACCGCCAAAAATGTGGGCGATACGCCCCGCAAATCGGGCTGTCTTCCCGGACGAGGACGAGCTGACCGACGCCGCGGTCGCGGCCATATCAGAGGCGTTGGAAAATTGTACGTCGAGAGCCCGCCGTTCCAGGTTCAGATGGAGGTGGACGGGGGAGCTACACGGCGTGACGAGGAACGCGTACGGACACGTAACTGTCACGCTACCCAAGAAGGGGGGTGTGAAGTAGGCCGCATCGGCCCCTTCACAAAGAGTTATATTCGTATTAGATTTATAATTGTTAAGTCGCAAGAAGCGCATCGTTTGTTTAAATTGTAGGTATAGTTTTGTTAGACACAAGGAGTGCGCAGTATGGATAGTTAATAAACGCAAGGAGCGTAAGAGATTTAGATTTATTGAATGTACATATTTTGATTAACGCCTAACGTCTGATGATTTAAATATAACCGCCCCAGAACGCAGAGTCGCAAGATGCAGCGCGTCAGCTGCGATCACCAAATCCACCACGGTCACGAGCAAGCGTGGGGAGCAGCAAAACTGCAACTTGGGCCGAAGTCAAAGCGTGGGCGAGGAGTCGCGATGGATGTATGAAAGTGAGCGGACGTGTACGCGCTTAGAATATAGTTAACGAGAAGAGATAGAGTTTAAATAAAGATAGTTCGCCATAGTTCATATATATGGGTATATATATATGCAGTTAGGTTTAGGTTTAGGATTTTGTACGTGTAATCTTTGATAGTAATTAAATAAATTGGTCACCGGCAAATCCGTGACCCAGTGGAGTGCAATTGCTGTGTGTTTTCTTTCGTTCTATTTCTTCGCTTTGGGTTTTTGTACACGCGCGTACGCGAGTCAAGCTGAGTCGCTTTATACCCTGGCCGCTGAGTGTGCCTTCCGACTTGTAAAACCGCTCACAGTAAAGTCTCACCAAAAATATATAAATATTCTTGTGAGGTGTACCTGGCCAGACTGAGTTCATACCCTGGCTAAATTACTCCTTTACAATCCACATACATATTTCACACATCCTTACAGCGAAGACTTCCAATTTTTTCAGAAGATAGCTACTAGCAACCCCCAAAAAACTGCATCCAAAATTTTGGAGCCACGCCCAACCATTCCACCCCCAGCCCCCAGCCACCCCGCATTTTGAAATCAGAAATGGCTATATCTCCAACAGTTGTTGAGCTAGAGCCACGAAATTTGTTGAAAATATAAATGATGATGACCCCCCAACAACTGCATCAACAGCTTTGATGCCACGCCCACTAATACTGCCCTAGCCGCCCCCATCCACCCCAACGCTTCGTCAAAAACGGGAATGCATGTATCTTCCAGAGTTGTGGAGCTAGAGCCAGCAAATTTGGTAGGAAGATAGCTGGCAACGAACCCCAAAAATCTGCATCAAAGTTTTGGAGCCCCACGCTTACCATTTCGCCCCCCTTTCCCCACCTTTTACAAACTTATTTTGCCATCATGGGTTGGAAATAATCCATTTCCTATTTGAAGAAGCATTTCTGCAAATTCACCTGCTATGCTATCACATTTTAAGTGCACTCATATTCTTCATTAATGCAATTTTCTGTATTTTGGGCCCACAGAATTGAAGACTTTAAGCACGCATTTATTTCATCTGCTCTTGTTCCTCTGGGGATCACTGGGAGAGTTTGTCGAAAATCACCAGCTAAGAGAACAGTTATGCCACCCATTAAGTATTCACTATCTCGAATGTCTTTCAAAGATCGATCTACAGCTTCAAAAGCACCTTTATGGCCCATAGTACACTCATCCCAAACAATAAGCTTGCAATCTTTGAACACAGCAGCAATATTAGATTGCTTTGAAATTGAGCAATGTGGTGTTTCTAAATGAATCAAATTAAATGGAATCTTAAGTGTAGAATGCGCTGTGCGACCACCATTAAGTAAAGTGACTACGATACCGGAAGAAGCAACGGCCAATGCAATTTTTTTACTTTATACGTTTTACCTGTTCCACCAGGTGCATCTAAAAAATAGATTTCTCCTTTTTCTGCTTCAACGCTATGTATTATCTTTTCTTATACTTGTTTTGCTCAGCAGTAAGGAGTAGCTCATTATTAACAACAAAATTATCGCAATTTTCATAATTTGTTTCTCTATGATATTCAATATTTGGAACAATTTCCTCGGATCTAATTGGTAGTGGAAGTCCATAATAAGTCAAGTTTTGACCACCAATAGACAGTACAATATCTTCAATGTAAATAAGACATTTATTTAATACATTATTCACAATACTTTCATCAATATTTCTGTCTCTCTTTATAAGTTATTCAAAGTTTAAGAGCATCTGAAATTTGACAAAATACTAACATTATTGCAAAAGTTCTCTCAGATTTGTAGGATTTTGACATATGACAGCTTCGGCTATAGTTGAATCCCAGTGCTTATCATCTTCTAGTAATCCTAGAGCTTTACACGCCAATTGAAATGATGCGTATGCTATACCATTAACGGTTTTTAAATTTAAAAATGAAATTGGGCCCCTTACAAAATGTAATTAAAGTCTTAAATAAAAACATTCTGTATTATTGGGATGAATAGTGTAAACTCTTCCCAAAGCTGAATTTCTTTTTAACTCCAGGGAAAATTTGGTACATCATGCCCTCGTTTTCTTCTTTGAAATTCTTTTATTGTTCCATGTAAAATACGATGGAACTTCACAATATAAAGCGTTCTTTCAAACTCATCACGTGTGCATAGCTCAAAGAAGGCTAGCAAAGTGGTTTTGGGTGTAGTGCTTAATCTGTCAAGTAATTGTTGCGGATTATTGGGGTTAAAATATATCCGTTGACCATTTTCTAAATGAACAGCTAAGTGTGTAATAGCCGGAAAACGTTCATGTATGGGAAATGCAAGGATTCTCCATACCGCTTCCGAGCTACTTATATAACGGCCACTTTCGTACATATTAATTTCATTACGTTGGTCTTCAAGAGTAAATGATGCTTGATCACTGCCCTTGTTAGCATATTTACAAATGTATTTAATAGACTTTACAGAACTACAATACTCAACATTTATGTGAGCTTCAAATGTTCTCAATAGTACACAGTTATAACTACCATTTATATTAATTGCATTACCACCACCTTTTATCGCTCTTCTTCGATATAGAGGGTAACTATCTTTTCCAGTCACAGTTTCTTTAAGTAATTGTCGAGGAAACCTTTTGGAACATTTTCCATTTTCCATGCATGCCGATTTATTATTAAATGCACCGCAAGGACCATGAATCATATTTGACTTAACAATGTTAAATAACAAAGGATCCTCATCTGCGTTTGGTATTTCAGCACAGATAATTTTTATCGATTTTATCTGATCTTATTTTATTTTCTAACCAAAGTAGAATATGTATATGTGGTAAACCCCCGCTTTTGCCATTCCACAGAGTACATGAAACATTGCACGCTTCCAAACAAAGAACCTTTTGTCAATAGTGACATTAAAGCTTTAACTTTTAAACGAAAAACTCGAGGCATAATATCGTGACGATCATGCGGTTTTGGACCCGGTAATAAAACACTTTTTATGTCATACCAGTGTGGATTGCATGTGAATGTTATGAAAAGATCTGGTCGCCCATAATGGCGAACATATGTCATAGCATCTTGAGTCTTTTCATGCATATATCGTGCAGAGCTTGTAAAAGAAGATGGTAAAATTACCATCTGACCAAGTTGAGCTGCGACAACAGCTTGTTGGCCTATTGCATCTTGTAGATATATATAGCTATCTGCTCTGAGTTTCGCTTGATTGTAGCGAATATAATTTAACCTTTTCTGTTTCAATTTTAGCTATACATATTAACCAAAAACTGACTAAAAGGAACGACAATAAATTAAATGATTTATCTCAGATTGACGAATCATTATTTTATAGCTGTAAAACCTTAACGCAGATATCATTTTTTTTGGTTCCTCCTTTTTTTCTTGGGACGTAAGGTTATAAGAATTTTGGATGGTAAACTCATCGTGTTTGCTTTCTTCCCCCCGTCCTTCTCTCTCCCTCTCTCCCTCTCTCGTCTTTCTTCTCTATGTACCCTTCTTTTTCCACCCCTTTCGGGGGGAGACACACTAAACATTCCCAATCTCTTTTTTTATATTATAGTATTTAAATGGGATTTGGGGGTTCTAGGTATCGGGCGAAAAACTATAATTAAAAACCATCCATATCCATATTTTCATTCCTTAATATTAAAGTATCAATTTAATACCCAAAAATCCATAAAAACTCCCAACACCCCCCTAAACTATTCCCCCCACCCCCCCCCCTTCCCCCCCCCCCCCCCCTTTTTTGAAAAAAGCCCCTTACGTTTTGAAGTTTATCAACCCACCTCACCAAAATACAAAGAAAAACTCAAAAACCCCCACCAAAACCCCAACCCCCCCCCAACACCCCCCAACCCACCCCCATGCCCCTCTTTTTTAAAAAACCGAGGTTGTTTTTTCAGAATTTTGGGCTAAACCCCCCCAAAATGGGAAAATATTTGGTAACCCCCCCCCAACTTACCCCATTTTGAAACCAAGCCCCCCCACCTCCCCCCCTCCCCCCCCATTTGAAAGGGGGAAAGGTTATTTTTCCCAACCCCTTGACCCAACATTTAAATTGCCCCCTAAAAGCTGCTAAGCCCCCAACCCCTCATCTTAACCCCCGCCCACCCTTAAAACCTCCTTTCCCCATTCTACCCAACCCTTCTTTATAAAAGGGAAATAGTTACTTCCCCCTTATTGGCGTCCACTTTTTGGGCCGCTCGCCCCCCCCCCCTTTTCATTTTTTTTTTAAAGCCACGTTCTTCTTTTTCTCCTCCCTTTCTCCACTTTTTTCTTTATTTCTACTCCTATATTTGCTTTTTTACTAATAAACCTCCTATTTTGTTTTAAAATCCCATATATACCCTTCCAAACCCCCCCCTCCCCATTTTTTTACTTTCTCCCCCCCTTACCACCAACCTTTTTTTTAATATTCTTTTGATTTAAAAAATATGGTTTAAAATTTACATTTTACCCCTTCCCAAAACCCCCCCCCCCCCCCCTTCCCCACCTCTTCAAAACTTTCCCCTTATTTACCATTTTTTTAAATATAGTGTTTGATTAATATGTAGAAAAAAAATTTTATTTCCCCCCCACCCCACCCCCCCCCCCCCCCCTTTTTCCCCTTTTACCTTTTCCCCTCCCCTCTAAATTTGTACTTTAAATTAATTTTCCATAAAAAATTTGATGAATTTTCGAATCTAACCCCAACTTTAATCCCCCCCCCCCTTCTTATTCCTTTTTTTTACCTACATTCACCAATTTTCTTGAGATTGCTTAAATTCTATAAGATGTCTCCCCCATTTTTAGCCAAAATTACCCCCATCAACCCCCCCCCCCTCCCCTCCTTTTAAATACTTTCTCTTTGAAGTTTTAATTGTGGAAGAAATATAGTCCCCCCCCCCCCCGCTCGTTTGCTTTAATAATGGATTCCATTGTGGTATATCCACTGAATAGCCATCTTCGCCATAAGGAAATAGCAAAAGGGTATTGTAAGGCATCGTATGATCGATGTACCTCCACTTATACGATGTAATTTATTATTATGGCTTTCAATAATAATATCGCGCTTTCAAATTGCTGACCAACAATAACTAAAGCTACTTCGCTTGATTGAGGTACATTGTAAAGCCCTTTGTGAGCACCAGCGGGTGTTCGATCAGCATGTATAATTTTGGCTAACTCTCTTATGTATGCGCGCGCTCTGCAAGTCAAACAAAGAGCGTAGTATCGCTACCTTCTTCGCACGCACTGAATCAATGCAAAACATATCTAAGAGGCTGCAGTTAAGTGAATTGCATATTGCCTTTAGCTTTAATTTAGTGTGTGCGGAGGAGGTAGGGTTATTAAACTTTATGATTGGCATGCAAAGCGCGCACATAAGATAGAGAGTGAACGTAAATGAGCAACAATAAAGGAGCATGATCGGAGCGAGATTTCAAGTTATCTGATTATCATTATGTGAACGCCCTTTGCTTGTTCGAAATTGTAAATCAATTATATATCAATAATGTTAGTGTGTTACGTTTTGTCTAAGTTATATAAGCAGCAAGCAGGCGAATCCACCCCAATAACATATTCTGGTGTGGGAAATTTTTCTAGACGCACCAAGTTTTGTTATGTTGTTGTTGTTTTTTTTTTTATACCCTTAACCCATAAAATGGGTAAATAAGGGTATAATGGTTTTGTGCAAAAGTATGTAACAGGCAGACGGAAGCATCTCCGACCCTATAAAGTATATATATTCTTGATCAGCATCAATAGCCGAGTCGATTTAGCCATGTCCGTCTGTCCGTCTGTCTGTCCGTCTGTCCGTCTGTATGAACGCGTGGATCTCAGAGACTGCAAGAGCTAGAGACTTCAGATTTGGGATATAAGTTCTCCTATACCATGAGCAGAACAAGTTTGCTTCAAATTATCGATTTCTATTCTGGTTTCCGATATACACATAATATCGATAACAAAAAATATCGAATTTGGAAAATGTAAAAATGAGGGTTGAAAGAATGAGATCTTTTCTGAAAATTTCGTCCAAATCGGTTAAGAAACACCGGAGATATCGTATTTAATCGATTGAAGCTAAGTCAGTATACCAAAGTTTTATATAAATTTAATTTTTTTTTTGCAACTGGGTTCAGGGTATCTTCTAGTCGGGCTCTCCCGACTAGAGCCTTCTTACTTGTTTTAAATCAATGACAGCAATAAAAAGTAGCAGTGCGGGCCCAACAACAACACTTACAACAACAACAAACGCTACTTGGTTCGTAAATCAATTGTCAAAGGCACACAAATTTGAAAAAAAAAATGTGCACTGTGCGAAGTGATACATGTACATAAAATTATGAAAATTATTTTAAAGCGCATTGTCCACTTAATTGTGTATGCACTTATTCATTAAGAAGCGGAAATCCGTTTCTTTTTTGCAAGTGTACGAACCTTTTTTTATGACTTTACTTGTGCAACGCGAAGGCGTCACTGCGCATTTGTTTTGTTTTTGTATTCTCGCTCGCGATCAAACTCTCAGCTTGTGCGACAATCAGGCGACATTAGTGGAATGGGTACTTGTTGTAATTGTAATTTGTTTTTTAAAATGGGTAAAAAGTGCTCCAAATCGTATGGGAGGTACTTGAAGGAGTTGTCCAAATAAAAATTCCCTTCTTAGTGCTCACCTCTTACCTGCATGGAAAAGTGTGTGAAAATTTCAGCCTTCTAGCTCTTTTCGTTTAGGCTGTGGCTCTTCCATTCTCATCAGGACAAACTCTTTTATATATATAGATATAAATTCACACGGTTTGTACCTGTTGCGTTTGTTGTTGTTACAGTTCTTGTTGATCTTCTCGTTGCAAATGTTGTTGTTGACGCTGAAATAGATATTACATACTTCCATAAGTATAAACACATAACATTATAAAAGCATACTGTTTGTACCTGTGGCATTTGTAGTAGCATCTGTAGTTGTTGTTGCAACTGTAGTTGTTGTTGTTGAATTTACTGTCGGCTCTACATTAGATATTAATTCAATCGCTTAAATGGATATTACTTCTAGGTATATGTATAAAAAAGTAACATTATAAAAGCATATTCTTTCTACCTGTGTCATTTGCAGTTGTTGCATCTGTAGTTGTGGTCGGCTCTATACTAGAAATTAATTCTACAATACAAATTTAATTATATAAAAACACGTTGTTTGTACCAATTGCGTTCAAGATTGCGGAGTCTTCTATAGAATAATCTTCGAATGTTTAATTTTAAAACACAACTTACCTGATCTTCTATTCCGTAAATTATACATTCTCTTACGCTGCGCAAAAGTATTTTTTTCACAGCCGGCATTGTTTAAAATTTATTTTCTGAAGTAAGTTTACACATGAGTTGCAAAAATCAAAACTGCTACCGTGGAGACGAACTTTCTTATAGTCAACACTATTGATAGTTTATTTCTCGTTAGCTTATATGATTTTATATGATAGCCACTGCTGCCCTCGATAGTGCCAGCGATAGTATTGTCTGATAGTTCCATCGATTGTTTGCTGAGCTGAGACGCATAGTGCAAGTGAAACAAATCCATATGCACATGCTATCAGCTATCGCACTCGCTCACACTTATTGCTTACATCACTAATACTAATATACACAAGAAACACACATTTGAAAAAATCTAATTATGACCAAACTTCTTAATGAAATTTCACCACTTAAAAGATTTCAATCATGACCGCATACATATCAAACGAAAGGAAATCGAGTGTATTTTATATTGAGAAAAAAATAAAACAAATTCATCAGGGAGTTTTTCAGCAATTTGCAATTAAAAAAAAGTAATGATTTTTGCACTTGTTTTTTGCCTTAAAAAGTTATAAATTTGGCAAAAGTATATAAAATTTGAATGTAGGAATGTTTGTCTAACTCATCTCAACTTACATTCCAAAACTCAAAGTAATTGATGAATTATTGAGATTGCTAGAGCAATTTAAAGTCTTCAAAATGATGCAAAAATATACATATTTTTGGCTTCAATTTTTCAATAGAAAATGTAATCAATGCCTATATAAACACGGTTGCCACAATTGGTGTTTTGGCACCAAAACTGGCTCTGTTTTTCCCTGATGACACTTTTTTTTTCAATTTGGCTCTTTTTCTCTTATGATTGGCTTCAAAAAATATAATTTTATACATTACTCAGCACACAATTAGTATCGTTTATAGCACTGAAAATTATTGATACATCGGCCAAATACCAAAATACCAAAATAAAAAGCAATTCTGTAAACAATCGTCGCATAATCCCATCGTCAATTCGTTGAACACCGGTGGCGGCGACGATCTCATGATAGTTAAAGAAAATGGAAAAGTAAGTTAACAATTAATTATCATAGCTTGTGCTTTAAAAGTTTACTATGCACACGAATGTGTAGGTTCCTTACAAAAATTAGTGAAACTGGCGCTGAGTCCCCTCAAAAAAACAGTGAGACCACGATCACAAACCCACCGGTGGATAGCAAAAAGTGAGTTTGAAAATTCTTTTTAGAGTAGCAGTCGCATTATTATGAGTGAAAATGTGAAAAACTTTTGAGTTATGACGTGTTACAGCTATAAGTTTTTGTGAAAAAAAATATATTTTATGTAATTAAATTCAAAATGAATTGCAAAAAAAAAAAATTGGTTCTTTTTTAGTGAATTTGACACTTTTTTTTTTTTTTTGGCTCTATCTTTATTTTTTAAGTGGTAACCGTGTATATAAATATACATTTATTGAAAGTTTGAAGCCTTGGCTTTAAAATGAAATTAATTTGAGAAAAATTGATCCATTAGTTCATGAGCAATAAGCGACTTTGTGAAACTCTCTTATTACAACAACAACTTTTTTGTGTTGAGACTTCATTCTCGAAAGGTAAGACGTATTCTACGTCAAAAGAAAAAGTATTATTGTTCATAAATGAACACGTTTGCAATAGAGCCGACTCTCGCCTTCCGCGACTATCGGCCAAAATATCATACAGTCCACTAGAAGATACATATATTATTGTAAAAATAGCCACAGCGCTTGTCCGTCATGCGATTATCCTAAGTAAATACATACATGTAGAAAACACGCACAAGCGCGAAGATAAGTAAGAGATAATTAGGGTATTCAGTAGCTATGCTATGTGCGTAAAGTGTTATATATAATACAGTGTAGCTAGTGAGTGCACTTTTTACGTTTCTTTTGTCGTATTTGTGCTAAGTCAGCTGTTTGCCAGTTCGATGACAATACAATCGAAAGTTAAATTGAGTTGAGCAATTGATAAGCTGAAAAAAGTTGTTGTTTTCATAAATAATAATTGAAAAACTTTCTTTATTATTCAGAAAATAAATGTTTTTTTTATTTATATCAACACTTACGCATTCTTATATTTTACTTCTAGCTCTAATTTTTGCATTCTATCCTCTTTTCCCAGCTGCAAATTTTTGAAATGAAAATCATTTCGTATTTTTTCTCCCTTTCCACTGTTAAAAACATCAGTTTAGTCTTTTAAATTAATAAATCATAAAATTTACTTACTTTTACAACCAAAACTCGCCTAGTGTGACCTAATTTCACTAATTCAATAATCTCGAAAGCAGCTGTTTTTATAAATAGTCTGGCAACCACTCAATAACACATATAGTACAATAGTAGCAAACATACCCAGGGGCATGTTTGCTGTGTTAAAAATGCTTCTGTGTGTTTGTTGTAAAGCTTTCATATAACACTTTAGCACTTTACGCACATAGCATAGCTATTGAATACCCTAAATAAATACACTACATTGAAAGCAGCAATTTACCAGCTGCTGATAATATAATAAAACAAATAATATCGCGGATCCGTTGCCTGAATTGTAAAACGATCCCGTCGAGCCTGCCCATGCGCAGGTCAGTAAAAAGCAGGTACTTGAAAGTACCCTAATGATAAAAGAGTTTATTATCTTGCAGGAGATAATTAGCGCATAGAAATTAAAACACTTTGTTAGGTATATAAGGCCTTGGATTTTAAGAATAAAGTCAGTATGAAAATTATACTCAACGGAACAACACAGTGTGTTCAATTATACTTAAAATAAGTACATGTATATAAAAAATATGTTAAAATTATAAGTTAGAGAAATACAGTCCACTCGAAAATAGAATCTAAATTTAAAAAATAAAAATTTTACAGTCAATCTTAAAACAAAAATTTGTTTTTGAAATAAGAATTAAAAAAAAATTCAGTCCGTTCGAAAAAATAAAATTAATATTAAAAAAAAATTTTATTTACAATCAAACTAAACTTAAAAAAAAAAAAATTTCAAAGTAAATATATAAAATGTTGTCCGACAAAGTAATAGAGCTATTGTCGTGGCAGTCAGAGATAGTGAAAAGAGTCAGGCAATTAGAAGGAAAGCAAGAAGTCGATTTAGTAGAAATAGGGGAATTGCAAAAAAGGTTTCAATATAATCATACCGTATTGTGCAAAATTGGAGTAGTCGATCATGATTACTTCAATACAAAACAATATGATGTGATAATGGCAGTAATAGAAAAATTAAAGAAAATAAAAAAGATACTGTCAACAAAGTACCAGAAAAAATGGCAAATATAGGAAGCGTTAGCAATGAAAAGTCTGATATAGAGAGAAGGGCAGACACATTTGATAGGCAGGTAGAAGTATTAAATGAATACTTAAATGAAACTCAGGCAGACATTAAAGGTAAAAATATAGACATGTTCAGCCTAAGAAAAAGAAAAATAATATTTCTGTGGGCAGAAATAGAAAAAGATATAAATTTTTTCATAGAGAGGTTTGAAAAGAATTTAACATTCGATAAGGAAATTAAAATGCTAGGTTTCGATGTAGAGAATGTAATACAAGAACTTGAAGAACAAATTGAAAACAATTGTAAACCAAAAATAGATGGTTACAAAAACAAAATAGAGGAGCTACCAATACTCCCAAAAATGCAGGTACCCACCTTCTATGGGGATTCTAAAGAGTGGGATCTGTTCTCAGAGTTATTTAACGAGTTTGTTCAAGATAGAGAAGATTTGAGTCCATCCCTTAAATTTAATTATCTGAAAATGGCTTTGAAAGGAGAAGCAAGATGCATGGTGTCGCATTTGCTGATAGGTGCCACGTAAAATTTTAACGCGACTTGGGAATAACTAACCAAGCGCTATGAAAACAAACGCAAAATATTGTCCGAACAACTAAATAGGCTTATAGAGCTACCAGTGCTGAACAATGATTCAGCAAAACATATCAAAACATTTATTGATTCAATTAATGAATTAATTCATTTAATAAAGTTGAAAACAAGATTATCAGAAGACGTTGATGTAATTTTTGCACACATGATTATTCGCAAGTTTAATAAAGAAACTTTGCAATTGTATGAAAATCATGTCAAAAGAACAAAAGAAGTTCAAAAATTGTCCGACGTAATGGAGTATTTAGAGCAAAGATTGAGTGCTCTAAGCTCAATAAAGGACGAAGAGAAAAAGCCGAAAATCTATAAGGACTTTTCAGATAAATGCCAGGGCATTATGCATTACAATGCTTTAAATTCAAGAGCATGAATCCAGTAGAAAGGTCAGAAGTTGCTAAAAAGGCGCAGTTATGTTTAAAGTGTTTGAAGCACTCAAGTGCCAAGAGGTGCACAAGTGAAATTTGATGTGCAAAATGCAACAAATCCCACCACACAATGCTTCACTTTGAAAGAAAAGATAATGTGAACACATGTATGGCGGAAAGGCAAGCGCTGTTAGCGACAGCAGTTGTCATGGTAAAATCAGCAACCGGGGGATACGAAAAGTTGCGAGCATTGATTGATAGTGGGTCACAAACAACAATCATATCTGAAGAGGCAGTCCAGATACTTAAATTACCTAAATGGAAAGCTAGCACAAAAATAAGTGGAGTATCCTCAACAGAATCTAGCATATCTAAATATAAGGTAAAAGTATGTGTAGATACTTTAAACCCCAATAAGGAGCCACTTGCAGTTAATGCAATAGTTTTGCCGAAACTGATGAAAGCGCTCCCAATAGAAACAATAAATGTTGATAAAAATAAATGGAAAGGATATATATTAGCTGATCCACATTTTAACAAACCAGGTCGGATAGATATAGTTATTGAAATTGACCTGTATACTCACATTTTAAGAAATGGGGTAGTAAGAATAGACGGGCTTCTCGGTCAAAATACAGTATTTGGGTGGATAGTGTCTGGGTGCACCAAATCCAAAGGAAAGGAAAAAATAGTCGCGTCGGTAATTGAAGCTGGAGATTTAGAGAGATTTTGGGAAATAGAAGAGGACGATAAAGAAGATGCAGAAACAACAATCTGCGAGGAAAATTTCGCTAAAACAACAAAAAGAGAATTTGATGGAAGATATACTGTAACAATTCCATTTAAGGAAGAAAAAGAGTTAGGAGAATCAAGACCACAAGCGATCGCAAGATTCCTAAACTTAGAAAAAAGATTCAAACAGAATAAACAGCTTAAGGAAAATTATAGTAATTTCTTAAAAGAATATATGGACTTGGGACATATGGTCGAGTCAAACGAAAAAGCGAAGTATTATCTACCTCATCAGGCAGTGTTAAACGACTCTAGTCTCACAACCAAGTTGAGAGTTGTTTTTGATGCATCCGTAAAAACTACGAACAACACATGTTTAAATGATATAATGTGGGTGGGACCGAGAGTACAAAAAGATATTTTTGACGTCATATTAAAATGGCGCAAGTGGCAATGTGCGGTTTCGGCAGATATAGAAAAAATTTATCGGCAAATAAATGTTGACAATAAAGATCAACAATACTTGCATATTCTGTGGAGAGAAACTCCAAATCAACAAATTAAAAACTACAAGCTCACAACAGTGACATACGGTACCGCGTCAGCTCCTTACTTAGCAACAAGAGTGCTAGTAGAGATAGCAAACAATTGTAAAAATAAATTCATTGGGGAAACAATTAGAAACGATATTTACATGGATAATCTAATGTCTGGAGCAGACTTCATACAAGACTGCCCAAAAAAAAATAAAAGAAATTACATTGGAATTAGCAGATGCTGGGTTAAATTTGAGAAAATGGGTTGCAAATAAACCAAAAATTATAGAACATGTAGAAAATACTGGAGAAAATAAAGTAATAGTTATTGAAGAAGATGAATCTGTTAAAACATTGGGACTACAGTGGCATTTTATCCCGCCGGCAGGACCTCACTTTAGAGGTGTTTGGGAGGCCGGAGTAAAATCAGTGAAATATCACTTAAAAAGGGTAATAGGCGACAACAATTTAACATACGAAGAAGTGCATAAGGGCAAAGACAATAAAGTCAGGGTAGTTAAAGTAAAATTACAGGATAGGTTTTCTACAAGACCAGTTACCAAAGTCTGCCCACTTATTGGCATACAAGCACACGACAAATGAGAGAATGAAGAGAAAGATGGTAATAATGAGATGAGAAGCTCTAGTAGACTAAGAGGCTCAAAACTTGGATTAATGATGATGCTGATACTGATGCTGTTCTGCCAAGTATCAAGCACAAACCCGTTAAGGGAAAGGAAAGAAACTGCAGGCCATCGCCTTTGTCGGCCCGCCGCAGAATGTTCACGCATGAACACGCTCACCGAACCTCACTTGGTTCTCGGCAATACCACAAATATATTGATCCAAACTGCAGCTACCTGCATAATAATAATAAAATAATAAATAAGTATTGCACATGGGTCGCTAAGATTGTAAAGTGACCCGCAATAAATAGGTAATGAGAAAAATATAAATAATAAATAAATACTGCACATGGATCGCTAAGATTGTAAAGTGACCCGCAGTAATTAGTTCTTGGTAGAAATATAACCAAAAAAGGTAAACAAATATACCTAAATAAACAAAGATTATGACCGTCTGCTGGTGATAATGTACCACAGCAGGCCTAATTTAAGATACGCTGTTAGTATATAAGGCCTAGGATTTGTCAGAATAAATTAGTATCATTACAGAACTCAAGCGTGAGCAGTCGTTTTCATTTTGTTAGTGAAGCGTCCGTTCACCGTACTTCATTTCTCTTGTTGTTTTTCAAGAACTTGAGTTTGGCAATTTTAGACTTTTGCTTGAATCTACTTGCTGCTGCCCAACATGGAAGGATAGTATAGACTTAATATGAACTTTGCCCAATTTTGATGCTTATCGTGATATATTTATTAAAATTTCTATTTTATGTGTTTATTTTTATTTTGGCAATAAGGTAGGGCATTCATTACTTATACACAAGCTGCTTTTTATTTAATAAACTAACACTAAAATATTTAAACAGTCAAAATAAATTATATAAACGAGAAGTGCTAGTGGTGGACACCCCATTGGTTTTCTTGACATAAAACTGTGAAAATTCAACATAAAGCTTATTTGTTGGTATCGTAGGAGAGATAGTTCAATGGCGCATCGATCTGTCTAAGGCAATATAGGGGAGTGTCACACATAGACCGCTAAAAGGGTCCTTAGTGAGGACGGTGATTGAAGATGGTTAGGACTATCTCGATGTCTGGTCCGGTGGAGTATGTGTGCTACGGAAGAACGCTAGAGAAGCTTTTTGGGTTCCTGCTTGCTGGCTTTTTCGAGCGAAGCTAGAAAGGGAATTTGGAAGTAGCATAGTCTTTGTGCTGCCAGTGCGGAGCAGCTGCAAATGAGGCGTTCAAGCGTTTCCTTGACACCTGGATCCTAGCATTTCCTGCATTTGTCGTTTTTTGTTATGCCAAGGCTTTTCGCGAGTACTGCGACTAGGCAGTGGCTTGTCAGGAGGCTCACAAGCTTTCGGCTGTCATGCCTTTGTAGCTTTAGCATATATTTCATTAGTTTGTCGTCGTATATTTTGCACATTTAGGGTATTCAGTAGCTATGCTACGTGCGTAAAGTGCTAAAGTGTTATATGAAAGCTTTACAACAAACACACAGATGCATTTTTAACACAGCAAACATGCCCCTGGGTATGTTTGCTACTATTGTACTATATGTGTTATTGAGTGGTTGCCAGACTATTTATAAAAACAGCTGCTTTCGAGATTATTGAATTAGTGAAATTAGGTCACACTAGGCGAGTTTTGGTTGTCAAAGTAAGTAAATTTTATGATTTATTAATTTAAAAGACTAAACTGATGTTTTTAACAGTGGAAAGGAAGAAAAATTACGAAATTATTTTCAATTCAAAAATTTGCAGCTGGGAAAAGAGGATAGAATGCAAAAATTAGAGCTAGAAGTAAAATATAAGAATGCGTAAGTGTTGATATAAATAAAAAAACATTTATTTTCTGAATAATAAAGAAAGTTTTTCAATTATTATTTATGAAAACAACAACTTTTTTCAGCTTATCAATTGCTCAATTCAATTTAACTTTCGATTGTAATGTCATCGAACTGGCAAACAGCTGACTTAGCACAAATACGACAAAAGAAACGTAAAAAGTGCACTCACTAGCTACACTGTATTATATATAACACTTTACGCACATAGCATAGCTACTGAATACCCTAATTATTTTTAAGATTTTGCAGTCAGAGGTGTTTGTCCACCTTAGTACTGCTGAGTACCGTGTTTCCATGTAAGAGTGTATCGTCGCACCTTGCTTAGCCAGAGTGTATACTATTTCGTTGCCCTCGAAGCCCTGATGGCTTGGAACCCAAGAGATGCGCACTTTTTTAAATGTGCCGAGTGCATTTAATGTTTCTCTGCTCGCCTGAAATTCCTAGAGCTTATTTAGTGGGCCTGCAAGGCTTTGATTGCCGCCTGACAGACCACGAATATGTTTACTATGTCCTGCATTGAGTTTGTTTGTAAGACTGCTTCTGCTGCTTTCCTTATTGCGAATATCTCCGCCTGTAATATGCTGCAGTGGTCCGGGAGCTTGTATGACAGGCAGCGTACTGCGCCGACTCCCTCCCTAATTTTTGAATCGTCTGTATATATGTTAATGGCCGTCTGCTCTGTACCAGTCATCTTTTCTTACGAGCATGGGCGTAAAGTTGAAATTTTTTCTTGGGGTCATATAATCTGTTTGTGTATGTTTGTTTTGTAAGCATTTAGTACATAAACTGACTGCTAAAAAGGCGTCGCAATTAGCACTTGTAACTAGTTGGACTACGGATGGGGAATTCCATGGCGATGAGGAAAAAACTTTGTTTGTTGGTACAAAGTAAAGAACTGATATTTTATTCATGAAAGTAAGAATATTTATTGGAAAAAATAGCTTAGTTTGCATAAGTGTAATATCAATATAAATTGGGTTATTGTGAACGCAGCAATTGCTTGCCAATGCAGAATTGCATATTGGCAATTTCCGCGTTGACTGACCGCTGTTTTGGTAAATCGTTATGTGTGTCGGTTTCGCTGTGATTAGCAGTTTTTGTACTTAAGACAATAATACGTATGGTGTTGCATTTAATTGACCTCGTTAAATTATAATTGTCTGTCATATATTGTGTGTGCTGTAACTTAAATGTATATATAATAACATAGGTCAGTATTTGACATAGGCAAATTGTACTTATTATTGTGTGTCATTTATGTGGGCTGTGACGTAAATGTATATACGCCTTAACATTCTCCCGGCCGTTTAACAGGTGTTCAACCATCTTCCTGTTCTTTTGTGAATCGTCTTGGTGATGCGGCTGGATCAGGTGTATTGATGACTTCATTCCTGGGAACCGTTGATTGCACAGTCCATAAGCGTTTCTTTCGCATTGCATAGGCACATAGCAATATGATGGATATAGCTGAGGCAGCAGACGATGCTATATGATTATGTAGGACTGAACTTGATTGGTTAGGCAACTCTAGATTGTTCAGTGTTGCCAACTTCTGCTGTAAGTTGTCCAGATCCTTGCCTTCTTGACAACGTTGATAGTTGAATTAAGTACTGATGTTTGATTTTCCAGTAAGTGCAGTAGAAATGCTTCGTTGGTTTTTACCTCCTCTATGATTTGGTCATTTTATTGGCGTAGTCCGAGTCTAAAACTCCAAATAGACTGCTTGCAATGTTGCCAACTGCATCAAATGGTGATCGGCGTTTTCGTGTGTGTTGCAAGAGTGCGTTTGCCATTTGTAATTCGTCGAATAGGTGCCGAAAATGCTGTGATATGGAATCACATGAGTGCACATTATTTAGTTCTGGACATATGTATTTGAACTCCTTTATTCCCAAATCGAATGTCTTCATATCGCGCCAGTAAGGTTCCAATTCATAATATATAATTATGGTCCAGTCGGAAATTGCTCTCTTTGTTGTTCCAATTTTTTCATAAAATATTCCAGGCTTTGTGTCGAACCTTTCCACGGACACCGACTGTGTCTGCACCAAGGGCAACATGAAAAGAAGAACTAAAATGGATGATGTGATTGTTGGCGACATAAGTCGTTTCCGCTGTACGGGTGGCGCATCATGTTTTTCTGTGTCCTCTGTTTCGTTGATAGTTCGTTTTTTGGCCATGTCTTCTGGAAATAGTGGCGAAAGTCTGCTTATAGGGCGCTTGTAGGTGCCTGAGTCAGTTTTAACGTCAACCACCCTGACATAATTGTCTTGTCCTGGGTATGTTTTGACAATGCGTCCCATTGGCCAACTCATCACAGGTATGTTGTCTTCCTTGACTAGCACCAGCATGTCTTCCTTTATGTTGGAATTGACGGATTTCCACTTGTGCCTGGCTTGCAGTTCTTGCAAGTATTCTTCCGACCATTGCTTCCAGAATTCTTGCTTTAGTCTGGATACCAACTCCCAGTGCTGTACCAAGGATTTTCATTGCGGTCCGTGTTTACATCAGGGGGAGCAGTCAACGCTTCCCCAATCAAAAATTGTGCTAGAGTGAGGGCGGCAGTGTCCATTGGGTTATTTGACATAGGAGTAATTGGGCGAGAATTGAGGATTGCTTCAATTTCGATAATCACCGTGTTTAATTCTTCAAATGTAAGAGATGCAGTATTGGTTGTGGTGACCAAAAGTCTTATTGCAGACTTGACCGCAGCCTCCCATAACCCTCCAAATGATGGCGCGCGTGGTGGAATAAATTTGAAGGCAACTTGTTTTTTGTTGCACTTATTGATGATCTCGGCTTGGCTCTTTTCTCCAAATATTGACCCTTCCAGTTCCTTCAGCTGGTTGTTTGCTCCAACGAAGCTAGTGGCATTGTCACAATGAATCGACGGCTTAAGAAGCGTCGTAAGGCTCCCACAAAGGCGTCTGTTGTTAGATCACTAACCAGCTCACGGTGTACCGCCTTGGTGGCGAAGCAACAGAAAACAGCTATGTATGCTTTGTCTGGTTGCTTTCCTCGAAGTTTATGATGAATCCATATTGGTCCGCAGTTGTCTACGCCTGTAGTGAGGAACGGGCGTGTCGGTGTCACTCGATCGGCAGGCAAGTTGCCCATAATTTGGTTCATTAACTTTGGCTTTGCCTTGTTGCATTTCACGCAGCTGTGAATAATATTCCTTGACATGGGTTTGTCGTTCAGGATCCAACATTGTTGTTTTGCCGTTACACGTAAGGCTTGAGCGCCGCAATGCATGTTATCTTCATGCAACTCACGCAATAGCATTTTAAAAATTGGAAAATTGTTACTCAAAAAAAAGACCGTCTGCACCTTGTTGAGGCGACAGCGATGAAATAGGACTTATTTTGTCCACCGTATTGTAGCGTCGCAACATTTTGAGATCAGCAGTGAATTCAACCTGTTGTACTGTCCGCAAAATTAGGTTGCGAGCGTAATCCAATTCATTGATGCAGAGCGTAGAAGTTGCTGATCTGTATTTTTTGTAACAGGAGCGCAACATGTAAGTCACAGTGCGTTGCAACTTGTGGAACGAATGACTGTGTTTGCAAGTGTACAATTCTGCACCTATTGTAGATGGGGATATTGCCAGGCTTAAATGTTTTGTTTTCCTTTCCAGGTTGCTCGGAATGATGTTGGGTATGGTTGCCCATTTATCTGGAGACCCATGCAGGAACAGTAATCCATATAGCCATAGATTATTCTCAGGTAATCTTTGTGCAGATATTCCTCTTGAAAGAACATCCGCTGCGTTGTTAGTGGATGACACATGGCGCCATTGATTTTGGCTCGTCAATGCTTGGATCTTAGCTAGCCACAAATGTATGGAATTTGGAGGCAGCTGCATTGATCCATGGCAGGACGAATGTAGAATCTGACCAAAAGTATCGTGGTACTGTGTTTGAGTTCAAGTTGAGGTCCCGTCGAATTGTGTCCGCGAGCTCAGCACCCAATAGTGCAGCACTAAGTTCTAGTCAAGTGCAGCTCCTTTGTGACCGGAACCTTTCTGTCATATATATTTCGGGGAATTTGCATCGAATTTAGGCTATTCAAGTCCTCTCGATTCTTCCAGTCATTTTGAAGGGATCTTCCCAGAGTCGTTGCATAAAGATTTTGGCTTTCACAACGACGGGAGCGAACAAGCCTAGGGGGTCGAAGATTTGTGCCAGCTCAGAGCAAACGACACGATTAGTTGATTTCGTAGCTGTGCTGCTCTGAGCGCGGCCACAAAGTTGGTCTCCTTTGGGCAACCAAATAAGACCCAATGTCTTGATCCTGTAACTGTCCACTGTGTCCTCGAAGTTTACTTCGCTTGCAATGTCGTCCTTAAGTATCCCTCGCAACAATTGCTCGTTGTTCAAGCACCATTTTTGTAAGTTAAATACATAGGGACGCAGGATCTTTAACAGCTCTTCTCGAAATTGGACCGCTTCTTGGACTGAGTCTGCTCCTGTGAGGCAGTCGTCTACGTAGAAGTCATTTACTAATGCAGTGGCTCCTACTGGTGATTTGTCCATATGTGTTGCGCCCAAGTGATTCAGACTCTTTGTTCTTAAAAATGGAGCTGAGGCCGTGCCGTATGTAACTGTTTTGAGTCTATAGTACCTTAGCTGCTCCTTGGGATTGTTTCTCCAAACAATCATCTGGTGAAATTGGTTCTCTGGATTGATCCAAATCTGGTGGTACATTTTTTCAATGTCCGCAGTGAACACATATTTGTGTGTTCTGAATCTTAACAAGATTGACATTAGGTCACTTTGCACAGTGGGTCCTACTTGCAATATGTCGTTAAGTGACTTTCCTGTCGACGTCTTGCAGGATGCATCAAAAACTACTCGTAGCTTTGTAGTGCTGCTATCTGGTTTTTGCACACAATGATGAGGGATGAAGTCATGACTTCTGGGAATCTGTTGTGGTGACACTTCTTTCATGTGTCCTAGATCCTCATAATCCGACATGAACGCTGCATATTGCTTCCACGTATCTGCAGAAGATCTGCGCTCCAAAGATAAAAATCGTTTTGTCGCAATCTCCATGGAATCTCCCAAGGCTGAATAGTGTTCAGAAAATGGAAGGTTCACAATGAGTCGTCCGTCTACTGCCAACTGCAATTTCTCCAAAAAATGCTTTTCGCAATGGGCCTCAACAGGTGTTCGGTGTCCCTCTGCTGTTTCCATAATGTCCAGTGTCTAAAATCGTTCTAATAGTTCATTAGTTTCCTCATTAGTTGCTGCCGAACAAATGACTGATGATTCATTTGCTGCCTTAACTTTTCCTGCAACAATCCAACTGAATTCGGTCTTTTGCATAATTGGTCCAGAATGTAATATTCTGTGTTGCTGGGGGAACAGTATTGAGTAATAATGCTCTGCTCCAATCAACAGATCGATTTTACCTGGTTTGCTGAAGTACGGGTCAGCAAGTGGCAGATTGCTCGGTATGCTCCAACTCGAATTGTTGATCGCTTGGGCAGGTTGGTCCGATATTATATTTGGTAGTACAAATGCTTCCATTCGCATTGTAAAAATGCTGTGTAGCGACTTAATTGTCACATTTACACGAGCTTTGCTGATCCTTGTATTTCCTCCGATGCCTTCAATCCGGAGAGTTGTGTCATGACGTTTTAGTGCCAGCATTGTCACTAGCCTTTCAGAAATGACGTTGATCTGTGATCCAGAGTCCAGGAGTGCCTTGAATGTTGCCTGCTGTCCGTTATTTTCTTGTACAACTACCTTGGCTGTTGCTAGTAAGTTGTAATTTTGGTTGTTAGCGGATGCCACAACTTGTGGGTGTGGCTCTGCTGCTGAATAGCGTTCTCCAAATGTAGCAAAGTGTGGTGTGGTTCTTTTTGCATTTAAAACAACTGAACTTGCTAGGGCAAGCATTCGTCTTATGGTCATTTTTAAAACAGTTGACGCATAACTTTTGTCGTTGCACCCAATTAAGACGTTCGCTAACTGTTTTAGCGCGAAAGTCAATCCTGAGTCCTTTCAACGAAGCTAATGACTCAACTGTTGTGATGTACAGTTCTTTTAAAGACTTCACATCGTCGCTGCAGGTTTGTTGCAGCAGAAAACGATTCAATATTCTAGAAGCAATATCTCTAGGATTATTGTACGCATCAACTAAGATTTCCCATGCGTAGAGGTAATTTTCCTCCTTGAGATCAATGTGACGGATTAGTCTTTCCGCCTCTCTGATTACGCTGGTTGGCATTCTAGTTTCATGTATCATACATGAGAACATATCAAAGAGCTGAAACCACTTGAGTATATCACCATCAAATTTTGGAATGGAGATGCGTGGTAATTTTTTGTTATCGGACACCGTACTATTTGACTTGTCTGTCAGTACGTTCCTGTTTGTGGCGGAGGATCCAAAAGATGAATAAGACACAAATGGTGATGTTGTAATGTGTAGTGACTTTATTCAGCGTGCGTGTTGTTGGATATATGTAGTTTTATTTCCAGTTTTGTTTGTTATTTGTAGTAATTGAAGATTTAATTGTAGTAATTGTAGATTTAGTTGTAGTAATTGTAGATCTGGTAGGATTAAGCGTAAACACGTCTGTGTTTCTCAAGTAAGAAATTGGGACTGGTAACCGCGCCCAGAACCAACTGTTGAAGCTCTTTTAGTGTTAACAGAAACTTCAACGGTATATTTGAAAACTCAATATATAAGTAAAATGTTCGTTATGCGTCATGGTTCTGAGTCGGTTACCTTTTCTGGCATCAACATCCTCCCCCCTCTTGCAATGAATTGCAATGGAGCTACTGGCCGCAGGTCCCGGACAGAATCCAGCCAAAGACCGAGTTCTGGGCCATCGGCAGACCATTGACACTCGGGAGCACTCCGTTGAGAATGATGTGAGGATACACATCTGCTCCGAGTGCTATGGCTAGAGTCGACGGACGGTACCATCGATCGTCGGCCAGGACAATACCTTTATACTGATCGGTGTCGATCGTGATGGGCTTTAGCGGAGTGCGGCAGCTGAAGGTGGGGTCGACTCGGAGGATGACTTCCTTGCAGAAGTTGGTCACCCCTGATCTCAGAATCACCGTGCAGACACCTTCCGCACCGACACGGGTGACGGATAGCTTGAAGGCCGTTGCCAAAGATGTGACGATGCGGCTAGTGGGGCTGCACAAGTCAACCAAGACCTTGACGTCGAAAACTTTGACGCCGGTGTCGAGCTTGATCACCGCCGTCGGAAGCACGCTCACCGCCTTGTGTTGGATTAGAGACATCAACGAAGTGTGCATGCCAGGAGGGTGTGACGGCTGGAGACGATGCTGAGCGGTTGGAGACCGCGAACGAGAAGCTTCTGCTGCCCGGGGTTCAGTTGCACGCCCCCGCTCTCTCGACGGGAGGACGTTGCGTTGGGCCTCCTTGAAATGCAGCAGCGTGTGGTGATCCCGGTGGCAGATTTTGCACCTGCCCGCACTGCGACAGGATTGCCCGGAGTGCTGATGAGCTAGGCAGTTTGGGCAGTATTTAATAATGAGTACGGCTCGGAGGCGCTTCTCAGCCGTGAGTCGCAAGAAGCGCTGGCACTTCCGTAAGGCGTGGACTCCTCGACACATCCTGCACCGAAATGAGTCGGTGCCGATGGGGCGGCTGTGCTGCGTGGGCTTGCGAGAGGGCATTATTATTGCTCTACAAAGAAAAGTCCGAAAAGGAAAGAGGATATAAATATTTGAATTCATTGGTACTTGACAATTAACACGGAGGTACGTGGACAGCACAGAACGAGTGTTTTTAAGGATGAATGGTCACGTGCTCAATGAGCCTTCGGACTCTGAGGGCTTAGGAATTTTATCTTCCATCGGAAGTAGGATAAGCTTTGCGATCGGCCTACGTATGGTGCCACGAGTGGTGAGCACATCTACCACGCGAACCTTGTCGTCACTGCCAGGAATGGTCAGGGTTATTCGGCCAAGGCGCCACTCGTTTGTCGGCAGGTTATCTTCTTTAACTACGACCATATCACCGATTCGCAAGTTTCGTACAGGTGACTGCCACTTAGTTCGCTTAAGGAGCTCTTTAAGATACTCATCCTTCCAACGGAAGCAGAATTGTTGGTGGAGAGCCTTCAAGCGTTGCCAGCGATTCAGAATAGAAGTGGCCTTTTCGTTTATTTCTGGTTCGGAGACAGAAATGAGGGGGCCACCTGTCAGGAAATGGCCCGGAGTTAGTGCAAGTAGGTCCGTAGGGTCTTCGGACATCGGAGAGATCGGCCTCGAGTTGAGACACGCTTCAATCTTGGCCAGTAGAGTCGAAAGTTCTTCAAACGTGTATTCGACCGTGGATGTGGTCTTGTAGAACAAAGATTTGAAACTCTTCACCCCAGCCACCCATAGGCCTCCCATATGTGGAGCGCCTGGTGGGTTGAAGTGCCAGGATAGGTTTTGGTGGATGTGTTTTGAGATAACGCCAGTCCGTACTGCTTCCAGGAAGTCGCGCGATAGAGTTTTCTCCGCCCCGACGAAGGTTTTACCATTATCCGAGTGCATCTGTTGTGGACACCCACGCCGCGCTACAAATCGGGAGAAAGCCGCAAGAAACTTCTCGGTCGTAAGGTCTGAAGTCGCCTCCAGATGAATTGCTTTTGTACTAAAGCACACGAATACACACACGTACCCCTTTGTGATCAAACACGCGCGACCGGTGTAGTTTTTCACGTCGAAGGGTCCGGCAAAGTCCACGCCTGTGTGTGTAAACGGTCTCGCGAAGGACGAGCGTTCCGTTGGCAGATCTCCCATCATCTGCGTCTGTAGCCTTTTCCGATAGATAACACAGACTTTGCAGGAGTTGATGATGGACTTGACGAGAATCTTTAGTTTCGGGATCCAGAACTTAGAACGGATGAGACGCATTATAAGCTGGTTTCCCCCATGCAAGGATATGCGATGGGTGAACCTAACTAACAACCGTGCGAAAGTTGACGAACAGGACATGATGATGGGATGGCGCTCATCATAGCGTAACGACTGAGACGCTCTCACGCGCCCACAGGCCCTTAGAATTCCCTTGCCGTCGAGGAACGGATTCAAATTACGGATGTGACTTGAGACAGGGATTTGCTGGTTTTGAGCCAAACTTTTGACCTCGATCGCGTAATCCCTACGCTGCGCAAGAAGGATCAGCAGCTCTTGAGCTTCGGACAACTCACTGGAACTGAGTTCGATTGTAATGGGATTGGCAAGCTTCTTGCCTCTCGCAATAGACCGCCGGAGATAGGCGATGACGCGAAGCGCTTTGTGGAATTCGGAGAAAATGCTAAGAAAATCGGACATTGGAGGCAGCTTTGCCAAATTGCATTTAATAGTGCGCTGCTCTAAGGCTGTATCTGGAATCGGAACAGATGAGATAGGCCACTGGGTTTGAGGCAGTTGAAGCCATTCCGGCCCGTGCCACCACAGAGAGTTGTCTACCAGATCTTGCGCTCGGACTCCTCTACTCGCAAGATCTGCCGGATTACGCTAATTTCAGCAATTTTGGCCACTCGGTTGGCAACGAAAGTTGTCCACTTGCAAGGTGGTTTATCCAACCAGGACAACACAATTGTGGAATCTGTCCAGTAGAAAAGTTTAAAATTATTGGCTGGCAATTCATGGAGAAGGGCTGAGGACAGTTCAGCTAGTAGGACTGCCCCGCACAGTTCTAACCGGGGCACTGACAGGGATTTCACCGGAGCTACCCTCGTCTTGGCAGTAAGGAGATGGGTGGTTACTTTGCTTGCCATTTCAAAGCGGACATAAATTGCTGCGCCGTACGCACGCTCCAACGCGTCGCAGAATCCGTGGTACTGCAGCTTCCCTTGTGGCTGGACACGCAACCAGCGTGGAATGCGAATTTCCCTTAAAGCAGGATAGCTTTCAAGATATTCCTGCCACTTGCTGATCAGATCCGATGGCAATGGCTGATCCCATTCCAGTTGCTTGAGCCAGATTTCTTGCATAAAAATCTTAGCCCGAATGATGAAAGGCGCCAGCCACCCGGCTAGGTCGAACCATTTTGCGATTTGGGACAGGACCTCCCGCTTCGTATAAGAAACTTGAAAGACGGCGTCAGCAGGCATGAAAAAGAATTCGTCGCTGCGCGCTTGCCAGCGTATGCCCAGGGTCTTTGCCGTACTGGAGTCCTTGATCTCTAGAAACTCCTCGCATAACAAATGCTCCTTGGGGATGTCTTGAAGGACTTCCTCAGCGTTCGAAGTCCATTTCCTTAGGGGAAATCCAGCGCTGTCCATAGCATGTCGCAGTTCCGCGATGGTCGTAACGGCCTCTGTCTTCGAGTTTGTCCCAGCGAGGATGTCATCTACGTACATGGAATCGGAAATGACCTTGCTTGCGAGAGGATACTGCAAGCGTACGTCTTCCGCTAGAAGCTGAAGCACCCTGAGCGCCAGAAATGGGGCACAGTTTACCCCGAAGGTGACGGTGTTGAGCTCAAAGTCCCCAATCTCGCCGTCGGCCTTCCGAAAGAGGATTCGCTGGAACGGAGTGTGTCTAGGGTCCAGTAGGATTTGACGATACATTTTCGTGATGTCAGCGTTGAAGACATACCGAAAATATCGCCACTTGAGGATCTGCATTGTGAGATCGGACTGAAGAATGGGTCCTGGATGAAGGATATCATTCAGGCTCTTGCTATTTGAGGATGGACAATAGACGTTGAAAACAACCCGCACCTTGGTAGTGGTGCTATCAGGCTTAAATACAGCTTGGTGTGGTAAATAAAAAATTGCATTTGGCGGAGTTGCCATGGGGTGAGATTTATCTCATGTGACCCATATCGAGATATTCTTGGAGCACGGAGTTGTATTGCTCTTTTAGAATGGCGTCTCTGGATAAACGGTTCTCGTTTTTAAGGAACTGGGCCTGTGCAATAGACCTTGAATGACCTAAGACGATGTCATCCGGATTTCGGAATGGAAGGGTTACCACATATTTGCCACACTCGGTAGTCATTTGTCAAAATGACAAAATTGGACTCACATATGGAGTCGGCTTCCTTGACCAGCTTCGCTGGAACATCCTCCACCTCCCAAAATTTGGAAATAAGCTGGTCCAGTTTCATCCCTTCGTTGGCCGAAATTCTCGTCGAGAAGGATGAAACGGACCGCGGTACAATCTTTCAAAGTGGGCCGGTGAGAATCCAGCCAAACACGGTTTCTTGCCCAAGGAGCGAGCCACAAATATGTGCATGAGACCCGCTTAAGATGACAGATGGAAGGATATCCGCGCCGATCAGCAAATCAATTTGTGAGCTCTGATGGAAGGTGGGATCAGCCAATTCAATGGCTGGGAGGTCTCTTAATGAACTTTGTGGAATGGAGGCTGAGGGTAGGTTACCCGCCAGCTGCGGAAGAACGAACGCTGATGCCTCTATATGTAACCTGGGCTTTGTTGGAGAGCCTAAGGTGAAATGGCATAACTTTTGAACTTGGGCTGCCACTGCTTGATTCAGCCCCGAAACTTGAGCTTGCACGGACTGGAAGGGCAGCTTTATTAAGTGAAATAATCGCTCAGAGATGAATGTCGCCTCTGAGCCTGAGTCGATTAAAGCAAGAGCGGTGTACGTGCATCCCCGATGGCATACATTTACAACCGCCGTGCCGAGTAAGACACTCTGCTCGTTAGCGGCAAAATAGGTTTGCACATTTGCCGCGGAATGGATCGTAGTGGACTGTATATTCGCATTGGAACTTGTATTGGAATCTGTATTGGAATTGACCGGACCACTGTCGCCTCGATGTAGTAAAGTGTTGTGCCGCCCTTTGCATGTAAAACAATTGTGTGCACTCGTACACTCTTGTAACTGGTGCCCTCTTGCGAAACAATTCAAGCAGAGTTTTTTTTGCTTGATGTAAGATGCCCGCTCATTAACGGGCATCTGTAGAAAACGAAGGCACAGACGGACAGGGTGGTTCTCTTTGGAGCATAAGTCGCAAGTCTTACTTTTCGGAATGACTTGCGCTTCGAAAGAATTTACCCTCTTAGGGGCTTGGTTGTTCCGGGAAATAGAAGCTGAGGAATTGTGGGGCGTGGAAGTGGGTTTCACGTCCTCAATAGCTTCGAGCGTGCGATAGCGTTCGTTGAGGAACGCACTTAAATCGTGCCACGCTGGAATTTCTGATTTGTTGGAAATGGACTGTTCCCACAAGGAAAGTGTGAGTTTTGGCAGTTTTGACGAACACAGAAAGACTAGAATACAATCTGCGAACTGGGAAGACGCGTCGATATCGGAATGCTCTAGCGCCGTCAAGCATCGTTGGATGGTACTTTGGAGCTCCTTGATTGCTGCACCAGATTCGTGGTTAACCGGGGACAGGTTAAACAAAATTTTTAGTTGGCTGGTGACAAGCAGCCTCTTATTCTCGAAGCGCTCGCAAAGTGCTGCCCACGCAGTCGCAAAACCATCGTTGGTAAGCGGGAATTTGGCGATTATATCATTGGCCTCACCCGCTGTCTTGGAGTTGAGATGGTACAGTTTCTCAACCGGAGTCAACCTCGGATTGTTGACATAAATTGCGGAAAACAGATCGCGGAACGTCGGCCAGCGCAGGTAGTCCCCTTGGAAAACCTCTGTGTCACACGGAGGGAGGCGACAACCCCCGGAGAAGGGCAAAGGAGTGGGTATTTCGACCCTTTCGGATGCGGTCGCACCCTTTATCGCCCCCTTCAAGCGTGAAAGGCACCTTTCATACACGGTGTAGCAGTGTTCATATTTCGCCTCCATGGTAGAAATATCTTCATCGGCACCTTCCTGTCTGAGTGCTTTTGAACATACTTCATACTCTGTCTCAACCTTTTCCCAAAAAACTTGCAGGCGGTCGCGGCGAATCTCGAAGGTAAAAATATTATCTTCGTCGGATGCGGGAGCAATAACACGAGACTCAAACTGGATAAGTTTGTCAGATGCGGAAATAAAAGTAACTAACGACATGGTTGGATTTTTCTTTACGGATCTGGTTTTTACCGGACTACGTTCAGGATGCACTACCTTTGCTTTGGATTGTAGTGTGCTCGGAAATCGCGATGCCGTTGAAGCTGGCGAAGGAAGAAGTTCCTTTTTAACACGGCTGGTAGGATTCAATTTTTTCTTGTCACTCTGCTGAGGTGCTTTTTTATGAAGAACAGAAGCTTGTGACCCTGATGGAGCGGACGAAGTAGAGTGGCGACGTGCAACTTGGGAGACTGTAGGATTTTGTGTAAGTTTCTTTGGATTTTTATTGGTCTCTTTGGACCCTGTGGACATGCTATGCTCACAAATTTATAAGAATGAGATTGTGTGCCAAATTAACTGGAACGTTAGGTGGGCCACGACAATATCAAAATGAAGCGGATTTATGGAAACAAATACTTTGTGTCCCAAAAACTGTTAGTGGAACACCGGAGAGTGGTACTGACAGATAAACGATATAAAAGCAAAGTTGGGAGAAATTCTTTATATAAATTATAATAATTTTTATTTAATATGATAGATGAAGGTTAGGTTAGGTTATGCCGGCTGGCACTCCCAGGGGGAGCGCCACACATAGACCGCTGAAGGGTCCTTAGTGAGGCCGGTGTTTAGAGGTGTTGAGGGCTATCCCGATGGTGTCCAAGTGGTGTCCAGCTGGGTAAGCGTACTTCGGGCAAATGCCAGAAGCTTGTTGGGTTCCCGCTTACTGGCTTCATCGAGTGAAGCTAGAAAGGGAGCATGTAGATAGCGTAGTCTTTGTGCTGCCAGTGCGGGGCAGCTGCACAGGAGATGCTCAAGCGTTTCTTTGACACCAGAAACGTTGCATTTCCGGCATTCGTCGTTGTCAGTTATGCCTAGCCTTTTCGCGTGTACTGCGGTTAGGCAGTGGCCTGTGAAGAGACCTACCAGCCTTCGGCAGTCATGCCTTTTAGCATTAGTGCATATTTTGTTAGTTTCTCGTCGTAGGTTTTGCACATTATTCTTGAGATTCTGCAGTCGGAGGTGTATGTCCACCTTCGTACTGCTGTGTCCCGTGCCTGTGTCTCCATATAGGAGTGTAACGTTCGCAGGGAGATCGGGACATCAACAATGTCACTGTTGAGTCCCGTTGCACCTTGCTTAGCCAGAGTGTCCGCTGTTTCGTTGCCCTCGAAGCCCTGGTGGCTTGGAATCCAGTAAATGCGCACTTTTTTAACGGTGCCGAGTGCATCTAGCGTTTCCCTGCACGCCAGGACATTCCGAGAGCTTATGTGGTGAGCCTGTAAGGCTTTAATTGCCGCCTGGCTATCTACGAATATGTTCACCATGTCCTGCGTTGTATTCGTTTTTAAGACTACTTCTGCTGCTTTCCTGATTGCGAATATCTCCGCTTGGAATATGCTGCAGTGGTCCGGGAGTTTGTAAGACAGGCTCATGGGTGGTTCGGCGCAGTATACTGCTGCACCGACTCCCTCCATCATTTTTGAGCCGTCTGTATATACGTTGATGGCCGTCTGCTCAGCTCCTGAGCGCCAATCATCTTTTCCTAGGAGTGTGGGCGTTTAGTTAAAATTGTTTCTTTGGATCATATAGTCTGTTTCGACTTGGATCCCTCTTCCAATTATACTATGCCCGTAATTGAGTGTCTTCATGTTGCCTATCGTGCAAAGACGTTGAGCAGTCTTTTTTGCTGTTAGGCGTGCCTGTATGTCCACGGGGTTGACATTAAGTATTGTCTGTAGTGCTTTGGTTGGTGTTGTCCTCAGCGCCCCTGTGATGCATATAAGTGCATGTCGCTGAGTTTTTTCCATTCGTTTTAGGTATGTGGATTTCTCTGTGGCTTCCCACCATACCAGTATTCCGTAGAGTAGTATGGGGCGCACAATCGAGATGAGAATCCAGTGTGTCAGTCGTGGTGAGAGTCCCCAAGTGCTACCCAACATCTTTTGCGATGTATAAAGTGCATTGGTGGCTTTCTTCACCCTTTCCTCCACATTGAGCTTCCAACTCAACTTGCTATCCAATACTATCCCTAGGTATTTGATACTCTCTTTCGGTATCAGTGCCTTATCGTTTATTTTTGGTGGAGTCCAGCGAGGTACCTTGTATCTCTTTGTGAAGAGAATGAGGTCCGTCTTGTCCGCGTTGATACTTAGACCGGCTTCCATGGCCCATTCTAGTATCTCTTTAAGTGTGTGATCCATGACAGAGCTGATTGTCGATGGACACTTGCCTGTGATAATTATGCTTATGTCGTCTGCATAGGCAGTTATCTTCGGGGCTTTCCGTTTGAATTTTTTAAGAAGTCCGTTTACCACCAAGTTCCACAGTAGGGGTGAGAGCACTCCTCCTTGGGGAGTGCCACACTTGGCTTCCCTGATTGCGGTAGTGGTTCCCCATTCCGCTAGTATTCTCCTGCTGCTCAGTAAGCTCTGAACCCAAGAGTATACTGCTACTGCTGGGGTCACAGCTCTTAGGCTGTGCATTATTGCTTCCGTCGACACATTGTTGAATGCGCCTGAGATGTCGAGAAATGCGCCTAGGGCGTATTCTTTGTGGTGTAGTGCTTCCTCTATGGTAGCTACAAGGGAGTGTAGCGCTGTTTCCACCGACTTGCCCTTTGTGTATGCGTGTTGGTTCTGCTCTAGAGTCATTTCTGTATTCTCTCTGATGTGGAGATCTATCAGCTTTTCAAGCGTTTTCAGGAGGAACGAAGTCAGGCTAATGGGTCTGAAGTCCTTCGGCAGCACGTGGCTACATTTTCCAGCTTTTGGCAGGAAAATTACCCGTGCTGTCCTCCAGGCCTCCGGCACATAGCCATACCTAAGACAACCTCTGAAAATTTCCCTCAGCCATGGAGTGATCACATGTTTGACCTTCTGCATCATGGCCGGGAATATTCCGTCTGGACCTGGTGATTTGTAGCTCTCAAAGGAGTCTATCGCCCACATTATCCGTCGCGTTGTCGTGATACCTTCCGGAATTTCCACTGTTGTGGTTGGGTGTATCGATTGCGTGTTTGCGTTGAATTCAGTGCAGTTTGCCGCATCTGGTTTCCGTCCATCTGCCGTCTTCGGTTTTTAGTTGGCTTTGTACCGTCTGTTGGCGAGCTAGCAGTTTCCTTAACCTTGCGGTGTCGGCTGTCTTCTCAATGCCTGAGCAGAAGTTTTGCCATGCGTGTCTTTTGGCTACTCGTACTTTTTTCTTAAAGTCACGGAGCCGTATTTTGTATTCGATCCATACTAGCTCTTCTTCCGCTTGTTTTGCGAGTTTGAAGAGTTCTAGTACGTCTTTCCTTATTCCTTTGAGTTCTGGAGTCCACCACGGGGGCGTGTGTCTCTTCTTCTCTTGGGATGGTCTGCACGTTTTATTGTAGGCTGCCACTAGATTTTTATTGAGTGTCTCTAGGGACTTCTCTAAATTTTTTGTGGAGACTATATTGGGTGGTCGTGGAAGATTTCCTTCATGATAGATGAAACAAATATTCAAAATATTCTTATACTAATAAAAAAATTACTCATTTATTTATGCCCTTTTTTTAATTTTTTTGTTCTATTTTGTTGTTTTAAGTATTTTTTTTTTTTTTGTTGTATTATTATTCTTATTTTATTTATTTTTTTTTTTTTAAGTGTATGTCAACTGAAATAGTTTTGTATTATTTGGATTGAACCACCTTGGAACGGCGTTCAGAATGCATCCGCTTTGGATGCGTTGCCAGTGGAAATGTTTGATTTCTGTAATGTGTTGAATGAGTTGAAACGATAGTTTGGTTTGCCGACTATCGATTATTTAAGTTTTGTTTACCTTTTTTCTCAGCGACAAAGAATTTGGTGTTAATTAATAAAAAATATATATGTCGTAGAACTGCTGTTAGAGTTAAGTTACATAGACACGTCAGAGTTAAGAGTACTGTTAGTGCTAAGTCACGTAGACACGTCAGCGTTATGAATACTGTTAGTGTTAAGTAACGTTTTAATAAATGAAAAAGGAGACAACGAGAGTATGCATCATGAATTGGTAGATACACAAAGGCGAGGTCCGAGAGAGATAGCTATACGGACTGAGTGTGGCGCGGATGTTCTAGAAGAAAGTTAGTGTGAACGAAGTGATAGACGAGAACGCACGCGACTCACTACGCTTTTGAAAAGAAGAAAGTACAAGCAATAGAAGAAACATGGAAAATACCAATATTCACTCGGCTCCTACATCAGAAGTGGGATCGCCACAACTACAGCATCCTGGAAATATATTGCATTTGTTGGAACAGCAGAAAATGAAGTTTTTGGAACTGCTGAAGGTAATGAAGACGCCAGCAGCAACAACAACTGCAAAAAATAATTTTGTGACGCTGCCTACGTTCAACCCCGATGTCGCTGATGCCGACGCAGCAGCTTGGTGCAAAACTGCGAGCATGATTTCGGCAGAGCATCCATTGGAGGGCAGTGCATTGGTGATGACGCTTAGCAAATCGTTAATTGGAAGCGCATCACAATGGCTGTCACAAATCAGTTTTGGTGGAATGACGTGGCCTCAGTTTCAAGAACTGTTCGTGCAACGATACGAAGGCATAGAGACGCCAGCCTCCATTTTGTTTAATGTATTAAACGGACGGCCGAGTGCAAACGAGTGCTTGTCAGTGTATTGTAGCCGCATAGTGACGTCATTGATGACGAAATGGAGCACTATGACAACTGAGGAGATGGCAGTATCGCTTGTGATGGCACATGCATCGCAAATCGACACTAGGCTTCAAAACTTGCTGTACACGAAAACGATTAAGACGCGCAGTGAATTGCAACAACAACTTAAAGCATTCACAATTGGCAAGCGTGTTTAAGGCCCTAGTTCCGATCATGGTCCGGAACCAAAAAAACAGAAGATGCAACCTCCAATCAAGTGTCATCATTGTAATGGGCTGGGACACAAAATACGTGATTGCCGCAAAAGGATTGCAGAAGAGAAGAGCGGACTAACACCAAAGCCAACATATAACAGGACGGCGCCTGGGCGAGACCGATTAGGTGTGAGGTGTTACAGGTGCGGCAATGTAGGACACATTGCTACCAATTGCACCAAGGGTACAGTTCCAGCAAGTGGTAACACCGAGAAGCGAGTCGACGTGTGTACGGTATCGAAGCCACTGGGAGTTCTGCATCAAATGGTGAGCCGTTCAAATTTTTCTTCGACTCCGGTGCGGAATGCTCAATAATTAAGGAGAAATTGAGTAACAAGATTGCCGGCAAACGATATTATAATATTGTAATATTAAGAGGCATAGGAGAAAATGTTGTCAAAAGCACTTTGCAAATTTTGGCCAAAGTTAAAATATCTGAATTAATTTTTGGAAATCCTATTTCACGTTGTAAATGATGACTGCCTTAAGCACGATTTAATGATTGGCCGTGAAATATTGCAACTTGATTTTGGCATAACTATCGATTCAGAAAAGTTAAATTTGTTTAAAACCAAACGCTAGAAAGATAGCAGCCTTGTCAGCACTATCGAAGCCAAGCTCAGTAACACAACTTAGGCAGTTCATAGGACTTGCATCCTACTTTCGACAATTTGTGCCACGCTTCTCTGAGCAAATGAAACCATTCTATAAACTGACTGCTAAAAATAGTGATTTCGTTTGGAAGGAAGAGCATGAGCAGTTACGTAAAAAAAAATAATTTTGGCATTGACTAGTGACCCAATATTAATCATCTTTGACCCAGAACTTCCAATTGAACTCCATACAGACGCAAGTGCCGTTGGCTATGGTGCAATGCTGGTGCACAGAGTTGATGGCAAGTGCAGGGTGGTGGAATATTACAGTAAGTGTACCACGGCAGCGGAGTCCAAATACCACTCTTACGAGTTGGAGACTCTAGCGGTGTACAATGCTGTTAAGCAGTTTCGCCATTACCTGCATGGTCGGAAATTTGTTGTGCACACAGATTGTAACTCATTAAAAGCGAGCCACACAAAAATCGAGTTAACGCCGAGGGTCCACCGTTGGTGGGCATTCCTGCAATCATTCGATTTCAACGTGGAGTATCGTAAGAGTATTCAAATGGCACATGTTGACTTCTTGTCCCGTAATCCAATCTCAAATAAATCCAGTTACACAAATAGTACGGTTGAGGTGCGTGTTGATTTAGCTGAAATTACGGACAATTGGCTAATTGCTGAACAACAGCGTAATAAAGACACTAGTGGTATTTTAGCACAGCTTAACGCAGGTGAGATGCAGGAAGATATAGCGAAAACATATGAGATTAGGAGTGGATTATTATATCGCAAAATTCAGAGAAACGGTAAAACAGGCTGTTTACCAGTCATTCCTCGCGCCTTTAGATGGTCCGTGATCAACAATGTCCATGAAAGCATAATGCATCTTGGTTGGCAGAAAACATTAGACAAAGTTTACGAGCAATACTGGTTTGAAAATATGTCAAAGTACACCCGAAAATTTGTAGAAAATTGTATGACTTGTAAGATCTCTAAGCCCTCATCAGGCAAAGTGCAAATGGAAATGCATCCCATTCCAAAAATTAAAATTCCGTGGCATACTATTCACATAGACATTAGCGGCAAACTAAGTGGCAAGAATGACATGAAGGAGTACGTTATCGTACAAATTGACGGATTCACTAAATTTACTTATCTTTATCATACGCTAAACTTAGATGCAGAAAATTGTATCAAAGCAGTTAGATCAGGCATTGCGCTGTTTGGCGTACCCAATCGCATAGTAGCAGATCAAGGTAGAAGTTTTGCATGTGGTAAATTCCGTGAGTTTTGTTTGACAAATAAAATAGAGCTACACCTTATAGCCACAGGAGCCAGTCGGGCGAACGGGCAAGCAGAGCGAGTCATGATCACTATGAAGAGTATGTTGACAGCTGTAGAGACAAGTGAGAGATCATGGCAGGATGCATTAGAAGACGTGCAGCTAGCCTTGAACTGCACAAATAATCGTGTGACTAAGTTTAGTCCATTAGAGTTATTGATTGGAAAAGAGGCTAGACCACTAGGCATGGTATGCGTAAACAAAGAGAGTGACGTTGATCTTGACGATGTAAGAACACGAGCCATAGAGAATATTGACAAGAATGCAATGTATGAGAAGAACAGAGTTGATTTAGGTAAAGCAAAAATTGTTAAGCACAAGGTTGGCGATCATGTCTTGCTGAAATGCAAAGAGCGACACCAGACAAAGCTGGATCCGAAGTTCAAAGGGCCATTCGTGGTAATTGAGCTGTTGGAAGGTGACAGATACCTGTTGAAATCCATGACTAGCAAAAGAACATACAAGTATGTACATGAGAGTTTGCGAAGGATGCCAGATGAATGTGTTTCATCTGAGATGATTGAAGAGGATGATTGCGGTGAAAAAGACGTAGATCATCAGTCGAGGATGACTACGGTGAAAAAGACGTAGGTCATCAGGCGAGGATGACTACGGTGAAAAAGACGTAGGTCATCGGTTAATCTCTGTCACCGAGGGTGCAGGGAACATCTTACATAGGGGCTGGTCCAAGCAGCAATGTTCATGTCGGTGCCGAATGAAATTGTTTGTGGCAATGTTCATGTCGGTGCAGAATGAAATTGTTTGTGGCGGATGGTTGATCAAGTGGTGGATCAAGGCACTACAGGTGCACAGCGTCGCAGAGTGGCGGCAAGAGCCCGAGAACCATGTACAGATAAAATCGATAGCCAAATGGGCGAGTTTCGGTGGAAACTGACATTTGAAGAATTGCAAAATATGATAAGGCTAAGTTGTATGTTCTGAGCGAAGCATAATGAATTGTAAAGCAAGATGTGATGCCAAGCCTGATGTTTACGTAACGTTATGCACACGAGGACGTGTGAATGTCAGGAAGGCCGTGTCGTAGAACTGCTGTTAAGAATACTGTTAGAGTTAAGTTACATAGACACGTCAGAGTTAAGAGTACTGTTAGTGCTAAGTCACGTAGACACGTCAGCGTTATGAATACTGTTAGTGTTAAGTAACGTTTTAATAAATGAAAAAGGAGACAACGAGAGTATGCATCATGAATTGGTAGATACACAAAGGCGAGGTCCGAGAGAGATAGCTATACGGACTGAGTGTGGCGCGGATGTTCTAGAAGAAAGTTATTGTGAACGAAGTGATAGACGAGAACGCACGCGACTCACTACGCTTTTGAAAAGAAGAAAGTACAAGCAATATAAGAAACATGGAAAATACCAATATTCACTCGGCTCCTACATATATTTCAAATTAAAACTCTGGTTAAACGTAAAACAAATGTTGTGTTTTGCTGCTGAGTAATAGTGACTTTATTTGTGTGTTTTATGCAGCCGGTATATGAACGCTTACATGCAGTGAAAGTACATATGTACATATGTACATACATATGATCGACTGAGTGCGAGTTGCCGGCGGCCGCTATTTCTCTGTTTTATTTTTATTTGCAAAATGTTTTGATAGAATGTTTTTAACAAAGTTGCGTTTGGATGTGAAAAGAAATATTGGTTTGTGAGTGCGAATTCAGCAGCCAGCGTAGAAAAACTAATGTGTCTGTCTGTAAGCACTTGTGTATGTTCATATGTATGTATGCTCCACAGGTAGCGGATTGCCGGCGGCTGCTATAATTTTGGTTTATTTATGTGTTAAATAATATGTTTGTTCAGAATGTTTTTGCAAACGACTGTTTTATTAATCGTCGGACAATGTAATAAGTACGTTTTGTTGTACTCTGGCGGCATTCGCATTCCAGACCATTGCTTCCAGAATTCTTGCTTTAGTCTGGATACTAACTCCCAGTGCTTTACCAAGGATTTTCATTGCGGTCCGTGTTTACATCAGGGGGAGCAGTCAACGCTTCCCCAATCAAAAAGTGTGCTGGAGTGAGGGCGGCAGTGTCCGTTGGATTATTTGACATAGGAGTAATTGGGCGAGAATTGAGGATTGCTTCAATTTCGATAATCACCGTGTTTAATTCTTCAAATGTAAGAGATGCAGTATTGGTTGTGGTGACCAAAAGTCTTATTGCAGACTTGACCGCAGCCTCCCATAACCCTCCAAATGATGGCGCGCGTGGTGGAATAAATTTGAAGGCAACTTGTTTTTTGTTGCACTTATTGATGATCTCGGCTTGGCTCTTTTCTCCAAATATTGACCCTTCCAGTTCCTTCAGCTGGTTGTTTGCTCCAACGAAGCTAGTGGCATTGTCACAATGAATTATTTGGCACTTGCCTCGACGGCTTAAGAAGCGTCGTAAGGCTCCCACAAAGGCGTCTGTTGTTAGATCACTAACCAGCTCACGGTGTACCGCCTTGGTGGCGAAGCAACAGAAAACAGCTATGTATGCTTTGTCTGGTTGCTTTCCTCGAAGTTTATGATGAATCCATATTGGTCCGCAGTTGTCTACGCCTTTAGTGAGGAACGGGCGTGTCGGTGTCACTCGATCGGCAGGCAAGTTGCCCATAATTTGGTTCATTAACTTTGGCTTTGCCTTGTTGCATTTCACGCAGCTGTGAATAATATTCCTTGACATGGGTTTGTCGTTCAGGATCCAACATTGTTGTTTTGCCGTTACTCGTAAGGCTTGAGCGCCGCAATGCATGTTATCTTCATGCAACTCACGCAATAGCATTTTAAAAATTGGAAAATTGTTACTCAAAAAAAAGACCGTCTGCACCTTGTTGAGGCGACAGCGATGAAATAGGACTTATTTTGTCCACCGTATTGTAGCGTCGCAACATTTTGAGATCAGCAGTGAATTCAACCTGTTGTACTGTCCGCAAAATTAGGTTGCGAGCGTAATCCAATTCATTGATGCAGAGCGTAGAAGTTGCTGATCTGTATTTTTTGTAACAGGAGCGCAACATGTAAGTCACAGTGCGTTGCAACTTGTGGAACGAATGACTGTGTTTGCAAGTGTACAATTCTGCACCTATTGTAGATGGGGATATTGCCAGGCTTAAATGTTTTGTTTTCCTTTCCAGGTTGCTCGGAATGATGTTGGGTATGGTTGCCCATTTATCTGGAGACCCATGCAGGAACAGTAATCCATATAGCCATAGATTATTCTCAGGTAATCTTTGTGCAGATATTCCTCTTGAAAGAACATCCGCTGCGTTGTTAGCGGATGACACATGGCGCCATTGATTTTGGCTCGTCAATGCTTGGATCTTAGCTAGCCACAAATGTATGGAATTTGGAGGCAGCTGCATTGATCCATGGCAGGACGAATGTAGAATCTGACCAAAAGTATCGTGGTACTGTGTTTGAGTTCAAGTTGAGGTCCCGTCGAATTGTGTCCGCGAGCTCAGCACCCAATAGTGCAGCACTAAGTTCTAGTCTAGTGCAGCTCCTTTGTGTCCGGAACCTTTCTGTCGTATATATTTCGAGGAATTTGCATCGAATTTAGGCTATTCAAGTCCTCTCGATTCTTCCAGTCGTTCTGAAGGGATCTTCCCAGAGTCGTTGCATAAAGATTTTGGCTTTCACAACGACGGGAGCGAACAAGCCTAGGGGGTCGAAGATTTGTGCCAGCTCAGAGCAAACGACACGATTAGTTGATTTCGTAGCTGTGCTGCTCTGAGCGCGGCCACAAAGTTGGTCTCCTTTGGGCATCCAAATAAGACCCAATGTCTTGATCCTGTAACTGTCCACTGTGTCCTCGAAGTTTACTTCGCTTGCAATGTCGTCCTTAAGTATCCCTCGCAACAATTGCTCGTTGTTCAAGCACCATTTTTGTAAGTTAAATACATAGGGACGCAGGATCTTTAACAGCTCTTCTCGAAATTGGACCGCTTCTTGGACTGAGTCTGCTCCTGTGAGGCAGTCGTCTACGTAGAAGTCATTTACTAATGCAGTGGCTCCTACTGGTGATTTGTCCATATGTGTTGCGCCCAAGTGATTCAGACTCTTTGTTCTTAAAAATGGAGCTGAGGCCGTGCCGTATGTAACTGTTTTGAGTCTATAGTACCTTAGCTGCTCCTTGGGATTGTTTCTCCAAACAATCATCTGGTGAAATTGGTTCTCTGGATTGATCCAAATCTGGTGGTACATTTTTTCAATGTCCGCAGTGAACACATATTTGTGTGTTCTGAATCTTAACAAGATTGACATTAGGTCACTTTGCACAGTGGGTCCTACTTGCAATATGTCGTTAAGTGACTTTCCTGTCGACGTCTTGCAGGATGCATCAAAAACTACTCGTAGCTTTGTAGTGCTGCTATCTGGTTTTTGCACACAATGATGAGGGATGAAGTCATAACTTCTGGGAATCTGTTGTGGTGACACTTCTTTCATGTGTCCTAGATCCTCATAATCCGACATGAACGCTGCATATTGCTTCCACGTATCTGCAGAAGATCTGCGCTCCAAAGATAAAAATCGTTTTGTCGCAATCTCCATGGAATCTCCCAAGGCTGAATAGTGTTCAGAAAATGGAAGGTTCACAATGAGTCGTCCGTCTACTGCCAACTGCAATTTCTCCAAAAAATGCTTTTCGCAATGGGCCTCAACAGGTGTTCGGTGTCCCTCTGCTGTTTCCATAATGTCCAGTGTCTAAAATCGTTCTAATAGTTCATTAGTTTCCTCATTAGTTGCTGCCGAACAAATGACTGATGATTCATTTGCTGCCTTAACTTTTCCTGCAACAATCCAACTGAATTCGGTCTTTTGCATAATTGGTCCAGAATGTAATATTCTGTGTTGCTGGGGGAACAGTATTGAGTAATAATGCTCTGCTCCAATCAACAGATCGATTTTACCTGGTTTGCTGAAGTACGGGTCAGCAAGTGGCAGATTGCTCGGTATGCTCCAACTCGAATTGTTGATCGCTTGGGCAGGTTGGTCCGATATTATATTTGGTAGTACAAATGCTTCCATTCGCATTGTAAAAATGCTGTGTAGCGACTTAATTGTCACATTTACACGAGCTTTGCTGATCCTTGTATTTCCTCCGATGCCTTCAATCCGGAGAGTTGTGTCATGACGTTTTAGTGCCAGCATTGTCACTAGCCTTTCAGAAATGACGTTGATCTGTGATCCAGAGTCCAGGAGTGCCTTGAATGTTGCCTGCTGTCCGTTATTTTCTTGTACAACTACCTTGGCTGTTGCTAGTAAGTTGTAATTTTGGTTGTTAGCGGATGCCACAACTTGTGGGTGTGGCTCTGCTGCTGAATAGCGTTCTCCAAATGTAGCAAAGTGTGGTGTGGTTCTTTTTGCATTTAAAACAACTGAACTTGCTAGGGCAAGCATTCGTCTTATGGTCATTTTTAAAACAGTTGACGCATAACTTTTGTCGTTGCACCCAATTAAGACGTTCGCTAACTGTTTTAGCGCGAAAGTCAATCCTGAGTCCTTTCAACGAAGCTAATGACTCAACTGTTGTGATGTACAGTTCTTTTAAAGACTTCACATCGTCGCTGCAGGTTTGTTGCAGCAGAAAACGATTCAATATTTTAGAAGCAATATCTCTAGGATTATTGTACGCATCAACTAAGATTTCCCATGCGTAGAGGTAATTTTACATGAGAACATATCAAAGAGCTGAGACCACTTGAGTATATCACCATCAAATTTTGGAATGGAGATGCGTGGCAATTTTTTGTTATCGGACACCGTACTATTTGACTTGTCTGTCACTACGTTCCTAACCTCAGCTTCTGCTTTGAGGTAGTCAGTGGCGTCATAGCCTGCTTCCTCCGGGTCCTCAAACTCCTCGTATATTTGGAAGTGGGCCTCTTGAAGTTTTGCCCACAATGAGTTTAGAATTTCTGCATTACAAGGCTTGTGTTAAATATCGCGATTTACTGACTCAATCATCGCCTTTTACCGACGGCGCAATGCAACTAGCTTGGCATTTGTGTTTGCCTTGGCATCAACAATTTCTGCAGCAATGGCGGTCTATGGTTCCGTCCTATTGCTGCTAGACTGATCTGCAATATCAGCTTGTTCTTTTAAGTAAGTTCTGGTTTTTGAACCAAAGCGTGATCTTCTTCGAAGAACTTGTAGTAAGGGTGAGACTCCTCTAACTTAAAGTTTTTGATCATGACATTGTTGTTCTTGAAAATAGTCCACTTGTCCTCTAGGATTGTGGACTTAGCTTGGTAGTAGCCAGGTTTTGCCTTCCGTTCTGCTGGGTCCTTTTTAGTGTTCTTTATAAGCCTTAATATCTCCTGGTTTATTTCTTCCTGATCGTGTAGGACCTCTTCAAGATTCTTTGAATTTTCAATGCTCATTTTGTATTTTGTTTGACACTTAATGAGTTTGTATATAATCAATTTTTTGTTCTCTCTGATCTCAGAACTGTTTGTTTTGTAACTCTTGTCTATTCCTGACCCGTTGGAAGTGTTTTATTTGCTACTTGGTGAGCTGGCTTACGATTCGATTCGCAACCGTAATGTGGGCAAGGAATAATAGAGGTTTTTTTTTGTGTTGTTGTAGTTGAAGAATCCTTGTGTGGAGTCCTTCGTCGAGGTCACCAAAATGTTTGAGTATGTTTGTTTTGTAAGCATTCAGTACATAAACTGACTGCTAAAAAGGCGTCGCAACTAGCACTTGTAACTAGTTGGACTACGGAGGGGGACTTCCATGGCGATGAGGAAAAAACTTGGTTTGTTGGTACAAAGTAAAGAACTGATATTTTATTCATGAAAGTAAGAATATTTATTGGAAAAAATAGCTTAGTTTGCATAAGTGTAATATCAATATAAATTGGGTTATTGGGAACGCAGCAATTGCTTGCCAATGCAGAATTGCATATTGGCAATTTCCGCGTTGACTGACCGCTGTTTTGGTAACTCGTTATGTGTGTCGGTTTCGCTGTGATTAGCAGTTTTTGTACTTAAGACAATAATACGTATGGTGTTGCATTTAATTGACCTCGTTAAATTATAATATTCTGTCATATATTGTGTGTGCTGTAACTTAAATGTATATGTTTTGCAATTACCTTTGCATATATTGATCGGACAACAGCCGATGGTTCAAGTAAATAACGCAATGTGTGGGTTATTATTAATTTATTCCCACATCAGACGAGGCGTCTTGATGAGGAGCCGATAAAGAACTAAAGCTAAGATACAAGTGGTTTACTTATAAAGCCCTAGCTTGTCGCTTTGCTGCCGCTATACAACGGCATGTGCTATCGCTATGAGGCCGCTGCGCCGGATACAAAACTGCTGATCTTGCTCCTCGTGCAAGATATCGCGTTTCGGTCTGGTCAGCGGCGGGCCCGCTGGGTCACTGGCCTGTGTGCAGCGTTAGCACTATGCTCCACCGTTAACTACTCTCCCCTTCAAGTTGGGACCGTCCTCGGTCACATTAAGATCTTTTATCACGTTACGAATCGCTGCTTTCTGTTGACTCTTTCTCTTGTAACGGATAAATAACGATATAAGGACAGCCGTGGCGTACAGCATCAGACCAACTGTAGATGCTACTATGGGCCTGGTTTTCATCTGCGTTCGTAGCACGCCGATGTGCCTCAAGTTTTCGATGCTCATTTGATGAAGAAGTGGCATGCTTAGTAGGTTTTGGTGCTCAATTATGTTGAGCGATGGCGATGCTGCTGAACTGGGAATCTTTTTGGGGTTGCCGTTATAGTTGGTAAACTTTCTTCCGTTTATGTGTGCCACCTCGTTGAAGGTTAGTAGGTAAGTACCGTTGATGCTGATCTCTGGTCCCTCATCGAGACTTACCCTGGCTGGGCTATCGTTGATGATGACGACTCCTTCGTCTATCGCCTCTACTGGGGCCAGGTGGTTCGGCTGGGTGTTGCAGTGCGCTGTCCCACCGGAGTGAAGTTGTTGTGCGCAAGTAGGGCCGGATGCCTCCCTGCAGAAAGCCATTGTTGTTGAGGCGCTGCAGGATTGCAGTGCCACAATCTTGTCGTTGCACTCCGCTACTGCGTTTTCTGGTAGTTGCACGATTATCCCGCTGTGAGCGACAGGGTAAACAATAACTTTATTACAGACTAACTTAGGTTTAGGATATTTAATGATAAAATGAATGGAATTGCTATCTGCTAAAACCTTAACCTTAGATACGCTCATTATTTGGGCTACATTAACGCCCGTGAAACTTTCACGCAGAATTATTTTCAAATCGTCATTGTTTATTATTGCGGGGTTAGTAAGGTTTATGTCGGCCAGTGCTATTGCGATAATTAAATTTTCTAGTTGTAAGGTAAGTATCCTATTCCTTGCTAGGAGTGTTTCGTATAAATTTGACGTGTCGATTTCTTGTTTTTGTGAACTTTAAAATTTCATTGACTGTAGCTGTTAAACTATTTATCTGTTCTTGAGTTTTTGTGTTAATTACAGTTTGTCTATTGTTTTCTTTTATTAATTCTGCTTCTGTCTGTCGCGTCTTTTGTAAGTCGTCAAAGTCCGGCGTCCCTGCTATCACCTTTAGCGCAGAGCCTAAGAAGTTTAAGCTTCTTGCATGTCGGTGATGCACGTCCAGCGTCGATAGTAGGGTTGTCAAATGTGCGATGTCCGCGTCGAGTATCTTCCTCATGTGTGATTGGGGAAATAAGTTTGTCATGTCCGCAGTCTTTCGTACTAGTCCGTCGTATTCGGTGAGGTTTGTCGAGTGGCGTAGGTAGTTTGTCTCCTTCCAGAGTATAGCAGTCCCGTCGAGTATCGGTATGTAATTAGAGTGCGTGTAGTCTGTTAGTTTGGCGGTCGTCATTGTAACCCATAATAAAATGAAAAGATACCTAATCGAGCGAAAATGAAAATAATAAAAAATGGCCTTAGTTTCATTTTATATTTTTGTGGATTTTTGTAAACCTTTTATTTTTTATAAAAATTTTTTATTTATTTTTTTGTATATATTTTTTTTGATTTCATGTTTGGGTATTGGTATTTGGGCTTCTACGCAGGTTGTCCTTGTGAACCGTGCTCCGTTAATGAGAACAACTGTCCCCAAATCAGCTTGTATTCGCTCTTCTTTATACAAGGGGGTGATCTTGTTCCCTATCCTTCTATTAGTCTTTACCAATACCCTTTCTCCTACCTCGAATACTCTATTCTGCCTTGCGGGGTTGTTTCTTTCTAGTTGCGTTTCTTGTGCTTTACTGAGTCTGTTCTGTAAGTCCTCTTCTAAGTCTGGGGAGCCGAATGGATTACTTTGATGGGTGTTTTGTCAGTTACCGAGTGGATTGACCGGTTATACTCTATTGTTGTTTGTAGAATTAATTCTACGATATCAGTGATGCCTCTTTCTTCGGTAAGACATCTTGCCATGTCACCCAAAGTACTGTGGAAACGCTCCACTTGACCATTTGATGTGCTGTGTAGCGGCGGACAACATACGACTTCTATATTGTAAAAATTTCTTAGCATGGACTTGATTGTTTCCGAGTTAAAGGCTGCCTCATTATCGCAGAAGATTGTTTTAATCTTTGAGAAAAAATTTATAATGTGTAAAAGAGGGCTCTTTATGTCCAGAATTGTGCGTGAAGCAATTGTTTGCACTATTGTGAATTTTGAAAACTTATCAATCGCGGTCAGAAAATGTTTCCCTGCGGTGGAGTAAATATCTATATGTACTGTTTCTCCAGCATAGGAAGGGATCGGTGTGACACCGACTTCCTGTTTTTTAGGATGGCGAGCGTATTTTGATCGCGCACAAATCCTGCATGCTGTGGCTACCTCGGTAGCTAATTTGTTCATTTTCGGGAAATAGTAGTCGCGCAAAACTTGTTTTACATTCTCTTGCGCTGCTCTGTGAGCACGGTTGTGCTCAATGGTAACCACTTCTCTTTGCTCATCTTTGTTAAATACGTCCATTACTCTGTTTTTGCAGAACCAAAATGTTGTTGAAGGGAATGTTTCAACGATGGCATGTTGTATGTGGCCAAGGACGGGGAGCTCGCAATGTATTGCGTTTACAACATTGGGTTTCACGACATCTTTTACGATGTCAATGAGTGAATCCCAATTACTGAAGTTAATTAAATGTCGAGTCTTTTCTCCGAAGAGTATGAAGGTTTTCTTGGAAGGGTTGTCTGCTTCCTCTAAAATAATCTGGTTTCGGAAACAGTTGACCGATTTATCGGTTAACTCGATCGTGTGGGTAAGTGATTCCTCGCTATGGACTGTGGCTGCGTCTGACTGAGGAGGATTTTCTAGCGCGTTTATGTTTTGCCTGGATAAGGCATCAGCCACATGGTTTTCTTTTCCGGGCTTATAAAAAATTTTGGCGTCGTGTTCGTCTATGAACGCTTTCCAACGTTTAATTTTTGCGTTGGGATTTTTGTCAGATACCGCGAATGTTAAGGGCTGGTGGTCTGTGTAAATTTTAAGGATGTTGACCCCATACAGGTAGTGGCGCAGGGTGTTTAAGGCCCATACTATCGCTAGCAACTCTCCTTCATTTGTTGCGTAATTTGCTTCTCTATCTTTCAAGGTCCTAGAGATCATGGTAATGGGTCTCCCGCCTTGGGACAATACAGCTCCTATGCCTGAGGACGAACGTCCGTTGTAAGATCAAAGGGTTTTTTAAAATCAGGGTAGTGAAGAATTATCTCTTCAGAAGCCAGAATATTTCTGAGCTTGTCAAAGGTCTGGTATTGTGTTTCGTTTAGGGCAATGGGTATTTTTTTGGAAGTTTGTTTACTAACCTTCCCGTTTTCCCCTTTTAGGATATCGAACAACGGCTTTGCGATTGAGGCAAAGTCTTTGATGAAACACCTATAGTAGTTAGCCAATCCGAAGAATGAGCGAACTGCGGAGAGATTTGTCGGCTGAGCAAATTCTTTTATTGCTTTTACTTTGTCGGGACTGGTCTTTGTGCCGCTACTGGACACGATGAATCCCAAGTATTCTACACTTTCTTTGAAGAAGTGTGATTTTTCTTTTGAGAACTTCATATTTGCTTCATGAAGGCATCTTAAGATCTGGCCTACGTCTCGAACGTGTTCCTTTTCGTTTTTTGAGAAGATGATGACATCATCGACATAGACATAACAAGTCTTGCCAATGTGCTCTCGTAGCACGTCATCAATTGCTCTCTGGAAAATACTTCCTGCGTTCTTTAGGCCGAACGGCAGTCGGCAGAACTCGTATTTTCCCCCGTTAACAGAAAAAGACGTCTTTTCACGGTCTTGTTCTGCTAAGGTGATCTGGTGATAACCAGATTTAAGGTCCAGTGTTGTAAAAAATTTGGCCTTTCCTAAGTTTGCTAATATCATGGCAATACTTGGCATGGGGTATCTATCGGCGATAGTTTTTTGTTTGAGCTTTCTGAAATCGATAACCAATCTTTTTTTTCGGGCTCCTGAGTCGTCAACTCCCTTTTTGCTAACGACGCAAATGGGGTTATTATAGGGTGACTTAGAAGGACGGATTATTCCGTTCTGTAAGAGGTCCTTTATCTCTTTTTTGACGAAGTCTGCTGCACCTATTGGAAATGGGTACAGCTTGGAGTAAACCGGTTCGTTATCTTCAGTCCGAATAGTTCCGACAACTGATGTATCTAAATGGCAGTAACTCATTTGGTTCTGCGAATGCCTTGACATTGCTCTTTAGCATTTTAATAAATTCTTGTCTGACATGTGCGTGAGCTTGTAACTCTCCGACTTCTGTAAAGTTAACATTTTTACATTTTACAAATTGGAGGGTCTCTTCGTATGAACCGTCATTCTTAAAAATTTTGCCCTGAGGAAAATCGAGCAATATACCGGCTTCGCGTATAAAATCTAAGCCAATAATGCCATCAAAGTTTGTGAGTCCTGGTAGCAGGAAAAATGGACTCTCACTATTTATGCGTGATATCGCTAGACCCGTGGATGGTACCGATATCGAAAAGTTATTTTACAGGAAGCTTGTGATCTAGCTCTAGGGTAGATCGAACGTAGTTTGTTGAAGCCCCTGTGTCAAGCAAGAGTTTTAGTGTTTGCCCTGCGACTTTGCGTTCGATGAACGCGAGCAGGGACTGTCTTCTAAAAAATGAACTGTGTCGCAAACGTAATCGTCTTGGGCACATTCTTCGATGTCAGCTACTGCGGCGTTGGTTATGATTTCATAAGCTTGTTCCGCCTCTTGCGAATCGTTTTGCGCAAGGTGGTTGACTCTTTGGCGTCTTTGGTCTGATTGCCTTTCTGTACTATTTGCCCGTTTTGCATGGTTAGGGTTTGTGCGGGCAGATTGTTGGTTTTGACCTTGACTTTGCCGCTGAAAGTTTGTCTGTTGCCTAAACTTGGATGATGAAGGGTCTACCTCCATTGGTTCTACTCGGTCGTTTCCCCGAAGCTTGTTTTGGGGTTGGTTAGGGTTGTCCCTTTTGAAGTGTGGGTTTTTACCCTGGCCTCTGTTAGGCCCCCTATCTTTTGGCTCGGCTTGTTGCCGTTTTCTCTCTCCTCGAGACTTCTTGCATAATTTGCTGCAAAGTTGTATCTCTCGTGGTTGGCTTCAATTTCTTGTGCCATAGCGAGGGCGGCTGGCAAACTATTTGGTTGGGCTGAGAATAATACATCGGTAAGGTTCTTTCTGAGTCCCGATATAAAGACACGCAATGCGTCTGCACGATACTTCTCATTCATGTGATTAGCTATCATTGTGTCATATGACATTATAGATTTATTTGTGAGGAGAGCGAGCTTTTTCTCAATCTCATCATAAAACTCTAAAAGACTCATGTTACCCTGCCTAAGAGTTGTTAATTCTTGCTCAATAAGGTGTGCAGGGCGTTTATCTGCGTATGTGAAATCTAGCCTTTCAATGATGGCTTCGAAATTAAGCTTGGTGTCGAAAGATGAAAGTGTGCGGTTTGCCGCGCCCCTAATTTTGTTTCTGATTATGATCACCGCCTGATAATGGCTGGTGCTACCTTCGTGATTTTTGAAAAGCTTATAAGCGGCTGTGGCCGCTTGACGCCAGGAGACATAGTCTTCCTGTATCCCGTTAAACTCGGGTAGAGATTTTATGGCGTCGAGTTGTTCGTTGCCTGTTGTATTTGTACAGGTAACATCTTCAAAAGTCTTTACAACCGGCTCGCTGATACCTGTTTAACGCTGTTCGCGAGTTGCTGAACTGTTTCGTAAAACTCTTTTCTCTGTGCATCGAGTGCAGCGCTTACTGCTGCTCCTATAATGTCTGAAAGAGTCTGTGCGTCTATGTTCGACATGTTGTTGGCTAACTTGAGTTTTTCTAAGTCAGTCAATAAATCAGAAATGCTGTCTGAGTCGCTTTCGTCGTTTGTAAACATAGGGCGTTGTCGACACTTTGTTTATTTTATCTTTTTTTTTTTTTATAGCAAGCAATAAGATATTCGACAATGAAAAGACTAAACAGTGGCCTTACAAATTATGCACCGTATCGGGTTACACTGGCTCGGTCGCTAAGAATTTTAGGATATCGAACAACGGCTTTGCGATTGGGGCAAAGTCTTTGATGAAACACCTATAGTAGTTAGCCAATCCGAATAATGAGCGAACTGCGGAGAGATTTGTCGGCTGAGCAAATTCTTTTATTGCTTTTACTTTGTCGGGACTGGTCCTTGTGCCGCTACTGGACACGATGAATCCCAAGTATTCTACACTTTCTTTGAAGAAGTGTGATTTTTCTTTGAGAACTTCATATTTGCTTCATGAAGGCATCTTAAGATCTGGCCTACGTCTCGAACGTGTTCCTTTTCGTTTTTTGAGAAGATGATGACATCATCGACATAGACATAACAAGTCTTGCCAATGTGCTCTCGTAGCACGTCATCAATTGCTCTCTGGAAAATACTTCCTGCGTTCTTTAGGCCGAACGGCAGTCGGCAGAACTCGTATTTTCCCCCGTTAACAGAAAAAGACGTCTTTTCACGGTCTTGTTCTGCTAAGGTGATCTGGTGATAACCAGATTTAAGGTCCAGTGTTGTAAAAAATTTGGCCTTTCCTAAGTTTGCTAATATCATAGCAATACTTGGCATGGGGTATCTATCGGCGATAGTTTTTTGTTTGAGCTTTCTGAAATCGATAACCAATCTTTTTTTTCGGGCTCCTGAGTCGTCAACTCCCTTTTTGCTAACGACGCAAATGGGGTTATTATAGGGTGACTTAGAAGGACGGATTATTCCGTTCTGTAAGAGGTCCTTTATCTCTTTTTTGACGAAGTCTGCTGCACCTATTGGAAATGGGTACAGCTTGGAGTAAACCGGTTCGTTATCTTCAGTCCGAATAGTTCCGACAACTGATGTATTAAATGGCAGTAACTCATTTGGTTCTGCGAATGCCTTGACATTGCTCTTTAGCATTTTAATAAATTCTTGTCTGACATGTGCGTGAGCTTGTAACTCTCCGACTTCTGTAAAGTTAACATTTTTACATTTTACAAATTGGAGGGTCTCTTCGTATGAACCGTCATTCTTAAAAATTTTGCCCTGAGGAAAATCGAGCAATATACCGGCTTCGCGTATAAAATCTAAGCCAATAATGCCATCAAAGTTTGTGAGTCCTGGTAGCAGGAAAAATGGACTCTCACTATTTATGCGTGATATCGCTAGACCCGTGGATGGTACCGATATCGAAAAGTTATTTTACAGGAAGCTTGTGATCTAGCTCTAGGGTAGATCGAACGTAGTTTGTTGAAGCCCCTGTGTCAAGCAAGAGTTTTAGTGTTTGCCCTGCGACTTTGCGTTCGATGAACGCGAGCAGGGACTGTCTTCTAAAAAATGAACTGTGTCGCAAACGTAATCGTCTTGGGCACATTCTTCGATGTCAGCTACTGCGGCGTTGGTTATGATTTCATAAGCTTGTTCCGCCTCTTGCGAATCGTTTTGCGCAAGGTGGTTGACTCTTTGGCGTCTTTGGTCTGATTGCCTTTCTGTACTATTTGCCCGTTTTGCATGGTTAGGGTTTGTGCGGGCAGATTGTTGGTTTTGACCTTGACTTTGCCGCTGAAAGTTTGTCTGTTGCCTAAACTTGGATGATGAAGGGTCTACCTCCATTGGTTCTACTCGGTCGTTTCCCCGAAGCTTGTTTTGGGGTTGGTTAGGGTTGTCCCTTTTGAAGTGTGGGTTTTTACCCTGGCCTCTGTTAGGCCCCCTATCTTTTGGCTCGGCTTGTTGCCGTTTTTCTCTCTCCTCGAGACTTCTTGCATAATTTGCTGCAAAGTTGTATCTCTCGTGGTTGGCTTCAATTTCTTGTGCCATAGCGAGGGCGGCTGGCAAACTATTTGGTTGGGCTGAGAATAATACATCGGTAAGGTTCTTTCTGAGTCCCGATATAAAGACACGCAATGCGTCTGCACGATACTTCTCGTTCATGTGATTAGCTATCATTGTGTCATATGACATTATAGATTTATTTGTGAGGAGAGCGAGCTTTTTCTTAATCTCATCATAAAACTCTAAAAGACTCATGTTACCCTGCCTAAGAGTTGTTAATTCTTGCTCAATAAGGTGTGCAGGGCGTTTATCTGCGTATGTGAAATCTAGCCTTTCAATGATGGCTTCGAAATTAAGCTTGGTGTCGAAAGATGAAAGTGTGCGGTTTGCCGCGCCCCTAATTTTGTTTCTGATTATGATCACCGCCTGATAATGGCTGGTGCTACCTTCGTGATTTTTGAAAAGCTTATAAGCGGCTGTGGCCGCTTGACGCCAGGAGACATAGTCTTCCTGTATCCCGTTAAACTCGGGTAGAGATTTTATGGCGTCGAGTTGTTCGTTGCCTGTTGTATTTGTACAGGTAACATCTTCAAAAGTCTTTACAACCGGCTCGCTTACTGATACCTGTTTAACGCTGTTCGCGAGTTGCTGAACTGTTTCGTAAAACTCTTTTCTCTGTGCATCGAGTGCAGCGCTTACTGCTGCTCTTATAATGTCTGAAAGAGTCTGTGCGTCTATGTTCGACATGTTGTTGGCTAACTTGAGTTTTTCTAAGTCAGTCAATAAATCAGAAATGCTGTCTGAGTCGCTTTCGTCGTTTGTAAACATAGGGCGTTGTCGACACTTTGTTTATTTTATCTTTTTTTTGTTTTTTTATAGCAAGCAATAAGATATTCGACAATGAAAAGACTAAACAGTGGCCTTACAAATTATGCACCGTATCGGGTTACACTGGCTCGGTCGCTAAGAATTTTAGGATATCGAACAACGGCTTTGCGATTGGGGCAAAGTCTTTGATGAAACACCTATAGTAGTTAGCCAATCCGAATAATGAGCGAACTGCGGAGAGATTTGTCGGCTGAGCAAATTCTTTTATTGCTTTTACTTTGTCGGGACTGGTCCTTGTGCCGCTACTGGACACGATGAATCCCAAGTATTCTACACTTTCTTTGAAGAAGTGTGATTTTTCTTTTGAGAACTTCATATTTGCTTCATGAAGGCATCTTAAGATTTGGCCTACGTCTTGAACGTGTTCCTTTTCGTTTTTTGAGAAGATGATGACATCATCGACATAGACATAACAAGTCTTGCCAATGTGCTCTCGTAGCACGTCATCAATTGCTCTCTGGAAAATACTTCCTGCGTTCTTTAGGCCGAACGGCAGTCGGCAGAACTCGTATTTTCCCCCGTTAACAGAAAAAGACGTCTTTTCACGGTCTTGTTCTGCTAAGGTGATCTGGTGATAGCCAGATTTAAGGTCCAGTGTTGTAAAAAATTTGGCCTTTCCTAAGTTTGCTAATATCATAGCAATACTTGGCATGGGGTATCTATCGGCGATAGTTTTTTGTTTGAGCTTTCTGAAATCGATAACCAATCTTTTTTTTCGGGCTCCTGAGTCGTCAACTCCCTTTTTGCTAACGACCCAAATGGTCTCAAGTCCGAAAATTTTGAAAATGTATTTATGCGTGATATCGCTAGACCCGTGGATGGTACCGATATCGAAAAGTTATTTTACAGGAAGCTTGTGATCTAGCTCTAGGGTAGATCGAACGTAGTTTTTTGAAGCCCCTGTGTCAAGCAAGAGTTTTAGTGTTTGCCCTGCGACTTTGCGTTCGATGAACGCGAGCAGGTACTGTCTTCTAAAAAATGAACTGTGTCGCAAACGTAATCGTCTTGGGCACATTCTTCGATGTCAGCTACTGCGGCGTTCAATTTCTTGTGCCATAGCGAGGGCGGCTGGCAAACTATTTGGTTGGGCTGAGAATAATACATCGGTAAGGTTCTTTCTGAGTCCCGATATAAAGACACGCAATGCGTCTGCACGATACTTCTCATTCATGTGATGAGCTATCATTAAGTCATATGACATTATAAATTTATTTGTGAGGAGAGCGAGCTTTTTCTCAATCTCATCATAAAACTCTAAAAGACTCATGTTACCCTGCCTAAGAGTTGTTAATTCTTGCTCAATAAGGTGTGCATGGCGTTTATCTGCGTATGTGAAATCTAGCCTTTCAATGATGGCTTCGAAATTAAGTTTGGTGTCGAAAGATGAAAGTGTGCGGTTTGCCGCGCCCCTAATTTTGTTTCTGATTATGATCACCGCCTGATAATGGCTGGTGCTACCTTCGTGATTTTTGAAAAGCTTATAAGCGGCTGTGGCCGCTTGACGCCAGGAGACATAGTCTTCCTGTATCCCGTTAAACTCGGGTAGAGATTTTCTGGCGTCGAGTGGTTCGTTGCCTGTTGTCTTTACAACCGGCTCGCTTACTGATACCTGTTTAACGCTGTTCGTGAGTTGCTGAACTGTTTCGTTAAACTCTTTTCTCTGTGCATCGAATGCAGCGCTTACTGCTGCTCCTATAATGTCTGAAAGAGTCTGTGCGTCTATGTTCGACATGTTGTTGGCTAACTTGAGTTTTTCTAAGTCAGTCAATAAATCAGAAATGCTGTCTGAGTCGCTTTCGTCGTTTGTAAACATAGGGCTTTGTCGACACTTTGTTTATTTTATCTGTTTTTTGTTTTTTATAGCAAGCAATAAGATATTCTTTTGGTTGCCACAATGTGTGCGCTAAATAACGACAATGAAAAGACTAAACAGTGGCCTTACAAATTATGCACCGTATCGGGTTACACTGGCTCGGTCGCTAAGAATTTATAATGCAACTTTTGAGCAGCCTTAATAGCTGAATATTTTTACTATTTATTTGAAAAGCCTGAGACAACTTATGACGATTTGGGGAAAAATTTTGCATGAAATTTTCACTTACATTTAGTTGTTGTTTTTTGTCTTCTTAAAATCAATCCTGGTGCTGCTATTGAATTCTCCTTCCTTTGAATTAGGTGTTGCGCCTTCCGTGTTGTTTCTTCTGTGCACTTTTTTGCGTTCTTTTTATTTTCAATTGTTAATATTTCGTGTTGTTTCTTTTGTGCACTATTTTGCGTTCTTTTTATTTTCAATTGTTTATATTCTTTGAATGATTTTTGTTTTGTTCACGCACTGAGTTTTTGTTTGCATTTGCGGATGTTTATAATTTGTTTATTTCATGCACTTATTTCATTTACTTTTATTTTTTTTGTGTTCTTTTTTATTTTCGTCTGCTAATATTTTGTGAATTATCTCGTTTTGTTCACGCACTGAGTTTTGTTTGCACTTGCGGACGTTCGTAAGTTGTTTTGGTTTGTATTTGTCAATATTCTGTGAATTATTGTTTGCTGGTGCACTGAGTTTTTTTTTTTTTTTTTACGTGTTTTTATTTTGTAAGTACTTTTATTTTACTTTGATACACTTGTGTGTTGTATGTTGGGTATATCACGGTGGGTTCCGTAAACGTTGGGCGACAGTTTTGCAATTACCTTTGCATATATTGATCGGACAACAGCCGATGGTTCAAGTAAATAACGCAATGTGTGGGTTATTATTAATTTATTCTCACATCAGACGAGGCGTCTTGATGAGGAGCCGATAAAGAACTAAAGCTAAGATACAAGTTGTTTACTTATAAAGCCCTAGCTTGTAGCTTTGCTGCCGCTATACAACGGCATGTGCTATCGCTATGAGGCCGCTGCGCCGGATACGAAACTGCTGATCTTGCGCCTCGTGCAAGATATCGCGTTTCGGTTTGGTCAGCGGCGGGCCCGCTGGGTCGCTGGCCTGTGTGCAGCGTTAGCACTATGCTCCACCGTTAACTTATATATAAAAACATAGGTCAGTATTTGACATAGGTAAATTGTACTTATTATTGTGTGTCATTTATGTGGGTTGTGCCTTAAATGTTTATACGACTAAACATAATCTGTTTCGACTTGGGTCCCCCTTCCAATTGTACTATGCCCGTAGTTGGTTAACGTCATGTTGCCTATCGTGCAAAGACGTTGTGCAGTCTTTTTTGATATCAGTCGTGCCTGTATATCCACGCGGTTGACATTCAGTATGGTCTGTAATACTTTAGTTAGCGTAGTCCTCAGCGCCCCTGTGGTGCAAGTAAGTGCATGTCGCTGGGTATTTTCCATTCGTTTTAGGTATGTGGACTTCTCTGCGGCTTTCCACCATACCAGTATTCTATAGAGCAGTATGGATCGCACAATCGAGATTAGAATCCAATGTGTCAGTCTTGGTGAGAGTCCCCAAGTGCTACTCAACATCTTTTGCGATTCCCTCCACATTGAGCTTCCAACTCAACTTGCTATATTTTACTATCCCTAGGTATTTGATACTTTCCTTGGGTATCAGCGTCTTATCGTTTATTTTCGGTGGAGTCCACCGGCGCTGTGAAATAACATCCCAATGAAATAAGGCCAAAAAAAAAAAAAAAAAACAAGTGGAAACGTTGCAGTCGGACGCAACCGACTGCGGCATACTCGATACCAGTATTCAAAACGGTAAAAAGAGGACTGATTGCAAAGGGGTACGGATGCGGCAGGTGTGTACGCTGCCTTAAAGATTCTCCGATGCAGATGGGGATGCCACCAGCTATATTCCTTCCAAATTTGGTGACTCTAGCTCAAAGTTGGAAAAGGTGGGGAAAGGGTGGGAGGGTGGTGGGGGGGGGGGCTGGGGGCGGTATGGGTACTTGTGGCATCAAAATTTTTGTTTCAGATCTTTGTGGCATGTCAATTGCTATCTTCATACCAAATTTGGTGACTCTAGCTCGAAATTTGTAATAAGTGGGGAAAGGGGGGCTGGGGGCGGTATGGGTTGGCGTGGCATCCATATATGTGATGCAGATCTTTGTGGAATGTCAAATGCTATCTTCATACCAAATTTGGTGACCTTAGCTCAAAGTTTGTAAGAGTGTGGAAAGGGGGGCAGGGGGCGGTATGGGTGGCCGTGGCATCCAAATTTTTGCTGCAGATCTATGTGGGATGTCAATTGCTATCTTCTTACCAAATTTGGTGACTCTAGCTCGAAAATTGTAATAAGTAGGGAAAGGGGGGCGAAATGGAGGGCGTGGCTCCAAAACTTTGATGCAGATTTTTGGGGGTCGTTGCCAGCTTTCTTCCTACAAAATTTGGTGGCTCTAGCTTCACAACTCTGGAAGATACACGCATTCCCGTTTTTGACGAAGCGTTGGGGTGGATGGGGGTGGCTAGGGCAGTATCGGTGGGCGTGGCATCCAAACTTTGATGCGGTTTTCAGGGGGTCATCATCACCTATCTTGGCACCAAACTTGGTGGCTATAGCTCAAAAACTGTGGGAGATATAGGCATTTTTTACTTCAAAATGCCGGGTGGGTCTGGGGGTGGAATGGGGGGGCGTGGCTCCATTTTTGATGCAGTTTTTTGGGGGTTGCTATTAGCTTTATTTCTTACCAAATTTGGTACTTCTAGCTGTAAGGATGTGCGAAATATGTGGATTTGAGTTATCGAGTTTATCGATTTGCCAGCCCCCCAGTTATCGTAGAACCCCCATCTTGACACATTAATTTACTATCCCATAGATAAAGAGAATTGGAAAGTTTCAAGTCTCAAGCTTGAAGGGTGTGGAAAAAACTTGCACACATACGGACGGACAGACGGACAGATACCATGACGGACATTGCACAAAACCAATATACTCTTTACCTTCGGTATCGAGTATAAAAATTGAATAAGGCCCCAAAAATTTATATAGGAAACAACAACAACGAATTTTAATAAAATTTGAGGTGTTATTTCCTTTTTTGGGGCTTAGGGTATTATTTCATTTTAATTGAGAAATAAGAGCCAAATTTTTCGTTTGGAAATTTTGGGGTCTTATTTCTTTTATTTTAGGATATAAGACCCCAATTTTTAATATAAAATTTTTGAGGTCTTATATCATTTGTCTTATTTTATTTTTAAAATCTGATATTTATGAAGAAGAAGAACTCGTACAACTCCACAGCCTTTTTATACAGCCTGCATTTGTGAAGACGAAAAATATGCTTGCATCTTTTCGCCGATAAATACTATAAATGAAATTAAGGAAAATATACCATCGCCGATAAGGAAATATTTAATGGACGGATCTTTAAAGATTTTACCCAAAGGCTGCTTTACACAGCTTTTAGTCATATACATTCACTATTTTGACGAGGTCATTAAAATGTTATATTTAAATTGTGTTAATCTTGTGTTTAGAGGTGGCACCTTTTTGTGTTCACCTATGTTCGAGCTGGTTTAGAAGGTTAGGAATTTTTTGCTATATAAGTTAACACCCTGCATGTCAAAGTCAACTTGGCTGATGAGACTCAACAACAACAACATAAGCAGTCACCATATCACGCGCAGACACAGGTTGCGCAAGAAGCCACGAGCGCTGACCAAACATTAGCAGCGGCTCACCGTGGGACAGGCGGATGCAACCGGACACCCTCATACTGCATACCTCAACCATTGTGTGGTGGCTCAGGACTTGTTGTCGCAAACAGTGCGTGAAAGCTTTGCGGATCTTGCGCTGCTGAGTGAGCCATACCGGCTACAGGAGGGACCAAACTGCGCACTAGACACATCAGGAAAAGCGGCTATTTGGTCTTGTGGGAGCGCTGCGGCACCACTGACCAGAGTTTATCGGGAGGATAGCTTCGTACGTGCGATGGTGGGCAACATATGGATCCACTCCGTCTATCTGGCCCCTAGCCTGCAGCATTCCGAGTTTAATAACGCCCTGGACTCACTGGTGGCAGATGCTAGAGGCCGGCACCCAGTCATCATCGCTGGTGACTTCAACGCATGGGCAGAGGAGTGGGGTAGCTCGTCCACGAACGCAAGGGGCCGAGCCTTACTTGAGGCCTTCACGCTTCTGGATGTTGTCATACTAAACCGGGGGACTCAGCACACTTTCGGCAGCAGGTCTGGGATCCGTCGTTGACATCACGTTCGCCAGTAGTTGGCTGTCTACTGTATCCAGCTGGAGCATCGACGACTCCTACAATGGGAGCGACCATGCTGCCATATGGTTCACCGTCGGAGCACACAATAATTTCCAGCATGTTCCAGCCCAACCTAGGCAGAAATACCGTGCCGAGACGCTCGACACGCGAATCTTTGGTACAAAGCTTGCATCAGCAGGGATCCCGGATAGTGCAGACAGCACCGAGGCTGTGGTGGAAAAATCCATGAGGCTGATAAGCCGCGCTTGCGATGCCAGCATGGCGAAGAGCAAGAGGTACCAGAGGCGCCATGTGCTAGTATACTGGTGGAGTGAGGAGATAGCAGAAGCTCGAAACGTCTGCAACCACGCTAGACGCCGCTACCAGCGCTCACGCGGTTCCCAGATGTACCAAGCAAGACAAGCAGAGTTTCTCACATGCAGGAGGCAGCTGCAGAAGCTTATTAAGGTTAGCAAGCGCAGATGTTTTCTTCAGCTCTGCGACACAGCTGAGAACGATCCTTGGGGCGACGCCTACAAAATCGTTGTCAAACGCTTCAACGCACTCTCCCGCTGCCAGCCTACCGACTCGAGGGCGCTCAGAGAGATTGTGACGCACCTATTTCCCAGAATGGCTGATGAGCTTGATCCTGCGCCAGAGTCTAGCATGCCAGCCGACATCGAGGAAGTCACCTTGGAAGAGATCCACCAAGCAGCAACGAGGACGAAGCCTAGCAAGGCACCCGGGCCCGACGGGATTCCAAACAGAGCTCTCAAGCTAGCACTTGCGATCCACCCCGACATCTTTGCCGAGATGTTCAATAACTGTCTTCGCAATGGAGTCTTTCCTTATAGGTGGAAACTCCAGCGCCTGGTACTACTACCAAAGCCTGGAAAGCCGCTTGAGGATCCAGCTGCCTACAGGCCTATTTGCCTCATTGACACGGTCGGGAAGATACTGGAACATATTATCTGCACACGTCTTGAGCGCGCCATATCCGCTGCAGGAGGGCTTTCGGATCAGCAGTTCGGCTTTCGCAAATCGAGGTCAACGCTCGACGCAATCGGCAAGGTGGTGGAGATAGCCTCAGAAGCTATAGCCGGCACTAGGTGGCAAGGTGGTGCCAAAAAGTACTGTCTGATCGCAACGCTGGATGTAAATTTGGAGGCCCTGGTAGCGTTTGGAGTGCCGAGTTACCTACTAAGGCTGATAAGGAGCTATTTTCAGGACAGAATACTGATGTATAGTACCAGCGAGTCGAGCGAGGAGTACCACGTATCTGGAGGCGTGCGACAAGGGTCAGTTCTTGGCCTACTCCTTTGGAACGCCATGTACGACGGCGTTTTTCGGCTCACGTTACCTGAAGAGGTCCATATAGTCGGTTTTGCAGACGACGTGGCGTTGGTGGTAGTGGCTAAGGAGCTCAAGGCTGCCGAGGCTAGATGCAACCAATCGATTGAACTGGTCATCCAGTGGCTCTCCTCGGTTGGACACAAGACTTTCCTTCAAGGAGCACTTAGCGTACGCCAGTTCAAAAGCGTTTGCAACAAATCGTGCACTATCGCGTATTATGCCAAATAAGAGAGGCCCGAAGCAGTTTAGGAGAGCGTTAATTTCCAGTGTGACTAGGGCGGTGATGTTGTACGCGGCGCCTATTTGGCACCCTGGCCTCCGCTACGACAGCTACTCCCGTGGACTTACGGCTACTCACCGACTAGGGGCGATCAGGGTGTGTAGTGGCTTCCGAACTATTTCGGACGATGCGTGTCTGGTGATAGCTGGAGTTGCCCCCATAGCCGAGATAGCCAGAGAAGTTACAGAGGTGTATGAGGAGACAAATGGCAGGGACCATCCAGTGGCCTACAAGAAGGCAGTGCGCACCTCGGCCAAATCGCGCTCGTTGGCCAACTGGCAGCGGCGATGGGATTCATCCTCTAAAGGGCGATGGACACACCGACTAATCCCGAATCTATCTGAGTGGCTGGACCGAAGACATGGACAGGTGAATTTCCACATCACCCAGCTCCTCAGCGGACATGGCTGCTTCCGCGGATACCTATACCGCTTCGGCCACGAGGATGCTCCCTTCTGCACCTACTGTGGAAGTTGCTTCATCTAGGATGCGGAGCATGTGTTGTTCTATTGCGTTCGTTTCACAGGGCTTCGCTTAGAAATGGAAAGGATTTTTGTTTGTGCCATCGAGGTAGGCAAACTCGTACGGCTCATACTAGCAAGTAGTGTAAATTGGGATGCGTATAGCGGCTTTGCGGTAGCCGTCATGACGGAACTGCGGAAGAACGAGCGAGAGCGTAACGGGCACCGGGAGTAGTAGGAGCAAAGGCGTTTGCGACGCAATACCTAACGGCCGTTCCGCAAATGTCACTAATTCTTGAAAACCTCTCAAACCGCCTTATTGTATTATATAGGATAGTATATAAAAAAATAGTTATTTATTTAGAGTTAATAAATGAACTAAAAAAAAAAAAACATTAAAAAAAAAACCCTCATACTGCAACGTTCTACAGGTGCGAACGGCAGAGGGCACAGAGGAGAAGCCACGTGCGCTGAGTGCGCACTCTACAGGCCAGCGACCGTGGGACCAACAACGACAGCGGTTTTGACGGCAGCGGCAGCATAAGCGGAGACGCCGGCAGAGCGTAGGTTAAGTGGTAAATTATAAGTCAATTTGTAATCAGTTCTAAATCAGCTCGATAATAAAGCACAAGTTAATTTTTTTATTAACCAAAATTTAATGTTTTGTTAATTGGCGCCCGAGCAGGGACCGTGAAGAAAAAAAAAGTATACGCGTCAAAAAATAGAGTACCTAGAAAGAAAATAGCTACTGTTCGCGAAGCGCATAAAGTGACCAAGTGAACGCGACCGAGTATAAAGCAATCAAACCCAAAGATTGCGAATATACAGTGAACTAAACTTTCTTCGCGGTTCCATAAAGAAACCAGATTTCTGATACCCTATAGTGTCCGTCCGTAGGGTACCGCGAAATTTTGTGTGAGCTGCAGGATCCTGATTAACTATACTCCACCGAGGGAATAGACGAAAGAGATAAATCCGGGCCACCGTCGCGGGAATCACCAATGATTAAAATACTACTGTAAGCGTATCTTTTAAGTTAAAATTGTCATAACAAGAAAACAAGAATTTAGGCCTATGAATGCCAAACAAGAAAAAATATAAATAAGTTCAAGAAATAATTAAAAGCGAATTTAAAGTAAAGTAAAATAGTTTTCCCTGCTAATAACAAATAAATAAAAAAAAAAAATTTTGTTTAAGCTTTAAAAACTTTAATATAAAGAATATTTTCTCTAATAGAATCATAAAAAAATATAAGGAAAAAAAAATCTCTTTTAGAAAAAAAAAACTTAAAAATATAGAATAAAAACAAAAATATCTTTAGCAATTGAAAATAAGAAAATAACAAAATAATTCTTGCAACACAACATTAAGAAGATTACATAATTTTCTCTTGCTTTTGTTGGAGAACCGACAGCAAAATTTTCTCTCCCACACCACAACATTCAAACTTTTCGCAAGCTATTCCCAGCAAGGCGAAGCATTTTCCAAATTAAAAATGCCTGACGATAATATCATGAACGACAACCCCCCAACTACGTCCAGTAGTTCTTTTATGACAACACCTATCGAGACTACAGTAAAAAAATACATTAGGAAGATACTAACGGAAAAAGGCACGGAATTATTCCAATTAAATGCTGACTCTAAAATATTGACCGACCAGACTATAGCACCAGAACACGCGGGCAGAACTAGCGACTTCGACAAACTTCCGGACATTGTAAGAATATTAAAAGAATTTTCTGGGAACAAAACCGAATTTACCTCATGGTGCAAAAGCGTAGACAGAGTGTTTGAAGTCTACTCCGCACACCAAGGCACCCCGAAACATTACGGGATCTTATTGGTTGTACGTAGTAAGATAGTGGGGGAAGCCGATGCCGTACTAGAGGCATATAATACCCCATTGAATTGGAAAGCAATTGCACAGTGTCTTACGGATCATTTTGCAGACCGCAGAGATCTTAAGACGCTAGAATACCAATTAGACACCCTAAGCCAACGCGGCAAATCCATCGACGAATTTTACCAGACGATTTACTATCATCTGTCTTTAATTCTGAATCCAATAAACAACCATGATTCATCGTCAGAAACATTGAGAGCCCTCACAAAGATCTACAGGGGCAAAGCCCTGGATACTTTCATAAGAGGACTCAATGAGGATTTACCGCGATTGCTCGCCATCAAAGAACCAACTGATCTAAAACACGCCCTTCACCTGTGTCGACTTATCGAAAATCAATCCGTCAGAAATAATGTAAACCCTAACAAAATTCCTTTGCTACCACCAAGGAATATTCAGAAACCTCAAAGATTCAATAATCAACACGTATTCCGATCTACTATCCCTCAATCCCTGTATCTAGAAACAATTTTAATCCAAATCTATATTATCCACCAAAACCCAATTTTAAATCACAACCACCCAGTTTCGCCCCAAGACAAATGTTCCAACAGCCACAACAATTCTTTAATGTACCACCAAGGCCATCAGCCCCTAAACCACAACCACCTCCACAACCGATGGAGATTGATTCGTCTATCAGGACAAAAAACATCAACTACATGAACAGACCAGACAACAACCAGTTCGCTGGAAAAAGACCATTATCTTCAAGGGCAGATCAAATACCAAACAAATTCCAAAGACAATTCCACATAAACACCGAAGAAGCATTAGGGCAGGTCGCGGACGATCAAGTTGACGGCGAAGCTAGTACTTATGCCGATGCATACGCTAGCGGCTACGCTGACGCCTATGCACGCTACGTAGACGAACAAAATTATGGTGCTTCAACGGAAGAACAAGACAATCGCGAATTCCCATACGAATACGAAACCTTAGCAAGCGATGATACCCCTGTCGAGACAGTCGACATGTCCGAACTAAATTTTTTAGCTTGAATCGTTCCTCGTTACCCTACTTCCAATGTAAAACGGGGGACGGCAAAGTACTTAATTTTCTCATTGACACTGGATCCAACCAAAACTATATACAACCTTCACTCGTAGCAAACCCCAAAATAAACAAAGAAGCCTTCTACGCTAATTCGATGGGAGGAAAAATAGCAATTACCCATCACGTTCTACTAAACTTATTCAGTCTCTACGACACTCCAATTCGATTTTTCTTATTACCCACTCTCAAAACGTTCCATGGTATTCTGGGTAATGATACGATGAAACAACTCTATGTAATAATTGATGTTAGAAACGACATCCTCGTAATAAACGGCAAAAGCCAAATCCGAATCAAACAGATGCCTGCACAGGCAATAAAAAATATCAAAATACGAACCGACCACATGTCCGAAAGTCAGAAAAAAACAAAAGACACTCTAACGCATGCATTTAAAAACCTTTTCGCAGACCCAGAACAGAAATTAACTTACACTACAAATGTAGTAGGTGAGATCCGAACCTCTTCAGATACCCCAGTCTATAGCAAACATTATCCATGCCCTACCGCACTCAAACAAGAAGTAGAAAAACAGATTTCAGAAATGTTAGATGACGGAATAATCCGACCCTCTAGATCGCCAAACAATGCACCAGTATGGGTAGTACCAAAAAAAGCTGATGCCTCAGGAAAAAAGAAATACAGACTAGTAATCGATTACAGAAATCTTAATTTAGTAACTGATATGTATGATTTGAATGATGCACATTCAATGTTTGATCGTGCACATCCATCTAACGTAATAATAAGCTTAGAATATCGATACAACATCGATAACAGAACGAAGCGATCTTTCCTATGTACATACGATAACACGCACACCAATCACTTCCTAATAAACGCGTGCAAGAGACACAACAATTGGCGACGAGATTAAAAAATAAATAAAAAAGTAAACCTTTATGTAAAATTTAAAATTACAAAAAAAAAAAACAAAAGAGTTGCGTAAATATGCAAACTCAATAACGATAATATCGTACTTAAATAAACAAGTTGCATAGCTACGAAAGTGTAAATATACTAAGCAAAATGAAGAACGAACAGCGGCATTGCCGGAATTTGCGCACAATGTGGAACCATGGTGTATATGGAAAGAAAAATTGGAAATCCATTTTTGTGATTTACAGTGCACTAATGAAGACTTAAAGAAAGCGATTTTATTAAAATCAATTGGTACTGATCCGCACAGTCTTTTACATAACCTGTGCAGCCCAAATTCTCCAGTTTCTAAAACCTACAAAGAACTATGTTCAATGCTGAACAGTCATTACACGCCTCCAACAATCGTGTTTTATGAACGAAAAAAGTTTTACACCGCTGTAATGCAAGACACAGAAAGTGTAACACAGTGGTTTGCTAAAGTCAAAAAGTTAGCAATCACCTGCAAGTTTGGTACAAACTTGGAAGCGTTCACATTAGATCGGTTTGTAATGGGACTACCGGCGAGTCGAAGTCATAAGAAATCCATACAGAACAAATAATGAAATATGAAATGTAATATTATGAATTGAGTTGAATATGTATGAACACCTTAATTGTATTATAGTTATAAGCAAAGAACCTTAAGTGGAGGCATGATATACATGATTTGAATGATGCACATTCAATGTTTGATCGTGCACATCCATCTAACGTAATAATAAGCTTAGAATATCGATACAACATCGATAACAGAACGAAGCGATCTTTCCTATGTACATACGATAACACGCACACCAATCACTTCCTAATAAACGCGTGCAAGAGACACAACAGTAACGATATCCGATCGCTACCCTATGTCCGAAATAGGAGACATCATAGCCCAGTTAGGGGACAATACATTTTTCACGGTCCTCGACCTAAAAAGCGGTTTTCATCAAATCCCTCTAAAAGAAACAGACATAGAAAAGACAGCATTCGCAGTCAATGGTGGGAAATACGAATTCACTAGACTACCATTCGGTCTCAAGAATTCTCCCTCAATCTTCAAAAGAGCCCTAGATGATATCTTAAGGGATCATGTTGGAAAAATATGCTATGTCTACATCGAAGACATTATAGTCTTCAGCAAAACTGAAAACGAACATGCTCATCACTTGAAACAAGTCTTCACGTCTTTACAGAACGCAAATATGAAAGTCCAAATGGATAAGTGCGAATTTTTTAAAAGGGAAGTCAATTTTCTAGGCTTCACTATTTTGGATCATGGTGTAAAAACCAATCCACAGAAGGTTCAAGCAATTTCAAAGTTTCCCATACCCAAAACACTCAAAGAGCTGAGATCATTTTTAGGTCTCTCAGTTTACTACCGCAGATTTATAAGAGACTACGCGAAACTAGCAAAACCACTCACTATCTTACTAAGAGGCAAATGCGGTCGAATTTCAAGCAAAGCATCAGACAAAGTCCCAGTAAATATGAATGAACAAGCAATAGAGGCTTTTAACAAAATTAAACAATCACTTAGTTCCACTGACGTTATTCTAAAGTACCCTAATTTCAATAAAGAATTTCACTTAACAACTGACGCTTCAAATTATGCAATAGGAGCTGTCCTCGAACAAGAAGGTAAACCTATTACTTTCATATCCCGCACTTTATCAAAAACAGAGGAAAATTACGCGACAAACGAAAAAGAAATGCTCGCAATAGTTTGGGCTCTACAAAGCCTCCGAATATACCTTTACGGTACAGCTAAGGTGGTAATTTTCACAGATCACCAACCACTTACTTTTGCCTTAAGCAACAAAAACCATAATGGTAAATTAAAACGTTGGAAGAGTTACCTAGAAGAATTTAATTACGAACTGAAATACAAACCAGGAACATCCAATGTAGTAGCAGATGCATTGTCCAGAAATCCAATAAGCGAGGTAAATAGCACCGAAGCCACAATAATGAGCGATGAAAGCTCGTCCCATAACCTAATCCCTAGTTCCCATTAACGTTTTTAAAAATCAACTTTTTATACTAATCGGAGAAAACCCCGACTACTGATTCGAGATACCATTCCCAACATACCATAGGCACATAATAACTCGACCAAGCTACACAGAAGATGAATTAAATTTTAAAGAAAGACTCGACCCAAGGCTAGTTAACGGCATGTGCACTCCGGTACATATCATGGGATGAATTCCAAATTTCTACCCAGTCCATTTCTCATCGTACAAAATTAGATACACCCAAAGACAGGTAGAGGACATTACCGACATTAATAGACAAAGCGAAATAATAGCCCAAGAGCACAGAAGAGCTCACAGAAACGCTTCAGAGAACAAAGCCCAAATATTAGAAAAATATTTTTTCCCACAGCTACATAAAAAGGTAAAAGAAATCGTGAAGTCATGCCTGACATGCAAAGAATCCAAATACGACAGACACCCCCCAAACTCCGAAATCCAATCAACACCGATTCCTCAATCTCCAGGTGAAATCGTACATATCGACATTAATATTACTGAAAAACACACCATACTAACAAGCATTGACAAATTTTCAAAATACGCTCAAGTAAAAATTCTAAAGTGTAGGGCCGCAGAAGACATAAAAACTCCACTGAGAGAAATTTTAGCATTTGGAATCCCAAAAATAGTATTCATCGATAACGAAAGAGTTTTAAACTCAGTATCAATAAAATTCCTTTTACAGGATCAACTAGGCATACAAGTTTTTACCACACCCCCCTATAGTTCAACTAGCAATGGCCAGATTGAAAGATTTCATTCCACCCTATCAGAAATAATGACATGCCTTAGGAAAGACAATAGCGAAATGAATTTTACCGACACTCTTTTCAAAGCGGTTCAAGAATATAACTCATCCATTCACTCCGTAGTAGGAAAAAAACCAAGAGACATAATTTTCGGCACGTCAGTCCATAAAGACCCAGAGAAATCAGAAGAAAATAGGAAAAAAATAGTCGAAAAACTTACAGAAAAACAAAACACGGACTTAAAATACCACAACAAAAAAAAGAAAGAGATAAAGAACTACGAACAAGGGGAAACAGTCTATGTCAAAATTGATAAAAGATTAGGATCAAAACTTACACCCAGATATAAAAAAGAAATAGTAGCAGAAAACAGAAATTCAACTATTAAAACACAATCAGGAAAAATAGTACACAAGAATAACACTAGAACTTAATTTACAGTTTTTTTTTTAACAACATGCCTGGGGATAACGACAGTCCTCGACTACTCGAACTCACAGGTTATTTCAATCGACACCGGACTAGCAGCTAAGCAGGACGGCACCTTTAAAATAATTCACCTTTTTGATTTGGAAAAATATGCTGTTACCTACCCATCATTGGAAAAATCGTTACAAGACCTCAACCCATCCCATCCTCTTAACCTATACCTTTTACTCGAACTGGCACAAATAAAAAAACGATCTAAAAAGACTTAAGCCCCAATCAAAAAGAACAAGTAAGAAGGCTCTAGTCGGGACAGCCCGACTAGAAGATACCCTGAACCCAGTTGCAAAAAATAAATTAAATTTATATAAGACTTTGGTATACTGACTTAACTTCAATCGATTAAATTCGATATCTCCGGTGTTTCTTAACCGATTTGGACGAAATTTTCAGAAAAGATCTATTGTTACCCATTCTTTCAACCCTCATTTTTACATTTTCCAAATTCGATATTTTTTTGTTATCGATTCCATGTGTATATCGGAAACCAGAATAGTTATCGATAATTTGAAGCAAACTTGTTCTGCTCATGGTATAGGAGAACTTATATCCCAAAGCTTATATCTCTAGCTCTTGTAGTCTCTGAGATCCACGCGTTCATACAGACGGACAGACGGACGGACAGACGGACATGGCTAAATCGACTCGGCTATTGATGCTGATCAAGAATATATATACTTTATAGGGTCGGAGATGCTTCCTTCTGCCTGTTACATACTTTTGCACAAAACCATTATACCCTTATTTACCCATTTTATGGGTTAAGGGTATAAAAAGAGCAATTGATGCCATAGGCACAGCGTGGAAATGGCTGGCAGGAACTCCAGACTACCACGATCACGAAGTAATAATCAATAAAATAAATAATCAGTTAGAAAATAATAACAAACAGGTAGTTAAAAACCGATTAATAAATGAAAAAATCAATGAACTAACTAACGTAACCAATACAATAATAAAAGCAAAACTAAGTTCAGAAGAAATTGCTAATAAAAAAGCAGACATTCTTAAATATAAAATTCAATTGGTAAAAGAAGAAGTAACTAATGTACTATATGCAATTAGTAAAAGAAGAAGTAACTAATGTACTATATGCAATTACATGGGCAAAATCAAATACCGTAAACTCATTTATATTCTCAGCCATAGAAACCGACATAGTAGAACAAATTTTCAAAAAAGAAAATAACCTTTTTTCAACATAGAAGAACTTCTAGAATTTGCCGAAGTTAAACTAGCTACAATCACTAAAGATATAATTTAAATAATTAGTCTCCCGACAATAAGTTCAGATGATTGTAGAACACTCAAAGTCAAAGCTGTAAAGAAAGCCCACATAATAAATGATATAAAATATGAAAATTTGTTAGAATGTAAGAATGAGTTATATGCTATTAAAGAAAATTGCGAAAATCATAACGATAGGACAATTTGTAACAGAAATAAATTACTAGATTTAAGTAACGACACTTGCCTTTACGCACTGCTAAACCTTAAGAAACCAGAATGTACCATAATTAATAACCAACACGTCCCCGAATTCAAGGAGATACCTCCGGGTACACTTATGCTGAATGGATTCAACGGTTTCGTTATGCTAGACGAAAAAAGACTGCAACTTCAGGGAACATTCCTCATTCAATATAGAAACTCCACAGTCAAAATTAACGACAGGATCTACAAAACAGAAGAGATCCAACCCGCGGAGCCAGAGCCACCCCTGTTCCAGCTTTCAGTAGAAAAAACTAAACTGGATGAAGTTCTTTCGCTACAGATGATCAACGAGCTAAACATAAACAACACAAAGACACTGGAGAAAATCGGAGCCAAAGAAACTTTACAGGACACCCTCAGCTACACTTCGCTCAGCATCCTATTTTTAGTTATAATAGGATTAACCACCGAACTCATCAGAAGAAACAGAGAAACAACAGCTAAAAAGAGAAAAGTAAGCGAAGACAACACTTCAAGCAATAAGGCTCTAGAAGGAGTTTATATAGCGACCGAGGACGCTCGCACTTAAAGGGGGAAGAGTTTACACCCTGCATGTCAAAGTCTCGACAAGTATGCAGACAGCCAAGACACAACAACAACTTGGCTGATGAGACTCAACAACAACAACATAAGCAGTCACCAAATCACGCGCAGACACAGGTTGCGCAAGAAGCCACGAGCGCTGACCAAACATTAGCACCGGCTCACCGTGGGACAGGCGGATGCAACCGGACACCCTCATACTGCAACGTTCTACAAGTGCGAACGGCAGAGGGCACAGAGGAGAAGCCACGTGTGCTGAGTGCGCACTCTACAGGCCAGCGACCGTGGGACCAACAACAGCAGCGGTTTTGACGGCAGCGGCAGCATAAGCGGAGACGCCGGCAGAGCGTAGGTTAAGTGGTAAATTATAAGTCAATTTGTAATCAGTTCTAAATCAGCTCGATAATAAAGCACAAGTTCTTTTTTTTATTAACCAAAATTTAATGTTTTGTTAATTTATATAAAACACGATCACCTTTTTATTATATTTTTATTAGTTCAAGTTTAATATTCTTAGGTGATTTGATTGTTTTATACAGAAGTGTGTTTCTTTTTGCGCTTATTTATATGTAGACAAGTAGTAAGTGTGTAATATGCGTGGGTTTGTGCTAATGCACGACCGTAGCGAACAAGACGAAAAACGAGAGTGAGAGCTTTGACTATGCTAAAATCTCTCGAGATTTCTGGCACACGCCTGGTAGTCTCTGAGATCGACGCGTTCATACAGACGGACAGACGGACAGACAGACGAACATGGCTTTATCGACTTGGCTGTTGAATATATATACTTTATGGGGTCGGAGATGCTTCCTTCTGCCTGTTACATGCTTTTAAAAGGCGCGTGTCGTAATGAAATTTATCTTCCTATGGCACAAAAAATTTATTTCAAATACACGCACGAATACGCGAACGACGAAAAATTCTGGAAACACGTGCCTTGGGCGGCACGAAAATTTTAAACGCCCGCAAACGGCCCAAACCGAAATTATTTTTTTTTTGTTAAGTTGTCTTATAGTAAGGCTGCCGCTGAAAAATAACCGGGTGGGTGTGAGTATTGTGGCTGCAATATGGCGATCAAAAGCTGACTACGTTGCACGAATCCGAGGTCGGATTTTTGCAAAATTCAAGATTATCCAAGATAAACTCGAAGTACTTTGATCAACGATGAAAATTTTCGAATCTTTTCATATTTTTTTAAAATGAATTACTAAAAGTTATTCCGGTAAGGGCAAGCTTAAAATAGTTTAGATAAATTATCTGGACTAAACCGTTTCTGAATAAAAAGCATTCTTGTGATTCTTGTGCGACTTTTGCATACACTCGAAAGGGGGCGGTATTCCTTCCTGCCATTTGTTTTTTTCTTGTCATAATCTAAAGACACGGTTAGCGAAAAGCGAGGCACCCTGTACAAAAGTCAAAGTCTGTATATCAGTTTGTGGATTTGCTTGAGGCTTGTGGACATTGTTGTTTTGCATCAACCGCGAAGTTTTCCGAAAAAAAATTGTACCAAAAACATATTAAAGTGTGGGTTCTAGTTTTGCGTAAACTTTGTAGAAACAATTTTTGACAGAACAGGGACACTGGGCACCTCAGTATATTTCATTGTGGAAGAAGTTGGGATAGAAAGAGAGTGTAGAGCGGTTAAAAAAAATTTTAACGTGTAGCAACTAGCAGCTTTCGCCAAAAAAGCAACACATCGGTGTCGGTAGCAACAACCATATTCTGATATTTTTCAAGTTCTACATCAATAGCAGTTTTATGAAGCTTTATTTTTTTTGGCGCTCAGAAAATGCATTCTCATCTAGCTTAGGAGGCACATTTTCAGACTCAACGCTAATCTCGTTTTCTCCTTCTATTCCCATAAGCATTGCTTTAACAGAAACTAGGACATGCTCTTTTTTCTCCTCTGTCAAAAATTTAATTTCTTTGAAAAGTGAATTTAAGAATACTCCAATGTAGTGAACAGTAGAGAGCTGAAACCAGCAATTTAGTGACATCAAAGTTGAACGTTTTAGATTTGTTATATTTTCCGAGTCTAAAGCATCTGTGCGACATAACTTGGTTAATTTTTCGAACCAAAGTGCAAAAATATGAATAGTAGGCTTTTTGTCGCCGCTTAACTGCTCAGAACAATATTTGAAATGTCTTAAAAATGACAGTAATTGTTCAAGAAGAATGAAGTTCATTTCAGCTATTCGCTGCACTTCATTTTTTTAACAACAGAATTTTAATTTCATTTTGGGTTTTATAAATGCTCTCAAGCATAATGTTGTAAAGTAGTGATTTTGGCTGGGGTATGAGACTCAGTCCGGCCAAGATTCAACGTTACAAGAAATATTTAAATTTGCTGAATCGCATTCGCGAGTTGGAGGCAAGCTAGTCCGCAGCTATACCGGGGTCAAAGTTTCGCGACGGCTGGCGATCAGGGAGGTATATGGGACAAACCGCAGTACAAGTACCACCGATAGCACAGGTTATGTTCCCTCGCAAGTCGAGATCGCGCGAATGCCGAAGCTCCGTTACCAAACCGACTGAATGATTTGGGAAGAGTACGGAACGAGTCACAGTACGCGTGCCACTGACCATTCAGACTCTAATAACACAATTCGAGACGCACCTAGCAACTTACCATCTCAGATCGGAATAAAGACACACGAGTTTTAAGGTTATGCTGCTTTATTTCACGAAGATTCACTTAAACTCTCTATCCTGCCTTATATCTACATACAATTGTTCTCCGGTTTCCAGTGGGAGTTCGTCCACACTGATTTACTTTTCCAAATGTCTTATGCTAATCTCGCCGGCCGTTTGCCGCGTTTCACTACTTTCTACGTTTTCTCGACTCCCTTCCGTGGGACGTGACCGCACTTCTACAATCCCGGCTATCGACTCCCTCTTGTGGGGCACAAACGCACGCCTTTAATTCCAACCAGCGACTAATTTGCCAGGCTCGCGCTCGGCCTGAGCGCGCTATTCCTCTTCTCATGGATCGCGACATCTAGATCGTGGGTCTCGAACGCGCACCCGACCTTCCCTCTTCTTACGCTAGTCTGGCCGCTCTTACACTTTGCTTACTCTTTACCCTTTCCCTTTGCCATGCTATATCTATGTTCTATGTTAATGTTAAGTCTAATACAATAATATGCTATTCTGTTTATTATGTTTAAGGTATATATATATTCTAAATGTAATGTATTGTGGGGGAGGCCTGCGCTGTGCCTACCTCACACCCCCCCCTTTCTTCGTAATGGTGACTTCACCCTCGCGGTGTTGAGTCGCCCCAAAAATTTCCGTCGCCACCATCACCTTGAAACGGCTACGGCGTCCTTTGGTCCTCTCCCGCTCCATCTCTGCCGCAATGATGAGTATGGCCACTGGATTCAAAATCGTGTTGCTGGGGTGGACCATCCACGACGTCGGAATAGGAATCCGAGCTAGCTCTAGAGCTTCTATACAGTTCACCGCTCGTTCCAGCGCCTCCGCCTTACCATTTTGTGATCGTCTCTCCCTGTGATTGACTACGGTCGTCGGTGTTTAATACCGCTTAGTGGCGTTCTCTTCCGAGGGTAAGAATTCTGACGCCCTCCTCCTGATTCTTTCCTTTTACAATCTCTGCACTCGCTGGTTTCCGAAAATAATTGGCTACTTTCTCCTTCGGGGATACGGACTTCGCCGCCGACCTCCTGTGTGCCTCCTCCTGATCCACTCCTTCGGCACTTTTCTCCCAATGAGTGTCGCTTCTTTCCTCAATGGCCTGCAACGTGGGGAGTGAGGCTGGTTGCTCAATGTATGGCATTGGCGCTCGTGCGCGTACGCGTGGCTCTTCTGCGCTACCCACCGTGTCCATCATCGACTCCTTGTGCACGTATACCGTGCGCATGAAAATGGGTAGTGAAACATTCCTTTCCCGATAACGGGGGTCGTATCGACAGGGCTTTTGTGACCACTGATGTTTACGGAGACCCGGGATTGGTCCTCTCTTGGAACCACTGCTCTCCTCGGCATCCTCCCTTTGAGGTGTCCCCAAGACACTCTTTCTCCACCGCAGGATCCGCGTTGCCTCCGCCTATTTCCATGGTCGGTGATCTGAAAGCTTGTTTCGCCTCACCGCACTGCATGGTCGTCCCCATCTTACCTAGAAAGTCCATTCCCAGAATGATACTATCTCGCATGGATGGCATCACAAGCAGATCTAACGCTATCTCCCTATTAACGAGGCTCACCTTCCTTCGTAATACTTTTCTTATGGATATCGTCAAACCGTCCGTAGCCCCAGTGTCGACCGTCGCCTTCGCCAGTAAATCCCCGACCCTTACCTTGGCGACAATGCGATCATTTTCGACCTTGAGCGGATAGTCCAGCTCCAGTTTTTGGCCTGGATCACGCCGGCGCCAAACCAATCCCACTCCGGATGACACCGCTGCTCTTTCTCCATTTTCTTTACCCAGTATGCTTCTCCGCTCACGCCCTGAGTGCCACATTGCCTGACAATATAGAACTCGTAGTTTTGGGCATTCCCTCGCGAAATGTCCTCCCTGTGAGCAGTTAAAACATATCCTACCGGCTTCGTGTGGCCTATGCTGCTCGTGTCCGATCATCCCGTTCGAAATTTTTTCCGTTCTATTTGTTCGGGAAGCGCTGGGCTCGTTCCTCGTCAACGGCGGCTGGGTTGGCGGGCTTTAGAACGCATAAGTCTGCCCTGCGGGAACGTCCACGCCTCCCAATTTACTCGGGTACCCTTCCCCAACTGACTGCCTGTACCCTGTCTCAGTGCGGCTGGTTGAGTCACTTGGGCTAACGTAGAAAAGTCCCTTCTCCGAATGTACAGTGCGGTACTCCCGCGCTAACTTCTCATAAACCCTGTTCAACTCCTGGTCGGGCCTATGACGACATGACGCATCGGTCTCTTCAGGTCAACCAGGTACTCTTTGTATCCTTCACCAACCCGTTGTCGGCATGCCCTAATCTCATCTTCTAACCTATCAAAATATTGCGGGTGAAGAAAAACTCCAAGAAATATTTCTTTAACTCCACCCACGTCGCGTTTTAAGTCCACTTGTTCTAAACCACTGAGCTGCCATATCTGTTAGCACCACGCACATTGTCCTGGGCATACGATCAAGGCTGATGCCGTAAGATATGGCCCGCTCTTCAATTGCCTCCACGAACTCTAGCGGGTCGGTGTACCCATCAAACCTTATACCCCATCTACAGACCTGTTCCGCGACGATCATATATTGACCTCCATGTTCCGTACAGCCAGTATCCATGCCAGGTTGGTTGTTGAAATCCTCGAGCTCCATGACGCTATGCTCGTTGGTATTTTTTTTTTCCAAATATTCTATTATTTATTTATTTTATTTAATTTTTTTTTAATTTTGCTTTATTTAATTTTTAATTATTAGAAAAAAATTTTATTATACTCAAATATTAAAAAAAATTTCTGACTTCTCTTGATCAGATTTTATTTATATTAGAAATTTTTTTTGCTATTTTTTTTATTCTCAATTTTATATATTTACTTTATATTAAATTAAATTTAAATTGTTTAATTGTTATTTTATTTTTTCTTAACTTTTATTTATTTGACCAGTTTTCGGTTGCACTGGTGCCACTGTGCGGCTACTCTTTATACTCGATACCGAAGGTAAAGAGTATATTGGTTTTGTGCAATGTCCGTCATGGTGTCTGTCCGTCTGCCCGTCCGTATGGTTTCAAGTTTTTTCCACACCCTTCAAGCTTGAGACTTGAAACTTTCCAATTCTCTTTATCTATGGGATAGTAAATTAAAGTGTCAAGATGGGGGTTCTACGATAACTGGGGGGCTGGCAAATCGATAAATTCGATAATTCAAAACCGATAAATCCACATATTTCGCACATCCTTACAGCTAGAAACACCAAATTTGGTAAGAAGATAGCTACTAGCAACCTCCAAAAAACTGCATCAAAAATTTTGGAGCCACGCCCCCTCATTCCGCCCCCAGTTACCCCGCACTTTAAAGTCAAAAAAGCCTATATCTCCCACAGTTTTTGAGCTATTGCCACCAAATTTGGTGCCAAGATAGGTGATGATGACACCCCAAAAACTGCATCAAAAGTTTGGATGCCACGCCCACCAATACCGCCCTAGCTGCCCCCATTTACCCCAACGCTTCGTCACAAACGGGAGTGCGTGAATCTTCTAGAGTTGTGGAGCTAGAGCCACCAAATTTGGTAGGGAGATAGCTGGCAACGACCCTCAAAAATCTTCATCAAAGTTTTGGAGCCACGCACACCCATTTCACCCCCCTTTCCCCACCTTTTACAAAATTTGAGCTAGAGTCATCAAATTTGGTATGAAGATAGCAATTGACATTTCACATAGAATTGCGTCAAAAATTTGGATGCCACGCCCACCCATTCCGCCCCAAGCCCCCCTTTTCCCACATTTTACAAACTTCGAGCTAGAGTCACCAAATTTGGTATGTAGATAGCAATTGACATTCCACAAAGATCTGCATCAAAAATTTGGATGCCACAACTACCCATACCACCCCCAGCCCCCCCTTCACTAACCTTTTACAAACTTTGAGCTAGAGTCACCAAATTTAGTATGTAGATAGCAATTGACATTCCATAAAGATCTGCATCAAAAATTTCGATGCCACGCCCACCCATACCACCCGCAGCCCCCCTTTCCCTACCTTTTACCAATTTTGAGCTAGAGTCACCAAATTTGGAAGGAAGATAGCTCGTGGCATCCCCATCTGCATCGGAGAATCTTAAAGGCAGCGTACTCCCCTGCCGCATCGGTACCCCTTTGCAATCAGGCCCCTTTTTACCGGTTTTACTACTGGTAACGAGTATACCACAGTCGGTTGCGTCCGACTGCAACGTTCCACTTGTTTTATATTGTTCTCGTCCGACTGTTCGATTATATTTACTTTTTCATTTTTTTGATCACACAGCAAAAAAAAATTCACTCTCGAATGTTCTTGTCCAATATTTTTTTTATCCCACAGTAAAAAAAACATATGTTCTACTTTCTTCTTTTCCAATCGTTCAATTATAATTTTAATCGCACAACAAAAAAAACTTTATTCATTATACCCTTAACCCATAAAATGGGTAAATAAGGGTATAATGGTTTTGTGCAAAAGTATGTAACAGGCAGAAGGAAGCATCTCCGACCCTATAAAGTATATATATTATTGATCAGCATCAATAGCCGAGTCGATTTAGCCATATCCGTCTGTCTGTCCGTCCGTCTGTCCGTCTGTCTGTCTGTATGAACGCGTGGATCTCAGAGACTACAAAAGCTAGGGACTTCAGATTTGGGATATAAGTTCTCCTATACCATGAGCAGAACAAGTTTGCTTCAAATTATCGATAACTCTTCTGGTTGCCGATATACACATGTGATCGATAACAAAACGAATTTGGAAAATGTTAAAATGAGGGTTGAAAGAATGGGTAACGATAGATCTTTTCTGAAAATTTCGTCCAAATCGGTTAAGAAACACCGGATATATCGAATTTAATCGATTGAAGTTAAATCAGTATACCAAAGTCCTACATAAATTTAATTTATTTATTGCAACTGAGCTCAGGGTATCTTCTAGTCGGGCTCTCCCGACTAGAGCCTTCTTACTTGTTTTTAAATCGATAGAGCAGGCTGCTCGCACGAAAAAACATGACTCATTTGCCGTTACATTGCTCGATGTGTCGTTACCTCTCTCTGTCATGACGTATGTGTCGTTACCAAATTTATAAGGCATACTTTAAGGATGATACATAAAATCAGGAATATAATTATCAGAAAAATAGCAAACTCTGTGTTTACAAGCAATCGGAATAAGGCAAAGCAATGAAGAATTGAATGAAGAATTTTATGAAAATTTTTATTCAATTGTTTCGAACGACGATTTATTTTGCAAAACCGCTTACAATCCCACCATGGAAAACCAAACTAGAAGTCAACGACAACACGCGCAACAACAATCTACCACCACTGCAGATCAACCTGATGAGCGTGTCAATCTCACAAATGAGCTACTCTTTCCTGCAATTCCTGTTCCCATGGAGGTTCAAGAAGCAGTTGCATCTACCTCTGCGACGCTATTTGCAAAACCAACAACTGCTGCTCCAAAAACAAGGGCACAAATACAACGTGAGTACAGACAGCGGATTGCTGCATCCAAAACTCATGCACAGGCAGCAGCTGCAAGAGAAGCACGTAATGTAAGAAATCGAAACAACAGATTACGCCAAGCTGCTAACTTGGTTATTGCCAGTGGTTCTCTAGAAGCGACAACTACATCCTCATCTCGTTCAGGGGAAGAGTCGAACAATTTAGCTTGCTTTGCACGTGAGGTCGACATTTAACTTTGGCTGTGGTTCCTGTTGTTTCTTCTGAAAACTCGAACCATAAAGTAACAATTTCTTCTCTAGCTGCTGGCGAAGTTGTACTGGTCGATGGTCCTGCTTCTGCAGAATTGTCATCTACATTTGACTGCTGACGTTCGATATGTCGCAAGACACCAATAGATCCATTTACTAACCCATCAGCGACATCTATGTTTGAAGTTATCATGTAGGGATATCCTTCTGCCAATGGCAGCAGGTACGGTAATCCATCGGTTTCTGCCACTGTCATCTTGTGTAGTTTACCTTGGTATTGTCTCTTCTCTTGTTCACTTGAATAACCAAGCATAATATCATGTGCGAGACAGTTGTATGCATTTAGAATTGCGCTTCGGTTGTACGAATCCACTTCATTGTTACTATAATACAGCCTGACAGCATCAGGCACGTTTTCCTTGCACCAAGCCTGAGTTTTATGTCTGGACTCATTAAGGGAGATATTATCGTTGCTTAGTTGTAGTCCATCGCCGATTTTTGTTAGAATAAAACAAATAAAAACTATTAAATTGTAAAAAAAAAAAAAAAAAAAAATAAATCTAACTTGATCAATTTCATTGTGATTTCCAATTACCTCCTTCTCTATATACATACAAATCTATTAAGCAAATGAAATTAAAATTTTCTTTTGAAAAATGCTACCATTCCATCAGTATTTTCTTAAGACGTTGTCACGTTCAACAATCGTCAGTAAACCGACTTTACAGACAACCAGAATGTTTTTTTCTTTTAATTAAGCATTAAAGAAATAGCTCTTTTGAGTTAGAACAAGTTTAGCTTCAAAATTCTTTTACTTTTTGTGCAATTTGTGAAATCATTTGTGGGCAATTGTAGTTCTGCCAGGTGGCAGCGCCTTAAAACGGCATCGTCTGAAAAATGGTAGAGCCATAAGTAAACAAAGAAGAAAAAGAAGAGAACGCGCGCAAAATGTAAGTAAATTTGATTTTTTTCATAACTATTTTACAATGGGATTATTTTAAGGGGAAAACATCGGAATACACGCCAAGACGAAACAATTTGTGATTTTATGAAAAAGCACTTGGACATTGCTCGGAACTTTACCAAAGGGGACAGGGTGGCTGTGGCGGCAGCTTGGGAGGACTTGGCGCTCCAGCTAAACAAGTTGGGCCCACCAATTAAAACTGCGGAGGAGTGGCGCAAAGTAAATAGCTTATCTTACAGCTAGTAAATTGTAGGCAAAAATATTGACCATTGTTTATTACAGGTTTAGAAAGACTGGAAAGTTGCAATAAAAAAAACATTCTGGTTGTCTGTAAAGTCGGTTTACTGACGATAGTTGAACGTGACAACATCTTAAGAAAATACTGATGGAATGGTAGCATATTTCAAAAGAAAATTTTAATTTCATTTGCGTAATAGATTTGTATGTATATAGAGAAGGAGGTAATTGGAAATCACAATGAAATTGATCAAGTTAGATTTATTTGTACGCATAAATACAATTATGTCTTTTTTTTTTTTACAATTTAATAGTTTTTATTTTTTACAATTTAATAGTTTTTACAAGTATAAATGAGCAATTATTTTACAACTTTTAAACATGTGTAATATTTAATTTCTTATAATCTGTGTTATTCTGTTGAGAATAGGACGATGATAGGAAAAGTAGGAAATGAAAGGGAGTGTTTCGAGTTTAATGGGTCTTGAAATAGTCAAATCGATGGTGGTGCCTCCTAGTGTTGTTGAGTTATTAACGTCTGATGCACAATCGACATTAAACATGTCTTTCATGAATTTTATGAATGTTTCGTCATTTTTCACATTTGTGTTGAAGTCGCCACAAAGAAGAATTGGTATATCGGTATCCACTTCCATGATGGGATGTACATACTGGCTGTTATAAACATACGGAAATAGCGCGACACGCTCATCAGGTTGATCTGCAGTGGTGGTAGATTGTTGTTGCGCGTGTTATCGTTGACTTCTAGTTTGGACATTGTTCGACTCTTCCCCTGAACGAGATGAGGATGTAGTTGTCGCTTCTAGAGAACCACTGGCAATAACCAAGTTAGCAGCTTGGCATAATCTGTTGTTTCGATTTCTTACATTACGTGCTTCTCTTGCAGCTGCTGCCTGTGCAGGAGTTTTGGATGCAGCAATCCGCTGTCTGTACTCACGTTGTATTTGTGCCCTTGTTTTTGGAGCAGCAGTTGTTGGTTTTGCAAATAGCGTCGCAGAGGTAGATGCAACTGCTTCTTGAACCTCCATGGGAACAGGAATTGCAGGAAAGAGTAGCTCATTTGTTAGATTGACACGCTCATCAGGTTGATCTGCAGTGGTGGTAGATTGTTGTTGCGCGTGTTGTCGTTGACTTCTAGTTTGGTTTTCCATGGTGGGATTGTAAGCGGTTTTGCAAAATAAATCGTCGTTCGAAACAATTGAATAAAAATTTTCATAAAATTCTTCATTCAATTCTTCATTGCTTTGCCTTATTCCGATTGCTTGTAAACACAGAGTTTGCTATTTTTCTGATAATTATATTCCTGATTTTATGTATCATCCTTAAAGTATGCCTTATAAATTTGGTAACGACACATACGTCATGACAGAGAGAGGTAACGACACATGAGCAATGTAACGGCAAATGAGTCATGTTTTTTCGTGCGAGCAGCCTGCTCTATCGATTTATAAAACGTTATCACGTCAAAAAAACATTCTGGTTGTCTGTAAAGTCGGTTTACTGACGATTGTTGAACGTGACAACGTCTTAAGAAAATACTGATGGAATGGTAGCATTTTTCAAAAGAAAATTTTAATTTCATTTGCTTAATAGATTTGTATGTATATAGAGAAGGAGGTAATTGGAAATCACAATGAAATTGATCAAGTTAGATTTTTTTTTTTTTTTTTTTTTTTTTTACAATTTAATAGTTTTTATTTTTTTTATTCTAACAAAAATCGGCGATGGACTACAAATAAGCAACGATAATATCTCCCTTAATGAGTCCAGACATAAAACTCAGGCTTGGTGCAAGGAAAACGTGCCTGATGCTGTCAGGCTGTATTATAGTAACAATGAAGTGGATTCGTACAACCGAAGCGCAATTCTAAATGCATACAACTGTCTCGCACATGATATTATGCTTGGTTATTCAAGTGAACAAGAGAAGAGACAATACCAAGGTAAACTACACAAGATGACAGTGGCAGAAACCGATGGATTACCGTACCTGCTGCCATTGGCAGAAGGATATCCCTACATGATAACTTCAAACATAGATGTCGCTGATGGGTTAGTAAATGGATCTATTGGTGTCTTGCGACATATCGAACGTCAGCAGTCAAATGTAGATGACAATTCTGCAGAAGCAGGACCATCGACCAGTACAACTTCGCCAGCAGCTAGAGAAGAAATTGTTACTTTATGGTTCGAGTTTTCAGAAGAAACAACAGGAACCACAGCCAAAGTTAAATGTCGACCTCACGTGCAAAGCAAGCTAAATTGTTCGACTCTTCCCCTGAACGAGATGAGGATGTAGTTGTCGCTTCTAGAGAACCACTGGCAATAACCAAGTTAGCAGCTTGGCGTAATCTGTTGTTTCGATTTCTTACATTACGTGCTTCTCTTGCAGCTGCTGCCTGTGCATGAGTTTTGGATGCAGCAATCCGCTGTCTGTACTCACGTTGTATTTGTGCCCTTGTTTTTGGAGCAGCAGTTGTTGGTTTTGCAAATAGCGTCGCAGAGGTAGATGCAACTGCTTCTTGAACCTCCATGGGAACAGGAATTGCAGGAAAGAGTAGCTCATTTGTGAGATTGACACGCTCATCAGGTTGATCTGCAGTGGTGGTAGATTGTTGTTGCGCGTGTTGTCGTTGACTTCTAGTTTGGTTTTCCATGGTAGGATTGTAAGCGGTTTTGCAAAATAAATCGTCGTTCGAAACAATTGAATAAAAATTTTCATAAAATTCTTCATTCAATTCTTAATTGCTTTGCCTTATTCCGATTGCTTGGGTTATGGAATGCTCGGGGAATCTCTGGGCATGTTGAGGAGCTAAAGCAGTTTCTAACCGAACATAACATTGACGTTATGCTTATCACTGAGTCCTGGCTCCAGGAAAATATACACATCTATCTCCCCGGATACGTCATTCATAAAGCAGACCATCCCAGCAATAGACTTAGAGGTGGAGCGGCGATCCTAGTAAAACAGGATATATCTCATTTTCCTTGCGACCCGGTGTCGACGACGAAACTGCAAATGGCCTCCATTAAAATTGACACAGCCTCGGGTGAGTTGGGAATTTCTTCTCTTTACCTTCCTCCGATGATCCCATGGTCAGAAGCGTACTTCAACCAGTTATTCAGGAATCTGGGCAGTAAATTTATTATTGGCGGCGATTTTAATGCTAAAAGCAGACTTTGGGGAAGTTTTAGGGATGATGCGAGAGGCAGCAACCTTCAGCACGCCGTAGAAAGCTCCTCTGTTCAAATTCTGGCAACTGGTCAAGCAACTCACTATCCTGCTGACATAAATCGCACACCCAGCCACATCGATTTATTTGCTTACAATGGTCTGCGCCAAGAACATCTCAAGATAAGGACAGAATATCAGCTTTCTTCGGATCATCTACCACTAGTAGTTACATATGTCTCTGCTCCGGTTATCACTATGAAAATGAGTCGATTACTACAAAGGGGAGCGAATATGAAAATTTTTCGTCAGGAACTGGAGAAAACTTTGGATCTGAATCTTGAAATCTTACTGCCAGAAGACATCGAAGACGCTCACACGATCTTTCTTAACAAGGTGCACTCAGCTGCTCACGACGCTTCTGCATCAATGTCGTCGCATGGTATTAGGCATGTAAATATTCTACCCCCTGCTTTGAAGGCTCTGTTGCTTATCAAAAGGAGGTTAAGAAGACTGTTTTGTCGCACTCGTGATCGCACGGTTTATAGAGTCTATTGCAGAATATCTAATAGAGTGAAAAAGCTGCTGGTGCTTCATAAACAACAGGAAAATGACAACCTTCTTGAAAAAGTTTCGCCAAATGATAGTGCTAACCATTCTCTTTGGAAATTGACGAGTAGATACAAAATGCAGGTGTCAGCTGAATTCCCAATTAAGAGAGTTGATGGTTCTTGGGCTCGTTCGCCTAGTGAACGGGCTGAAGCATTTGCTGAAGACTTGGAAGGACGGTTCCAGCCATTTGATACCACACCAGAAAGCTGCAAGCAAATGGTTCAAACCATTCTTGACACTCCTGGTCAGTTGTGCCTCCCTGTAGCTCCTATTACACCAGAGGAAGTATCCTGTCACATAAATGGTTTAAAAACCAAAAAGGCTCCAGGTGAAGATGGACTTGATAACTACACCCTTAAGGCGTTTCCCCTTAAGGCGGTGTTATTCCTAGTTCTCCTCTTCAATTCGGTGCTGAGATTAGGATACGTCCCAAAGCAGTGGAAAAAGGCCAGAATTTGTATGGTTTACAAAAATGGAAAAAATCCATATGCATTAGACTCCTACAGGCCAATAACTTTGCTTTCCTCCATATCAAAACTTTTCGAACGCTGTCTACTAACTCGGTTGCTTAGAATTGATGAAGTAAAGAATAGTATACCTCCTTTTCAGTTTGGGTTCCGTTTATCTCATGGAACTCCAGAACAGCTATACAGAGTGGTAAATTTTATCCTTGAAGGATTTGAAGCCAAGGAGTACGTGGTGGCAGCGTTTCTTGATATTAGACAAGCTTTTGATAGAGTTTGGCACGATGGACTGCTTTCCAAACTTAAAAATATTCTGCCGCCGCAGCTTTGGTTGGTTGTTCGGAGCTACCTTTGCGACAGAACGTTCTCTGTGGTCTTAAATGGAGTTACTTCAAGCTTCAAGATGATTCGTGCAGGTGTCCCCCAAGGCAGTGTACTCGGCCCGACTCTTTACTCCCTGTTCACACATGACATGCCCAATGGTTTTGATAGCCAGGACTTTATTGTAGCCACATTTGCAGATGATACGGCAATCTTATCTAAAGACAGATGTATTCTTGCCGCCACAAATGAGTTACAAGAATATTTAACCAGGTATGCTCAGTGGGCCACGAACTGGAACATTGGCATAAATGCCAGCAAATGCGCTGAGGTTACGTATGCTCTTTCAAAATACAAATATCTTGGTGTAATTTTAGACAGGCGGCTCACGTTCAATGCGCACACCTCATATGTCACTAGCTGTCTAAAAAAAAAGAATCCAAAAACTGTACTGGCTACTAACCTGCAAGAACAAACTGTCTCTCAGAAATAAAGTACTGCTTTACAAGACCGTCATTGCACCAGTCTGGCGTTATGGAATTCAAGTTTACGGTATCGCCGCAAAATCACACCTACACGGGTGTGGCTAGGGCAGTATCGGTGGGCGTGGCATCCAAACAGTTTTTAGGGGGTCATCATCACCTATCTTGGCACCAAATTTGGTGGCTATAGCTCAAAAACTGTGGGAGATATAGGCTTTTTTGACTTGGGGGCGTGGCTCCAAAAGTAGCTATCTTCTTGCCAAATTTGGTACTTCTAGCTGTAAGGATGTGCGAAATATGTGGATTTATCGGTTTTGAGTTATCGAATTTATCGATTTGCCAGCCCCTCAGTTATCGTAGAACTCCAATCTTGACACATTAATTTACTATCCCATAGATAAAGAGAATTGGAAAGTTTCAAGTCTCTAGCTGGAAGGGTGTGGAAAAAACTTGCACACATACGGACGGACAGACGGACAGACACCATGACGGACATTGCACAAAACCAATATACTCTTTACCTTCGGTATCGAGTATAACTACTGCTCGCACGAACGCAACGAGCTGTTGTCAAATTCGTTTTTGTACGCCCCTTCCCCTCTTACCAACAAACGATTTTCGTCTTTCGTTTTTTTCATGTTTCGTTATGTGTTTGGCCCGCGTGCGTTTCTTTGTCTATGCCTATTTCTTTTGTGTGTATAGTGCTAAAGTGTTTTAATACAAATGCATAATTGCATGTGTGTGATGACTTTCGTCTTTCGTTTTTCGTTTTACGCGCGGCACGTGTAATTTTTACTAATTTCTTGCATTGTGTGGACGCATTTTTCGCAGTGAGTTAAAAATAATACATACATTTATTCATTATTCATTAATAATAAAGAACAAATCTGAATTTTGACGCCCTAAATGGGAAAGAGCAGTTTAAACTGTTTAAAGCCTTAAACGATGCTCTATATGGTATGTATAAATCATCTTTATTTTATTTTCAATAACAACAAATTAATAATGTTTAATTTACAGATGCTATTAAAACAGAAGGATGTTCAACCAAAACCTACGCAACAACAATTCGCCACTGCTTCCGTCTTCAAAAAGGTCGATGAAGAAAATGAAAAATAAATGTTTAAATTTAAATTTGAATAAAAAAAAACGACTACATTACTAGAGCGAATGTTTAGTTTCTTTTGTAATCAATTATTTATTCAATTACATTGCAGGAAAGTAAGCCACTTTATATAGTGGGAAATTGCGTTGCAGGTATATTTGGGGTGTTCAACAGCTCGTTTCATCGTTTCAAGTTACAAAATTGAAACGTCTCGCAACAACAACATGCATAGAAAATTTCTTGAAACGTTGAAACAGCCCAGCCTATGTATACAAAAAGTGTTTCAAGTTTCAACAAAGTAAAGATGAGAAGAGCACGATATGTAGTCGATTTTTGCTATCGATGTTCAGTACTTTTTAGTATATTTGGTGTATTTTTGTGCAAAAAAGTACGAACACATATGATAAATGGCCGCCAAATGTTAAAAGCATGTAATTGAGCAACTAATTCAAACAACGAGCTCTTCTCACCGTCAATATCCTCTATTTCTCTAATAACTTGCTTTGCTAAAGCATCGCATAGCATACCTTTAGCACTTTTAAATAGCATTTTTTATAAATAAAGTATAAACGCGGTAAACAGCAACAGTGACAAAAATTGAAGAATAGAAATGTAAACAAACAACAGCTGACTGCACAAACTTGAAACGCATTGACACCCAAAATGCCGTTCACGAGTTAATCGTTTCAAGTTTGAAACATGAAACGATGAAACGGAGCTGTTGAACACCCCAATTGTCTTGGAATGTAAGCACATTACCATCCCATAAGCGATTTTTAAATTGTATGCTGCATTTTATACAGGCTGCAGAATTTCTGCATTACAATATTTTAAAAGGATACGCTTGGGTAATGGAGACCCGAATTAAACTTCGGCTCGTCATTACTTTCAGCATAACGAAATTCAATAAATTCATGCTCCTTGCCTACAAAGCGGACATTGTGTTAAGAAAGTAATGGAGCTTGTAATCGGTTTTTGAATGCAAACAGGCGAGAAGTATTCCATTCGTAATCGAACTAATAATGAGCATTTGCGCCACTGTGTGCTTCATGAGCGGCATGAGTGCAGAAATGCAGAAAATGAGTGAGCGTGTTGAAAAACTGGAGAGAGATGCGGCTGCGTTGAACTCGGTAAAGGCACAGGTGGGCTTGCTTGAGTCAAAAATGTTGGCACTTGCAACAGCAGAAGTGGCGAATGACCTCCGCATGCATGGAGTCCCGTTCTGTGAGGGGGAGTCACTCAAAACTGTTTTCAACACCTTATGTTTTTCTTTGGGATTGACACCGGCACCGAGACTTTAAGACATTTGTAGGGTCAAATAGGTAAAAGATTTAAACACAGTTGTCGACCCTGCAATAATTATTAATTTTGAAAACGCACGTGATAAGATCGCTCTCATGCGGGCAGCGGGAGAGTATCGTCGGACGGCAAAGCAACTACTAAACTTGCAGTTGTTGGGATTTGACTCGTGCACGCCTTTCTACATCAACGAACAGCTGACAAGAGAGAACTCGCTGTGTTTAAAGAGGCTATGCGGATGAAGCGACAGAAAGTTTAATCTGCAGTTTTCTGCCGACGCTCATGCGTTTATGTAAAAAGAAGTGAGAGGGCAGAGTTAGTGTGTGTGGAGAGCTTTTAAAAGCTATTACAATTTCAAGCCGAAAGCTCTACAATTTCGGCTAATGCTTCGCCTGAATGAGCGTCAATTTGATTCTGTTTATATGTTTTGCATTTGTCACAATTTTCGTATCTATGTATGTTTATTTGTATTTAACTTTAATTTACCTGCCTATTATTATTGTTGTTATTATTTTTAGAACATATTTAGTGTTAAGTACTGTAACATATCTTGGTGTGCCTCAGTTAGGTTCTAAATTCAAACTATTAAGATGTGTATAGTGTAGTGTCCGACCGAAGCTTCGGCTTCGGCCTTCGGCCTATTCGGCCTTCGGCCTATTCGGCCATATTTTTTCATTCGGCTTCCGCTTCGGCTTCGGCCAAAAAAGCCGAACATTTTGGCCGAATTTAATTTTTTTTTTATATCAATAAAATATTTAAAATAGTCTTGAAAAAAGTATGTACATAAGTAGTGAATGGAAAAAAATACTTAATTTGTTTTTGTGCTGGAAGAAAGCAACAAAAAATTGTGAGTACTCTTTTCCGATTCCCAGATGTTGTTTTGTTGTTTGTTGTTGGCGTGAATGTCAAATAATATTGTGGCTAGCATTTTTTCGATACAGGTGAGCTATCGATATTTCTGAACTTAATCAGCTGTTTATTTAATTGCGCGCAGACTGTAAGGTTTGCATTCAGCTTGGACGATTTGAACTTGTATACATAAAGTGAAACTGCACATAAGGTGAGTAAATCTGTTATTAAACATTAGTTTTGTTATTAAAGAAATGGTTTATAGGACAAATGAGCGATATATGGCAGTTTTTCAAAAGAGGCAAGTCCACTGCAACTTGCAATGTTTGTGACAAGGAATTGTCACTTGGGCATGAAAAGCGCAAAATGCAAACCACAACAAGCATTAAAAACCATTTACAAAAACTGCACCCTTCGGATTACAGAAAATACTGTGCTGCTGCTGAAGATGCACTGCAAATAAAAAAGCGCAAACTGGCGTCAACCGCTAAAGCAGTGCACGCCATTGACACTCCAAATCAACCAACGCTAGAAGCAGTGTTGTCTCATCAAAATTTGTGGCCAGATGATCATCCCATTTCCAAAAAAATTGACCAACAAATAATGGATGTAATTGCAGTGGATTTACAGCCATACAATATGGTAGAAGGTGCTGCGTTCAAACGTTTAAATTTTGCAAGCCCTGATCAGCCACATAAATACCGACTGAAGACAGAAAAATTTTTTAGAACAACACTCATGCCAGCTACATTTGAAAAAGTTAAGAAAAAAGTTGTAGCGTATTTGGAAAAGGCAGAGTGGATAAGTTTCACAACTGACATTTGGACTTGTCCAAACGCTACCTGTTCCTTGCTAAGCTATACTGCACATATGTTGGATGGCCCGAAACGTGTAAAAGTTATTTTAGCTGCAAAAGTGCTTGAAGAAAACCATACTGGATTGGCCATTGCAGAAGATTTGATAAAGATCTCAGAAGAATATCATGTTTTAAATAAAGTGCATTTAGGTGTGAGAGATAATGCACGTAATATGAGTGCTGCAATGCGAATTGGTGGATTCCAATCTATAGGTTGTGTGGCACATACTTTGCAGCTAATAATCCACGACACATTTCTAAAAAAGAATATGTTATTCAACTCATGAAAAAATGTCGTAAAATAGTTGGGCATTTCCACAAAAGTGAAGCAGCCTGCAGACTCATTAAAAATATTCAAAATAAGCTGGATATGCCAAACCATAAACTTAAACAGGACATGCCGACTAGGTGGAATAGCTCTTATTTAATGATGGAAAGACTGTTGGAGCAAAAATCCGCAGTAAATATGTATGCAATTGAGTATGGTAGTATAGATCAACTGTCTGCGGAAGAATGGCTGTATATAAAAAAAATACTACCAGTTTTAAAAATATTTTACGATGCAACGCTAGAATTGTGCTCTGATCTTTCGTGCATATCAATTGTGATACCGCTGGTGGCCATGCTAAAAAATAAATTAAAAATAAAAAGCGAAGATCCTGACATTTCTGCTCTAAAAAATGCAATGCTTCAGTCATTAAACAATCGTTTCACTTATTTGGAAAATACGGAATTTATGGTGGCAACACTAATCGACCCCAGATTTAAAAGTAAATATTTCTCACCCGTAGATTTGGCATTATGCAAGAAAAAAATAGCAGAATTATCAAATGAAAACACCTTTGAGGATAATACCGATGAAAGCTTTGAGGAACCAGTAATGGTGGCAGTTCAAGACAGTTTATGGGAATCTCATGATCTATCAACAAGCCTACATAGCCACAACGCACAAAAACGCACTACGGTACAAAACGAGCTAGAGCAATTTTTAAGCCAACCACTGGTTTTGCGCACTGTGGACATATTTCACTTCTGGCATTCGTCAAATTTTTATAATTTAAAAAAAATTGCAAACAGATTTTTGTCTGCTCCTCCAACTAGTGTTGCTAGTGAGCAGTTATTTAGTACTGCTGGTCAGTTGTATACTGATAGACGGTCGAATTTATTGGGTCAAAACGCTGAAAAGCTTCTGTTTTTGGCCTACAATATAAAAAATTTTAATTTTGAATATTAATATGAATTAATATGAAATGAATTTAGATTTATTTTTTAAGTTTGTTTTCTTTTTTTCTCAGAATTGTGATTTCACGTTTTTTTTTTAATAAGAATGTTATTTAATAAATAAATACACTGAATGTACATTTATTTCAACAAAATTGCAATTGTTTTATTTCCAAAAAAAAATTCGGCTTCGGCTTCGGTCTTCGGCCTATTTTGAATTTTAAGCCGAACTTCGGCTTCGGCTTCGGCCAAAAAGTGACCTTCGGTCGGACACTAGTATAGTGTAATAAGTAACATCTTGTTACTTTGAGGTTCGCTTATTCAATGTCTTTATTGAAATCAAAATATATTCTTGGCTTATGCCTAACATTTATAAACTTATGCTGTTATCAGTTAACAGCTACAAAGAGAGGGAGAGCGATTGTACTCATACGTTTGGCTAAAGTGCAAGCGCGGCGTTTCCCGTAGGGCAACGGTCTCACGCTTGCGTGGCCTTCTAAAGAGGCTTCATATTACTTACACGCGCAGACCATATGTATGTATGTGCTTTGGTATGCATACATATATATGTTTATGCTGAGCGTGTTTAGGTTAATTTATACTTGCAACAAAGTGTTACAAGTTACGTTTTATATATACAATTTTAAATAACATATATGAATACACTACACCTCCCTTTTTAAAAAAATAACGTAATATTATGAATATGTAGTTAATTATAGTATACATGATTGTAATTATTAGAAATAATAATAAGTGTAAAAATTTAGTGTTATAATTAGCTTCTTTGTTTTTAAACGATTTATTGTTTTTTTTTTTTTTCTTAAATAAGTTTTATATGTATACGGCTGATCAGACCGTTTTAAAATTATTTTTTTTTCTTAAATTATTTTATTTTTTTTCGTATGTATTAATTTTATATAACACATATATATTACCCTAATTTTATATAAAAATATATATATTTATTTTTTTATTTTATTTTTTTTTTATTTATTTTAATTTTTTTTATTTTTTTTATTTTTACTTTAATTATTTATGATTATTAATTAAAAAGATGGTAAAAGTATTGCAGATGGTTGTTATTTTATTTTACATATTTTCGTTTTGTTTTTTGAAATATATTTTCATTTATTTTTTTATATATCATTTTATTTTTTTTATTTATTTTTATTTTGAGATTATGATGTTATCTCTTTCTCCTATGTTTTTTTTGTTTTTTATTTTGTTTTTCTGTCTGGTGGTGTTGTGTAGAAGACGTTTTACTGTCAATCTTTGCACGAGTAAGTCAGTGTAGAATTTGTATTTTCAGTTTCTATGTCCGTGATGAACGTCTTCATTGGACTAAACTAGAATATAAAGAATTCCTTAAGTTGGAATATTACTGATTAATTGTAGACATTATTGCTTCTTGTACTTTTATTTATTTGGGTCACCGGCTTGAGTAGCTACTCTTTTATACATTATTGCCCATATATTTGAAATTATCTATTGAAATTGATTCAATGATATTTCTGCTCGGTGCCAATTGAGTTTGCTGATTGTAAGTATACCGGCCCCCTTTTCGAGCCTTTGGAAAAATTGACCTAAGTCGATAAATCCATTAGTATACAAATCGCTAACTTCAATTCTTGCGATAACTTTATTTCCTTGTTTTAATAAACAACTTGGATTTTGTTATATGCAAGGTCACTACTTTTCTTACTCCGTCATTTGTGATGACGTTGGGCTTAGAAGCTTTTCAAGATTTTGCCTAAGCAAAGATTCTTGTTATATTCCTGCGCAGGATAATTTTGTCTACTGTATTGCCTGGTAGTGACTCTCAGGACTTTATTTCGTTAGTCTATTTTTTGTAATTTGAATATTGTTATCCTAGAACGGGCATCTGTATCAAAATTGTCTTTTCTATTTTATGTGCCTGGAAGGGCTTTATTTGGGATAATAATGTTGAGTAATTTTAAAAAAAAATATTTTTCAATTAGAAATTTAATTATGTAAAGTGAATAAAAACACGGAAGGTGTTTGTGAGAGTTTAAAATTATTGTCAGTTTTAACTAATGCATAATCTTTTCTGATTTCAAAAACTATTATGTAAATTTACTTTAAGTTTCAAGTGGTATAGTCAGTATCAAATGTTTGTACGTCAGTTATGTTTCACAAGAATGGCCAGAGGGCGATGCGATTACTTTGACCTTGCACGCATCTTTTTGCGCTTACGTCTCAAGCTTCGCATACGCTTCTTACGGCACTTAGTGGTCTTTTTTTTCGATTCGAAAACGGTCAGGGAATTTATACTTATATGTTTTTTCTTTTTGTTCTTTCTTATTCATAAAAATCTGTTTTCTTCATAATAAAATTTGTTTTTTTTTTATTTATTTATATTTCGCGTAACTAGCGTAATGCGCAAGATGGTTACTTTTGGTAATTTTTTTTCTCGTTTATTATATGTTTACATCCCTATTGTATGACATATTGATCGCCTGTCTATGTGTTGTATGGCTTTACGGTCCATACGCTACTACCGGGCAACTAAGATGTCGCTCAGTATTACAATTTTCTTATATTTACGTATGTGTGTATTAATATATATATATATATATATTTTTTTTTTTACAACCAGCACTTGTGCTGCATCTAGTTGAATTTCAGGTATTATTTTTATAGTCAGCTTGCTGATTCGCCGGTTGGGGTCTTCTTGCCAGGATCTGATGGGGCGCCGGTGCTGGTCCTTGCACAGGCTATTGATGTTTCTGTTTTTTCCTTTTCGGTGTCCGTTGCCCAGCTTGATGCGCTGGGTGATGCCGGTGCTGGTCTTCGCACAAGCTGTTGTTAGTATTGGCAGTGACTAACGTGCTGTTCCTGTTGCCGTTATTCATTGTTGCTGTTGCTGCTGATGCTGTTTTCGTCGGCTCAAAGGTTTATCTTTTATCCCTCGTGGCTGTAGATGTTAGTGTCCCTCGTTGTTGTGGACTTTTTTTTTTTTTTTTATCCCTCGTGGATGTAGAGGACTAGCAGACCGCTGTCCTCCGCATTAAATTTACTTGGCTGGTGCTGGCTACACAGGCATCTCCTCATTCGTTTTTATTTATTTTTTTTTGATTTTCGTTTAATTATTAATTATTGAGTAATAATTTGTTAAATTTTGTTTGCTTTCATCCATTATAGTTCATAATATTATGTATTGCACTTTTAAGTTGTTGAACATGAACATGAACATGAATGTATAACCAAAATGTTTTATATTTTGTTTGTTTGTTTGTAAAAGTTAATTATTTAATTTACAAGACCTTTTTGATCTCACATCGTTATCGTTTTATTTTCGTACATAACAAGCACTGTATTATTTATTATTACATTTTTTCGTACATAACAAGCACTGTATTATTTATTATTACATTTTTATTTTATACTTCGCCGTTCGAAGTCACATGTCACGGTCGCCATGTAATAAGTAACATATTGTTACTTTGAGGTTCACTTATTCAATGTCTTTATTGAAATCAAAATATATTCTTGGCTTATGCCTAACATTTATTAACTTATGCTGTTATCAGTTAACAGCTACAAAGAGAGGGAGAGCGATTGTACTCATACGTTTGGCTAAAGTGCAAGCGCGGCGTTTCCCGTAGGGCAACGGTCTCACGCTTGCGTGGCCTTCTAAAGAGGCTTCATATTACTTACACGCGCAGACCATATGTATGTATGTGCTTTGGTATGCATACATATATATGTTTATGCTGAGCGTGTTTAGGTTAATTTATACTTGCAACAAAGTGTTACAAGTTACGTTTTATATATACAATTTTAAATAACATATATGAATACACTACAATAGCACTGATTAATTCCAAAGCGAGCAGCCATGCCATGGTTAGAGTTTTATGTAAGCAGACTAGCGGTTTAAAAATTTGCCATATAAATGCTCAAAGCCTTGTTAATAAGATGGATGAATTTCGTTATATCTTTGTAAATTCTAATGTTGATATTGTCTGTGTCGCTGAATCGTGGTTTGTCTCAGAATTAAGTGACTTGTCTATTATTTGTGATGGCTTCAATTTTTTTCGTTCTGATCGTGTAAGTCATGCAGGTGGTGTAGCAGTGTACTCAACAAAAAGAATTAGGTGTAAGGTTGTATTAACTCATCCCCTTGACAGCCAACTTGAATATTTATTTCTTGATCTTTATGGTGTAAATAAAGATATAAAGATGCTTCTCGGGTGTTTGTATAGGGCAAATAAGAACTTAGATTATTCAGGCATGATTAATTCAATTGAAAACGTATCGTTAAATTACACTGATGTAATTATACTTGGTGACCTAAATAGTAATGTGATCCAAGAAACAAATGTATTATTAGATTTCAACGCACTGAGTCTTAACCTTGTTAATGCATCAACACCAACGCATCTTTCACTACTTGATGTCATTTTTGTAAATGATATGGATAAAGTTATGTTGTATGACCAAATATCAGTACCTGAATTCTCTAAACATGATCTAATTTTTTACATGCTTTTATTTAACTTGACTTGTATGTTTGTTTGTTTGTTTGTTTGTTTGTTTGTTTGTACCGGATTCTTGTAATCAAATTTTCACCAAGTTCCCGACTAGCTATAGCTCTGAAATTTTCACCAAAGATGTGTTTCAGATGACAATACATTTTTTTTTTTTTGGCGCGATAAAATATGTAATATCATGTAAAAACCACGAAAAACAGTTTTCCTTTTTGCTTAACTTACTAATTTGACTGTCTAATTTGACAAGCTTTGGTGGCATGAAGGGAAGCCTGCCGCTTCGCAGGCCGCAGATCGTGGAATAGAACTCCGACTGAGACATACTTTTTTTTTTATTATTATTTAAACTTTTTTATCTTTTTTTTAAATAATAAAAACTTGTTTGATATTTAGGTATTGCATGGATGATGGTTAAAAAATCTATTACAAATGTATGCAAGAAAGCGTATAAAAGCATGTCCTCAAAATTTTTTTTCGATTTACTTGTTTGTCCTATACGTAACTTTTTACCCCTTAGCCTTGATCGTTGCTTCAGCAACTATTTAATTCATGAACCATTTCGTGTTATATGTTCTGACTATAACAAACTTTATTCTCTTGTCTCCTTGGAAGCCTCAACTCCAGTACTAAAAAGATCGATCCTCTTTGCTTTATCTAATCGTAACCACTAATTACTAATCTAACGCTGGTCTGATTGGGTTTTTCTGGGTTTTTCCCAATCCTCGCAACAAATGTTGGACTACTCAATTTTTTATTGAATTTCCCAGAGCTTTAACGTTAACTTTTTAATTATATTTTCAGATTTATATATTATTCTATATTTTACTTAATTTAATTATATTAACTATTTTTAATTTAAATAAATTTGATTCATTTTAATGTCAGCTGCTCTTAGCTGACTATAAATAAATAAATAAATAAATAACACACAACCTGACTATAGAAACCAAACTATTCAATATAGGGATTTTAAGAATGTAGATAGTAGTATGTTGTACAGTGACTGTAGTACGTGTGATTGGGACAGTATATACTCGCTTCCCTCGGTGGACACCCAGCTAGGCCTGCGACAAAGAAATATAGACTATCTGTACAATAAGCATGTACCGATTAGAACCATAGTTGTTAAGCCGAAGCTAAATCCATGGTTTAGTAGTGATATTACAAGTGCAATAAAATACAGGGACAGGCTTTATGAGAAGTGGACACGCTACAAGACTGATCATTTGCTTCAACTATTTAAGACTGCTAGGCGTAAGGTTAATGACTTGATAAATATTGCTAAGCGTAGGTTTTATGGTAGTAAGTTCAATAGAATAAATTCGTCGCTAAAACTATGGAAAGAGCTGAAGAGCGTAGGAATAGAAAAGGGTAAATCTGTGATAAATGACGACTTGGACGTAAATGTTCTTAATCGTAGTTTTGTCATCATTAGTGTTCGTCCAGCTACATGTAATTCTGTGTCGTTAAATAATTGTTCTAGCTGTTTTAATTAAGTGGGTGTGAGTCAATGTGATGTACTTAATGCAATCCTTAGAATCAAGTCAAATGCAAGTGGAAGAGATGGAATTAGTCCAAAGTTTGTAAAAATGTTACTACCATTTATTCTAGGGCACATTACACACATTTTAAATAATGCTATAACCACATCCACATTCCCAGAGATGTGGAAAATTGCGAAAATTACACCCATCCCTAAAAATAACAAGTAGAAACGTTGCAGTCGGACGCAACCGACTGCGGCATACTCGATACCAGTATTAAAACCGGTAAAAATAGGCTTGAATGCAAAGGGGTACGGATGCGGCAGGGGTGTACGCTGCCTTAAAGATTCTCCGATGCAGATGGGGATGCCACCATCTATATTCCTTCCAAATTTGGTGACTCTAGCTCAAAGTTTGTAAAATGTAGGGAAAGGGGGGGGCTGGGGGCGGTATGGGTAGTTGTGGCATCAAAATTTTTTTGCAGATCTTTGTGAAATGTCAATTGCTATCTTGATACCAAATTTGGTGACTCTAGCTCGAAATTTGTAAAAATTGGGGAAAGGGGGGATGGGGGTGGTATGGGTGGGCGTGGCATCCAAATTTTTGATGCAGATCTTTGTGAAATATCAATTGCTATCTTCATACCAAATTTGGTGACTCTAGCTCAAAATTTGTAAAAATTGGGGAAAGGGGGTTGGGGGTGGTATGGGTGGGCGTGGCATCCAAATTTTTGATGCAGATCTTTGTGAAATATCAATTGCTATCTACATACAAAATTTGGTGACTCTAGCTCGAAGTTTGTAAAAAGTGGGAAAAGGGGGTTGGGGGTGGTATGGGTGGGCGTGGCATCCAAATTTTGATGCAGATCTTTGTGGAATGTCAATTGCTATCTTCATACCAAATTTGGTGACTCTAGCTCGAAAATTGTAAAAAGTGGAGAAAGGGGGGCGAATTGGAGGGCGTGGCTCCAAAACTTTGATGCAGATTTTTGGGGGTCGTTGCCAGCTATCTTCTTACCAAATTTGGTGGCTTTAGCTCCACAACTCTGGAAGATACACTCATTCCCGTTTTTGACGAAGCGTTGGGGTGGATGGGGGAGGCTAGGGCAGTATCGGTGGGCGTGGTATCCAAACTTTTGGTGCAGTTTTTAGGGGTCATCATCACCTATCTTGGCACCAAATTTGGTGGCTATAGCTCAAAAACTGTGGGAGATATAGCCATATCTGATTTCAAAATGCGGGGGCTGGGGGCGTAATGGGTGGGCGTGGCTCCAAAACTTTGATGCAGATTTTTGGGGTCGTTAACAGCTATCTTCCCACCAAATTTGGAGGCTCTAGCTCCACAACTCTGGAAGATACACGCATTCCCGTTTTTGACGAAGCGTTGGGGTGGATGGGGGCGGCTAGGGCAGTATCGGTGGGCGTGGCATCCAAACTTTTGATGCGGTTTTTAGGGGGTCATCATCACCTATCTTGGCACCAAATTTGGTGGCTATAGCTCAAAAACTGTGGGAGATATGGGCTATTTTGACTTAAAAAGACGGGGGGCTGGGGGCGGAATGGGGGGCGTGGCTCCAAAACTTTTGATGCAGTTTTTGGGGGTTGCTAATAGCTATCTTCTTACCAAATTTGGTACTTATAGCTGTAAGGATGTGCGAAATATGAGGATTTATCGGTTTTGAGTTATCGAATTTATCGATTTGCCAGCCCCCCAGTTATCGTAGAACCCCCATCTTGACACTTTAATTTACTATCCCATAGATAAAGAGAATTGGAAAGTTTCAAGTCTCTAGCTTGAAGGGTGTGGAAAAAACTTGCAACCATACGGACGGACAGACGGACAGACGGACAGACACCATGACGGACATTGCACAAAACCAATATACTCTTTACCTTCGGTATCGAGTATAAAAATGAATATAGACCTATAGCTATACTATTGACCTATAGCTATACTATAGACCTATAGCTATACTACTACCATTTTTATCCAAAGCCTTTGAAAAATTGTTGGCAACACAAATCTTAACATTCATGGACACAAACAACTTTCTTAGTAACAAACAATCCGGGCTTATGAAAAAGAAAAGCTGTTCAGCCGCGGTTTTAAAAATTGTTGAGGACATAAGAAACCATATGGGCAATAGCGAAGCTACTTTTTTTACGCTTCTTGAATTTACTAAAGCTTTTGACACGGTAAGCCACGAAATTTTGACAAGAAAGTTAAGCAAACTTTATAACTTCTCCAACACGGCATTTAAGCTTATGTCTTCAAATTTCTACAATAGAAAACAGGCCGTCGTTGTACAACACTCCACCTCCGACCTCATAGCAACAACCCGTGGTGTTCCACAGGGATCCATTCTTGGTCCTCTTCTCTTTGCAATTTATGTTAATGATCTTCCAAATGTTTTGTCTATGTGTGAAACTCATATTTACGCTGATGATGTCCAATTATATGTGAGTCGTCCTGTAAGTCAGATTAACCAGTGTGTCATGTTTTGTAATAATGATCTGTTACGTGTATGTCGATGGGCAAGTATCAATGGTCTTTGTTTGAACCCCTCTAAGTGTAAATGTATTGTTATTTATAAGAAAAAACTAAATGTTGGCAATTTAAGTAAACTGTGTATTGATAATGTAGAAATAAAGTATGTGGATAAAGCTGATAATCTAGGAATAACATTTAATAATACACTGACATGGAAAGACCAGGGCAATAAGGCTGTGGGGAAGACCTATGGCGTTCTTCGGCAACTTGCGCTAACACAACCCTGGCTGCCGGTTAAAACAAGAATAACCATCGCCAAAACCCTTGTTACCCCCATACTATTTTATGGTATAGAAATATTTGCATATGTGATATTGCTAGTCAGCGTATTTTTGACTTAGACTAAAGAAACTGGACGAAGTACAAGACTTTAAATCTGTTTCAGCAAATAATATACACAAGAACGCCTGATTATTTATATGACAAATTACGCTTTGCGGTATCATTAAGGACCTGTAATGTTGTATGTCCAAGAACTAAGCTTGCATCCGCCGACAGGCAATTCTTTGTATGAGCTGCCCGACTTTGGAATCAGCTGCCATTTGAAATTAAGACCGTAAGAAGCACATCATACTTACACCAACATAATTGATGATACATAATAATAATAACAACATTTATTAAGGTTTATAATAGTAATACCTATAGTCAATACGATTAAGATTCTGATTGCAAATTTCTACTGAAATGTTTAGTTTATAAGTATATTTAATATTTTGTAATCTTAAACAGCAATTTTAAATGTGACTAGTGCATTAATTTATAAGTACTTCTACTTGTAGCACTAGGATTAATAAGCAATAAATCAATCAATCAATACTGCGCGGATTCTCTTTGTAAGCCCTTAAATAAATTATTTAACTTGTCTGTTGACTCAACTGTGTTTCCTGATATATGGAAGGAATCCTTTTGAATTCCACTCCATAAAAATTCTTCAAAGTCCAACGTTAAATATTATAGGGGTATATCCAAGTTGTCTGCCATTCCAAAAGTCTTTGAAAAAATTATATGTTCTCAACTGCAACACGGTTGTTGTTCAATTATATCGTCTTATCAACACGGTTTTGTAAGGCGTAGATCTACTACCACTAACCTTCTTGAATTCACTTCGCTTGTTATTAAAGGGTTTCAGGAAAAAATGCAAGCTGACGTTGTTTACACCGATTTCAGGAAGGCATTTGACTCTATTAATCATTCTTTGTTGCTTTTAAAATTAAATATTATCGGATTTCCATCAAAACTTTTATTGTGGCTTTCGGAGTACTTGTGTGGTCGAACACAAAAAGGAGTTTTAAAATCGTCGGTATCTAAACCTATTTTAGTTACCTCTGGTGTTCCCCAAGGTAGTCACCTTGGACCTTTGCTATTTAATTTGTTTATTAACATCTTCCAGCTGTTATTACTAACTCTTTTGTTTATATGTTTGCTGATGATGTAAAACTATGCTTCACCTACAATGATGCTTCTCTGTGTAACTTACTACAGTTGGATTTGTGTGCGTTATCGGCCTGGTGTCGTTTTAACTTACTCAACTTAAATTGTTCAAAATGTAAAGTCATGTCTGTTTGTAGAAGTACCCCTCATACTGCTCACTACTTGCTTGATGCTTCACCATTTGACAGCGTGTTTGAAATTAAAGATTTAGGCATTATTCTTGATCCTAAATTAAAGTTTGACTCTCATATTTCGTCTATGGTTAGTAAGGCCATTAATGTCATTGGCTTCATCAAGCGGTGGTCGAAAGAGTTTAACGATCCCTACACCACTAAAACGCTTTTTACATCCCTAGTACGTCCCATTCTGGAGTATGGATCTTGTGTGTGGTCCCCACAATTCTCGATTCACCAGGATAGAATTGAATCTGTACAGAAGAAATTTCTCCTATATGAGTCAAATTAAATTTAATGTCCCAATTAGATCTTCACGTAACTTTTTACCCCCTATCCTTGATCGTTGCTCGAGCAACTATTTAATTCATGAACCATTTCGGGTTATATGTTCTGACTATAACAAACTTTATTCTCTTGTCTTCTTGGAGACCTCAACTCCAGTACTAACAAGTGGAAACGTTGCAGTCGGACGAAACCGTCCGCGGTATACTCGTACTGCCAGTATTAAAACCGGTAAAAAGAAGCCTATTTGCTTAGGGGTACGGATGCGGCAGGGGTGTACGCTGCCTTAAAGATTCTCCGATGCACATGGGGATGCCACCAGCTATCTTCCTTCTAAATTTGGTGACTCTTGCTCAAAGTTTGTTAAAGGTGGGGGGCTGGAGGCGGTATGGGTGGGATTGGCATCGAAATTTTTCTGCAGATCTTTATGGAATGTCAATTGCTATCTTCATACCAAATTTGGTGACTCTAGCTCAAAGTTTGTAAAAAGTTTGGAAAGGGGGGGCTGGGGAAGGTTTGGGTAGGTGTTGCATCCAAATTTTTGATGCAGATCTTTGTGGAATGTCAATTGCTATCTTCATACCAAATTTGGTGACTCTAGCTCGAAGTTTGCAAAAGGTGGAAAAAGGGAGGCTGGGGGGCGGTATGGAAGGGCGTGGCATCCAAATTTTTGACGCAGATCTATATGAAATGTCAATTGCGATCTTCATACCAAATTTGGTGACTTTAGCTAAAAGTTTTTAAAAGGTGCGAAACGGGGGGTGAAATGCGTGGGCGTGGCTCCAAAACTTTGATGCAGATTTTTGGGGGTCGTTACCAGCTAGCTTCGTACCAAATTTGGAGGCTCTAGCTCCACAACTCGTGAAGATACACGCATTCCCGTTTTTGTCGAAGCGTTGGGGTGGATGGGGGCGGCTAGGGCGGCATTGGTGGGCGTGGCATCCAAACTTTTGATGCAGTTTTTTGGGGGTCACCATCACCTATCTTTTCACCAAATTTGGTGGCTATAGCTCAAAAACTGTGGGATATATAGGCTTTTTTTACTTTAAAATGCGGGTTGGCTGGGGGCGGAATGGAGGGGCTTGGCTCCAAAATTTTTGATGCATTTTCTTGGGGGTTGCTAGTAGCTATTTTCCCACCAAATTTTGTAGTTCTATCTGTAAGGATGTGTGAAATATGCAGATATATCGTTTTTGAGTTATCGAATTTATCGATTTGCCAGCCCCCCAGTTATCGTAAAACCCCCATCTTGACACTTTAATTTACTATCCCATAGATAAAGAGAATTGGACAGTTTCAAGTATCTAGCTTGAAGGGTGTGGAAAAAAGTTGCGAACATACAGACGGACATTGCACAAATTCAATATAGGTACTCTTTACCTTCGATAACGAGTATACAAACTTCAGATTTGAAAAAAAACTTTCCTGTTCCATAGGCAGAACTAGTTTGTTACAAATTATCGACAACTCTTACCGTTTTGAATATACACATGGAATCGATAACATAAAAATCTTAAATGTAAAAATTGTTTTAGAAAATAGAGAAATATCGAATACATTGGAGATTTAATTTCAGTCATCATGCAGCAGGTGTAACTGTACGCGAAAGGTAATGGGTGCTGAGTATCTGCTAGTCGAATTTTTTCGAATTGAGCCTTTTAGCTTCTTTTTATACTCGATACCGAAGGTAAAGAGTATATTGGTTTTGTGCAATGTCCGTCATGGTGTCCGTCCGTCTGTCCGTCTGTCCATCCGTATGTTCGCCACTTTTTTCCACACCCTTCAAGCTAGAGACTTGAAACTTTCCAATTCTCTTTATCTATGGGATAGTAAATTAAAGTGTCAAGATGGGGGTTTTACGATAACTGGGGGGCTGGCAAATCGATAAATTCGATAACTCAAAACCGATAAGTCCACATATTTCGCACATCCTTACAGCAAGAACTACCAAATTCGGAAAGCAGGTAGCTACTAGCATCCTCCAAAAAACTGCAAAATTTTGGAGCCACGGCCCCCCATTCCGCACCCAGCCCCACCGCATTTTTAAGAAATGGCTATATCTCCCACTGTTTTTGAGATAGAGCCACCAAATTTAGTGCCAAGATAGGTGATGATGACCCCCCAAAAACTGCATCTAAAGTTTGGATGCCACGCCCACCGATACTGCCCTAGCCGCCCCCATCCACCCCAACGCTTCGTCAAAAACGGGAATGCGTGCATCTTCCAGAGTTGTGGAGCTAGAGCCTCCAAATTTGGTACGAAGCTAGCTGGTAACGTCCCCAAAAAACTGCATCAAAGTTTTGGAGCCACGCCCACCCATTCCGCCCCCAGCCCCCCGCACTTTGAAATCAGAAATAGCTATATCTCCCACAGTTTTTGAGCTATAGCCACCATATTTGGTGCCAAGATAGGTGATGATGACCCCCAAAAAACTGAATCAAAAGTTTGGATGCCACGCCCACCAATACTGCCCAAGCCGCCCCCATCCACCCCAACGCTTCGTCAAAAACGTGAATGCGTGTATCTTCCAGAGTTGTGGAGCTAGAGCCACCAAATTTGGTAGGAAGATAGCTGGCAACGACGCCCAAAAATCTGCATCAAAGTTTTGGAGCCACGCCCACGCATTTCACCCCCCGTTTCGCACCTTTTAAAAACTTTTAGCTTAAGTCACCAAATTTGGTATGAAGATAGCAATTGACATTTTACAAAGATCTGCATAAAAAATTTGGATGCCACGCCCCTCCATAAGGCCCCGCCTCCCTTTCCCCACATTTTACAAACTTTGAGCTAGAGTCACCAAATTTGGTATGAAGATAGCTATTAACATTCCACAAAGATATGCATCAAAAATTTGGATACCACGCATACCCATACCGCCCTCAGCTCCCCTTTCCCCACTTGTTACAAACTTCGAGCTAGTCACCAAATTTAGTATGAAGATAGCAATTGACATTCCACAAAGATCTGCATCACAAATTTGGATGCCACGCCCACCCATACCGCCCCCAACCCCCCTTTCCGCCATGTCCCCAATTTTTACAAACTTCGAGCTAGAGCCACCAAATTTGATAGGAAGATAGCTGGCAACGATCTCAAAAAATTTGCATCAAAGTTTTGGAGCCACGCCCTCCATTTCGCCCCCCTTTCCCCACTTTTTACAATTTTCGAGCTAGAGTCACCAAATTTGGTATGAAGATAGCAATTGACATTCCACATAGAACTTCATCAAAAATTTGGATGCCTCGCCCACCAATACCGCCCCCAGCCCCCCCATTTCCAACCTTTTTCAAACTTTGCGCTAGAGTCACCAAATTTGGTATGAAGATAGCAATTTACATTTCACAAAGATCTGCATCAAAAATTTTGATGCCACAACTACCCATACCGCCCCCAGCCCCCCCTTTCCCCACCTTTTACAAACTTTGAGCTAGAGTCACCAAATTTGGAAGTAATATAGCTGGTGGCATCCCCATCTGCATCGGAGAATCTTTTAGGCAGCGTACACCCCTGCCGCATCCGTACCCCTTTGCAATCAGGCCTCTTTTTACCGGCTTTAATACTGGTATCTAGTATGCCGCAGTCGGTTGCGTCCGACTGCAACGTTTTCACTTGTTTTTTTTATTTTTGATTTATATTGGTTTTGTGCAAGTCCGTCATGGTGTTTGTCCGTATGCACGCAACTTTTTTGATAAGCTTTAAGCTAAGAGACTTAAACCTTGCAGCCTTATATACAAATTATGACTTTACGCGTAATGTCAAAGGTTTTCGATATCTTCCGGTCGTGCCCTTAATTTTAAATAATAAAAGGCGGCATGCTTCTCTTTAAAATTCGCATGCGTCATGCAATCTTATGAAGATACGATCATCATTTACATAATTGCGTGATATGCATGCCATCAAATGCGTGAATCATGTGTATAAAATTTGAATCTTTTATTTAATATTTTGTTAGCTACTGATTCAAGTGTTTGATAAGCTTACTATGTCGCCCGGGCTCACAATGGGTCGTAATATTATCAAGGACATTAGCTAATATACATACACATACATACGTATGTATTAATTCTACTAGTCATCTACATATAACACGATAAGTTTGCCTTTACTTTTACCTGATTCACTACCACGTTAGCGCATCGATATCGCATCGCAAACCAAATCCCAAATACCGGCTAAGCCAAATCAAACCAACATGTTTGATAGCACTGTGATGGCATTCCTACTAGAAATAGGAGGCTGTGTCTTTCTATGTAGTTTGCTCATCATATTGGGTGTGTCTTTTTACCTCATAGGTTATTTTTGTTTGTGTTAAATAACTCATTTCTAACGCTTCAAGCAAAAATACTTTTATTTAAATGTGAAAGTCACTGTAAATTTAAGATAAATATTAATATAATGATAATTTGTATTGCTTAACGTAAAAAAAAAATTTGTTTATTGTTTTTAAATTATTTTAATCCCAAAACTATGATTATATTGGTATTTTGCAATGTCCGTCCGTCCTTCTGTATAAACGCTCAATTCTAGGAAACACTTGAAGCTACAGACTTGAAGCTTTGCAGATATTTTGGCCTATCTGTTCGTCACTCAAATTGACAACATAAGGGCGCTACGTCTAGTGGAAGGCTGAGAGCTCGATAAATAGACGATTCCGCTCGGGGCTATATCGATAAGACACACATATTTCCCACATTTACGCTTCAAGGGAGTATAACCGGTTGAAAGATCGCTGCTAACTTCCTCCAGATATATGCATCAAAAGTTTGAATGCCACGGCATTAAGCTAGAGTGACCAAATTTGGCTGGAGGAAATCTTGTAACATCCCAAAAAATTTGGATGCCAAGCCTACTTCAGCATCTCCAGATTTTAAACACAGAAATTAATATATCTTCCACAGTTCTCATGCTAGAGCTAATTTGGTCTGAAAGTGGCTGGCAACTTCCTCTGCATCACTCCTGTTGAACCCAGCTCCCGACAATTCATTTTTTGCTTTAATGTATGGATTCCAGTTATGTTAAGAATTACCAGTTGATACGTTTTGAGTAATACAGCTTAAATGGTAAATAATATGTATTTATCTGCATTACTAAGGTAAAAATCACTAGCAAAACTTGCAAATTGATCGAACCACGAATTATACATTTTGAATAGCAATTACGTGAAATTAACACCTAGCTGGCACACAGCGAAATAAGCAAAATAGCTCCTGAATAAATGAAATATGGTTAAAACAAGCCTCAAGAATTTCGATAATTTGAAAAAAAAAAAGTCATTTATAAAATGTGCTTGAAAAAAATTGGTCATCAATTTGAAAATCATTAAATCGCCGCAATGCTGGTTACAGTCATAAATGCCAGTGATACTGGGAAATTAAGAAGCTTGCAACTCAAACATGTTCGCTAGTAGCCGAATGCCGATGCATGTAAGAGACTCGGCAAACCAATTTTTTGAGCACAGTATACAAGGGGCAGCTCGTGTAAACCGTTCACAATCAGTTCGAAACAGCTATCTGCCCGTCGACGGTCGTTCGTTTGCTCGGCGTAACAAGCAATAGTATTGAATATATGTATATATATGTACATATGTCTTAATATACATATATAAAATTAGTTTTGTCATATACAACGCGAGGAAATACGATGAAAAGCGACACACGGCATAAATAAGCAGAAAAGTGTGTGTTGAAATAATATAGTGAATTAAATGGTTAGCAGAAATATAAAAAAAAAACATGTTTGACATGTTTAATGCAAATGCTACCAGTCAACAAATCCATAAGCAGTCAAAATACGTCATATAAAAAACTTTAAATTCGCACCGCCATACATTTGACCAAGACCGACTGATAGACACTTCCATATGTATCTTTGCAATTTTGTGCAGTTGTTCCGTTGTCTTGTTTTGCGCGAAAGTAAATACTACCTGCAAGACTTGGCAACTCCCGAGAAACCAGTTTTGTGAATGAGTTGAGTGGCCATTGCTTTTGTTTTGGTTAGGTTTCATCATTTTTGTAGTCAATGTTGTTTGTTGTTTCTTTTTTTATACACTTATACCGAAGGCAAAGAGTATATTTCTTTTGTGAATGGAAAAAGTAACAAGGTGAGCTAATTTTTGAAAACTTGGTACTAACAGATAAAAAGAATGAGAATGGAAAAAGACCTTATTTATGCTAGCGTGTGACTTTGTTAGCAAAAAAAAAAAAAATAAATAAATAAAGTATGTACTTATTACTATTCTGCTATATTGCTCATTTTGGACTCGCAGCACTAAGAACACTTTGATATTCTTGAAAGTTACATCATGTTTTTGTGCTTTGCCCGTAATAGTGTCTGCCTATTCGTATGTATGAAAGCGCATAACTTCGTTCATGTCTGAGTCACACAAAAAGTCTGAGATCTCTTAAAGATTTTGATACCATGTTGATCCCTGCCGCTGCCAGCCCATCACCTTTTTGAAGAGGGAATGCGTATGTCTTCCACGGTTTATGAGCTGGTGTGAGAGTATAGTCGTTTGCGGAAATGTATGTAACGGGCAGAAAGAAAAAACTCCCACCCAATAAAGGTGGCTTCTACGGATTTTCGGCGACACGATTTCTGTGTAGATTCTAATGGAACTCGACATAATATGACGCAAAACTTGTATTAAATATTTCGATATCTCTTAGTTTTTGATATATCAATACTTAAATATCTAAAAATAAACATATCTTTTATTTATGAAATTAAATAGGCGACTGTTTGCAAAAAAAGAATGCTTTATTAAAAATAAATACATATCAAAAATTATATTATTCCATAATATGTAACAGTTAATTTAAAAAGTGCGCAATCGTTCAGCTGCAGTTAAGTGCGTAAACATAAGCAATTTTAGTGAAAACGCACCTCAATAACAAAGAAAATAGTATAACGAATACTAAAAAGCACGAAATAAAGTATGCTGATGCACAGCACGCCGACCACATCGACTGCCACGATGACCAACTCATCCTCTTCGGCAACACCCACGCCAGGCTCTACTTCCTCCAACAATAGCGCCATGCTGGAGATGCTGCAAGAACAGCAACAGCTGCAACAACGACTTCAGCTATTGCATACAACAACAAATAATTATTCTCGACCACTCTCGCGTGCGCCTTCCATACTGGACAGTCCAACGCTAGCGCGTGTGGAACGCGCCCGGCTCCGCCTAGAGCAGCAGGAACGCGGACGTGAACGCAGCGGTGGTTGTGGTGGGGGCAACAGCAGCGGAACAGGCAGCCCAGCAACGACCATGAACCGAGAGAATAGCCTCGATTGTAGCATGTTGGATCCAAAGGTGAGTTTGGTCCTCCACAAACACATACATACAAAGCGCACGCAACCTCTGCAGTCCGAGGAATACTTGATTCTTATTCACCATAATTCACCATGTATAAAAGTGGTGAAATTAACATTGGCTTGTCATTGGAGGAAATCAATCAGTCATCCATTAGGCATAGTTTAGGGGCGTGGCATTAAAATTTTTACAGATTTGTGGTATGTATACAAAATGTTGTGACATATACGCATACCAGTTTTTAAAAGTTCGAGGGGAGGGCTGAAGGCGGTTTGAGCGTGGCATCCAAAGTTTTGATGCAGATCTTTGGGGGTTGTTACCAGCTGCCTTCCTACCAATATTGGCGATTCTAGCTCAAATAATGTAAAAGATTTAAGGATTCCGTTTTTAATGAAGCGGCTAGGAGTTTTTTTTCTTGGCACCAAATTTGGTAGCTCTTGCTCAAAAACTGTGGAAGATTCCGAATTCGATGTGCGGCGGTGCTGGGGTCAAAACAAAGTTAGGTTGATACAGATGGGCAGACACCATGACGGACATTGCACAAACCCAATACACTCCATACCTTCCGTATTGAGTATAAAAACAAATAATAATAAAAATAGTAAACCAAACAACAACCAGAGAACAAGCTTTTTCATGAATGAAAGCGTTGTAGCATTTGACAGCAAGCATTGCACACGGTAAAGCATTGGATATTCGTTTTTATTTTGGAACTCAAACAGATACATATACATATGTCCCACCCATTCCGCCCACAACCTTCCCGCATTTTAAAATCAGAAACGCCTATATCTTTCACAGTTTTGAGCTCGATCCACCAAATTTAATGCCAAAATAGATAATTTAATGCATATCTTGGGGTACAGCATTCCCGTTTTTAACAAGGCGGTGGGGCGGAAGGAGTGGGCGTCACCTTAAAGTTTTGGATTCAGTTTTTTGGATGACGTCGTCACCTATCTTGGCACCAAAGTTAGCAAATACACCTTACTGAGTATAAAAAACAAATATATATATACATATATATATCACAAAACCAAATATTTTGTGAATTTTGGCTTAGTCAAAGAAATATAAGGTTATATTCTAACATTTGAACTACAGCTATGAATGCTTTAAATGAGTAGTAAAATAGGCCGTCAAAAAAAAGTCAAAGTCTAATTGTTTCTTATCCCTTGGTTATTATCTGTATTAAGACTTTGAGTTGTTGACATTGTGGTCTTATCATGCTCAGAGCATAAGCTCTTTAAATTCCGCTCTTATTCTGTTCGTAGTGTTTGCTTACACTCTACATTTAAGAACAATTAATAAGCGCTTTTCGAAAGAGCTCGACTTCTTTTTACACAATTTAAGACGTAAACGTTTGGATATTTTAATCAGTGTGCCGTTTTATAGATAAGTGTGTGCTCGCATATTAAGGAAACGCCTCTTAAATTTAATGTACGATATCTTCCATTTGTTTGACCGATCTAATATTTACCAAAACTGCCAGACGGCATCAAAAGATTGAGCCACAACCATCCACTACCACATTCATTCCCCACGCAAGCGGGCTCTTTACCACTCTGTTATACCCTGTACCCATGTAAAGGGAAAATGGTTTTGTGCAAATGTCCGTCTGTTTGTCTGTATGAGTGCGTCAATCTCGCAGACTTTAAGTGCTAGAAACTTGAGATTTGGGATTTTAGTTCCTGTATACCATCAATATAGTGGCGAGTTTAACTGCGAAGTTATTATAATCGATCTACTTAAAAAAAACCGTATCTGTTTCATTGATGAAACTTTAATAAAAGCTATGTTCACTTCCTTCAAACTATTTTACAATGATATAGGCTAAAAACAGCATGTTTGCCTATTTTTGTTTGCATTCTTGCATTATATTTCATGACTCTTTTAAAGTATTTGCAGATCACATATTGGAGCTTCTGAACGGCCCTTTACTGCAATAAGTTATTAAAGTTTTTTAAAAAAGTATAATTCATTGTTTTATAATATAGAATTATAAAATAAATGCTAAGAAAAATCTGAATATTCACTAAGCAAATCTACCGTATGATATCGACACCCTTATTGGACATCAACTGATATCGTGTCCTTGGGAAGTATACAAATTTTTGGAGTATAGATAATTCTTATATTTAGGTCATTCAATTCAAGACCAGTTTACTTGAAAAACTGTTAAGAACGTAAATTGATCTTTTTGCTATTTATTGCGCAAAAAATTTCCGCCGTTTTCTCACTACTGTCGCAGATGTTGCTAAATGATTATGATGTTTTATGCAGCTTGTTGTGCAAAGCTGCCAAAATATTTCAAATTTGGTCACGGCTGGAAGTTGTTAAACAGGCAATATGTATAAAAGGTATAAGTTTACTCTTCCTAGTTCTGGTTTAATCTAGTTTTTAAACATAGTCTGAAACTTAAGCACAAGGGACAAATAAAATCAATGTTGTAGTTCCTTGTGTCATTTTACTAGTTAAGAATGTGAATTGCTGGATGGTGGGTGCATTGAACTCAACACGGCCCAACGCTTTAAATGACCTCACGACGAGAAAGCTTATAATTAGTCACACTTCATAAGCCATTGGCCCTTAAAGTAAAGTTTTGGCCCGTTAGTGTCTACGCGCAATATAAGCATAGCAAAAGCAGAGTGCAACAAAAAATGGAAAAAGTTTATAACGAGAGAAGTTAACAAAGCTATAAGTAAGACGCGCTAGGCTAATTACAGATGGGGACAACAAAAGAAGCTAACTCAACCGCTCAACAGCTAACTTTAAGCTTATAAAGGAAAGAAAACCTGGGCAAACCATGAAAGAGTGCTCCAGTTCAAAGAAGTGCGATAATTCTTTGCAACTATCATGACAGCATTTGGCTAAGTACGACATTGTTGTGTTTTTATTTAATTTAATTTGACCAAAATATGCTATAGATTTCTCAACCCCGCAGTGTGTGTCGAAGCTTAACTTAAACAATTAAAGTTTGAAGTATGCAGATTTGAGGGTGTCAAAACCAGTTTCATTAGTACGGGTAAATGAACAGGTACACAGCATGTACAATATACTACATTTTGACCTATTTCGTCTTTTGCTATGGCCTAAATTGTGCGTAGTGGGATCAGAAGGATGCAGTTATAGTTGACTGAAATGTTTGTCTAATGGAGAAATAAGTTAGTACTGCGTACTACATGCCTAACTTAACTTCAATCTTCAAAATTTCCGGTGTTTCTATACCAATTTAGATGAAATTTTCTTAAATAATCAGTATTTTCTTTATAGTTTTTAAATCAAGTTACAAAATTTTCAAAATCAAAATTTTGTGGTTATAGCTTATATGTGTATATCGGAAACCGGAAGAGCTACCGATAACTTAAAACAAAATTGACCTGCGCGTGGTATATAAAAACTTAAAGTCTAAATCACAAGTCTCTAGCTCTTATTGTCAACGAGATCAACACGCTCATACAGACATTTGCACAAAACCATGATACCATTTTTCTCATAAAATGGGACCTGGATGTAAAATGTTAATGTTTAAAAATAGACCTCGGCAAAAATAACCAACACCACTAAGTAATTTAATAAGTTCAACTTTTAATATAAATTTATTTTGTACACTCGTTCCACAAGAACGACAAAAAATAATAATTAAAAAGGTTCTAGTCCAGCTTTCTTTACCTTAACCCTAGACTGCCTGCATTACTGCGCTTCCAGATTTTTATACTCTGAATCTATGTAATGGGAGAAAGAATATAGGAGTTTTGTGGTAGTTTTTGTAACAGGCTGATGGAAGTCGATTTAACTGCCCGCCTGTCTGTATGGAAGCGTCAACCTCAGAGACAATAAAAGCTACAGATCGATAACAATAAATTTTGGAACAAAAGACAAAATATTGAAAAGCTATGAAATTTTCATAGAAATTGGTAGAAAAATAACGAAGATATCGAAGATTGGAGTACATACAAACAATGATTGTAGACGGAGTGCCTAGGGTTCAGAGTATGTTCTAGTCGAGCTGTCTCGCCTAGAGCCTTCTTCCTTGTTATACTCGATACCGAAGGTAAAGAGTATATTGAGTTTGTGCAATGTCCGTCATGGTGTCCGTCCGTCTGTCCGTCTGTATGTTCGCAACTTTTTTCCACATCCTTCAAGCTAGAGACTTGAAACTTTCCAATTCTCTTTATCTATGGGATAGTAAATTAAAGTGTCAAGATGGGAATTCTACGATAACTGGGGGGTTGGCAAATCGATAAATTCGATAACTCAAAACCGATAAATCCACATATTTCGCACATCCTTACAGCTAGAACTACCAAATTTGGCAAGAAGATAGCTACTAGCAACCCCAAGAAACTGCATCAAAAATTTTGGAGCCACGCCCACCCATTCCGCCCCCAGCCCCCTCTTATTTAAAAATCAGAAAAGCCTATATCTTCAACAGTTTTTGAGCTAGAGTCACCAAAATTAGTGCCATGATAGGTGATGATGACCCCCCAAAAACTGCATCAAAAGATTGGATGCCACGCCCACCAATACCGCCCTAGCCATACCCATCTGCGGGGAATGCGTGTATCTTCCAGAGTAGTGGAGCTAGAGCCACCAAATTTGGTAGGAAGATAGCTGGCAACGACCCCCAACAATCTGCATCAAAGTTTTGGAGCCATGCCCAACCATTCCGCCCCCCTTTCCCTACCTAATACAAACTTTGAGCTAGAGTCACCAAATTTAGTATGTAGATAGCAATTGACATGCCACAAATATCTGCATCAAAAATTTGGATGCCACGCCCCCCCATACCGCCCCCAAGCCCCCCTTTCCCTACCTTTTACAAACTTTGAGCTGGAGTCACCAAATTTGCAACGAAGACAGCTGGTGGCATCCCCATCTACATCATAGAATCTTTAAGGCAGCGTACACCCCTGCCGCATCCGTACCCCTTTGCAATCAGGCATCTTTTTACCGGTTTTAATACTGGTATCGAGTATACCGCAGTCGGTTGCATCCGACTGCAACGTTTCACTTGTTTTTAGCTTCACTTGAGGCGGAGTGAGTGAGTAACTCAAAAAAATGTAAAAATTAGGTTTTAAGGGTACTTCGGGTAAACTCTCATATAGTCGAGTGGTAAGGGTGCCAATTTTGTTTTTTTTAATAGATTTTTTATATTTTTTAATAGTTAATATTCAGTAATAATTATAATTATAAAAAATATATTTAAAAAATACGCTTTTTAAGAACGTTGAACTTAAAATTTGTAAATAAATATAGTTTGAAAAAACTAAAAAATACGCTTTTTAAAAACATTGAACTTAAATTTTAAAAAATAATTTCTAAAATAAGCTTAAAACGTCGAAAAACTCTTGAATTATTGTCATAAAAGCGTGGGCGCTTTGTGATATATTATATATCGTGTATCGAGCGCCAAACGCTTTTTCACAATAATTCAATTTTTATATTAGGAAGCATCTCCGATCCAAAAAGTAAAACAGCCAAGTCGATTAAGCCATGCCCGTCATTCTGACTGTTTGTATGAGTAAGGCGATCTCAGGGTTGAAATAAAATTAATAAAATTAGGTTTCATAATTAATTCACTTATTATTTCATAAAACATTCACAATTTGCCTCAGATGTTTGAGTCTGTACGCAAATGTTTGATTTTACAGAATTAAAAGTTTAAAATTGTGTGCTGAAATTTAAGAAGCCATTTCAAGTCCCACAACAATTCTTGAACAAAATAAAAAAAAAATGTAAACAAAAATTAAGGAAAATCTAATAAAATTAATGGGGTTGTAAACACAAAAAATTACATTTTTGTCAAATTTATCAAGGATAACTTTTGTCTGACAACAGCTTTTACAAACAATTATTGCTGCCTGAGTCACTGCATTTGTTAAAGGTTTGTTATTGAAGCGAAAATTCTCATTAATGAACAAAAAAATATTTACAGTTTTGTTTTTCATGTATAAGTAAATTTGTTTTGTGCAATGTTCGTCATGGTGTCTGTCTGTCCGCCCATCTGTATGAACTTGAAACTTTGCATCAGAAAAATCGGGATATTGATAACTTAAACTCGATTAAACTATATATTCACACATCCACACAGCTGGAGTTGTGTACCAAATTTGGTGCGAAAGTAGCTACTGATTTCCCCAAAAAAACTGGATCAAAAATGTTGATGCCACGCCTACCCCTTTCGCCCCCAAATCCCCCCTGTTTTGAAATCGAAAACCCCTATATCTATCACAGACTTTCTGCTAGAGCCACCAAATTTGGTGACACGATGTTTGATGCCGTCCCCCAAAAAACCCGAGTCAAAAAATTAAACCGGAAATACATTATGCTCCCACAGTTATTGAGCTAGAATCTCTAAATCTGGTGGCAATAAATCAGGTTGTATCCAAAGATCAAAATAAAACCATTTTTGTGAGCCGCGCCCACTCCAGCCGCTTATTCTCCTTTGCAAGCAGACTTTTTACCACCTGTTTCTTAGGTTTCAATGTAGACAGCCATGCTTTTGGTTAAGTGTGCACGATTTTTGATGCTACTCTGACTACCAAGCGTTGGAGAGGTGCTCGGTTCCAAAATTCCGATTAGCGCCGCTGGGATGTTTCACATTGGGATTCAGATCTGAACTCAGAGCGATTGCTCCAAGCCGCATTGAAGTTAAGCTGCAACAATAAAGTCAGACGTACGTATGTTAATAGGCAGATTCGAATATTTGCTAAATTAAGATAAGCGACCTGCATTTGCGCATGCAAGCCTCTCGATTAACGAGCCATTTAAAAAAATTCAAACGGAACACAAGAAGTCTCTAGTCGAGTTAGCTCGACTCGGTGATACCCTGATCAAGATGAAACTAAGACCCGTTTTAAACGTTGAAACTAAACGCATGCAACTTTTGGTTTGTGGGCAAAGAAGTGGGCGACCAATGTTGGGCAAAAGGCACGACAACCGAGAAGTGCAATACATTATATTTATAATGTGGACAAAAACAAACATGAATTTCTGTTAACGCAATACCAGCAACATCCAACACTCTTCAATCTTCGCACAATAGCAAATAATATAAAAAAAAAATCAAGAAAGTTGCATGCAATTAATTGCAACGTGTAAACCAGGAATAAAGTAATACCATGCATAAACATGCATGAAAAACATGCTTTTTGACGCATTGCAATCAGTGGTTTTGATTCAAGTGTGTAAGTATCTCAACTTGGTTGGCATCACATCGCATTAGAGCTAATCCCCTGCCATTTGCTTTGTGGGGACTCGTTTTCTCAATAGATACGTATTTAAAAAGTGTTTTTTTCCAAATTGGGAACCTGACCTATTCCAACTGCATTTCATAGAAAACTTCTTTCTTTTACACGTGCCCCTTAAACATAAATACCATAAATATTTGCATTTAAAGTTCTGCGCATAAATGCTTTAATTGGCTTTTCCCGTTCATATTAATTGTTTATAATTTTATGCATTCAAATGTAACTAACGCAAATGGTGTGAGCGGTAAGGGCAAGGGTGATTGTGTAAAAGGCATGAATACAGCAACAATAACAACACTCCCAAATACACATGCTTGTACTGTAGACGGACGATTGCTGTACACGTTTTCATTAATATTTAATTTTATGACGTCATTTGTTGCAGCAATGAGACCCCAAATTTTAAACAAGTTTTCACCATGCGCTTTACATCACTGCTGGTCTTGCTTATATTTAATAGAATAGTTTAAAAAGTGTTGCGTGCATGGAAACCAAATGTCGCTTAGGTATAAGAGTTTTTAAACAAATTAATGTTATGTTTTTGGAAACCACGGAACATGCATTTGCTTTGCATATACATATGTATATATATTTTTCAGCCCTAGCAACTCAAGCCAAGGCTTAAACCACAATACAACACACATGCCACATACAAAGAAGCCAAACGTAATATTCATATTCGAACCTCAAAATCATTGCGGTCAGCAGTGCATTTAAAACATGTGGCAAACAGTTTTTTTTTTCAAAGGGAGCATAGGGGCGAAAGAGTGGCCGTGTGCTACAAACATTTTTTGGTGCTAGTCTTTCGAGAACGTCGCCAGTTATGTCCCACCAAATGTCGTGGCTCTAGCATAAAAGCTGTGACATAAGCATTTCAGTTTGTAAAGTGCAAGGTGTACGTGGTGTGCGTGGCCTGCAAATTTTAATGCAAATTGTTCATAAATGCCATCAGCTATCAACTACCAAATTTGGCCACATTAGCTTAAAGATTGTGCGAGGTATAGACATATCCATGGGGCTATTTGAGAAGTGGGGTAGGGCACGGCATCAAAACAATGCAGATTTTGGGAAATGTTACCAGTCATTTTCCAACCGAATTAAGTGATCTGAGCCTAAAAACATTGGAAAATACATGCATTCCCAGTTGGGGGCGTGGCATACTCATTTTTGATGCAGGATATCACCAGCTTTCCTCCAACCAAATTTGACTCTAGTTTAAAATATACTCGTTCCCTTTTTCAAAAGGCGGGCACTGGGGGCGTCAGGGTTGGTCGTGGCGAAAAAAAATCATTCGATGCAGATTTTCGAGAAAGATTACCAGCTATCTTCCCATCAAATTTGGTGAATCTAGCACTTAAAATGTGGCTAATATACGATATCGATCGATTTGTAGTCCGCGGTGTATCGACTTGTATTCTTTTTCTGACGCTCACATGGAACAGTGTTGAAAAACGGACATGACTTACATTGCACTAAACTTATATACTCCTTACCTTTGGTATCAAAATAAATTGATTTTCTCCACAAAATTATTTTTAATTAAGTTAGTCAGCCACAAGCAAATTACTTAAGCCATTAGCAAAATAATCATCTTTTCAACGTTTTTTTGTCGTTATCAAAAAAAAAAAAAAAACTTTAAATACACTGTAGTAGTCTTAGAGGCTGACATCATTGTACAAAACATACATGATGTGACGAAAAGTTGTGTTTTTTCAAAGTGTGTTCTTTTCTCGTTGCGTTTAAATTTTGATTGTTGATTTTACTCTCTGTCTATTTTTATTTTTTCAAAAAATAAACAAGTAAGAAGGCTCTAGTCGGGAGAGCCCGATTAGAAGATACCCTGAACCCAGTTGCAATAAATATATTAAATGTATATAAGACTTTGGTGTACAGACTTAGCTTCAATCGATTAAACTCGATATCTCCGGTGTTTCTTAACCGATTTGGACGAAATTTTCAGAAAAGCTCTATCGTTACCCATTCTTTCAACCCTCATTTTTACATTTTCCAAATTCGATATTTTTTTGTTATCGATTCCATGTGTATATCGGAAACCAGAATAGTTATCGATAATTTGAAGCAAACTTGTTCTGCTCATGGTATAGGAGAACTTATATCCCAAAGCTTATATCTCTAGCTCTTGTAGTCTCTGAGATCCACGCGTTCATACAGACGGACAGACGGACAGACGGACGGACAGACGGACATGGCTAAATCGACTCGGCTATTGATGCTGATCAAGAATATATATACTTTATAGGGTCGGAGATGCTTCCTTCTGCCTGTTACATACTTTTGCACAAAACCATTATACCCTCATTTACCCGTTTTATGGGTTAAGGGTATAATAAAAAACAACTATATAAATGCGTTTTGTCGCCAGCTAGACGAACAATCAGATTATTGCAAAAACAAATTACACGCTGTGTGCGCTCATGCTTAAAGCTCAAAGCTTAGCCAAAAAATCATTAAAAATAAAACTAGCGAAAAGTTGCAGCCGTGCGCAACCGACTACGAAATACTCTGATTCCAGTATAAGATCCCGGTATAAATAGCAGAGCTGCAAACCGGTCCGGAAAGGAACCCTGTGGAACCGGTTCTCTGCGGGTTCTTTGGTATGTGGAACCGAACCCTGAACCGAACCCAAGCAATGTATTGGAACCGTGAACCGAACCGGTTCCATTTTTGTCCACCGGTTCCAAATACAAAGTACATGCATTTTGCATACAGGCTGTGCGCGCCCGGCATGAAGCCCGAAGCTCGCCCACAATTTCGTGGAAAAAGGTTATGCATGTACATTTGTTACCAAATGTGACGATCTGTTTCAGCTTGTGCGTCAGCCTGTCGCCACAAAAAATAGACCCGGCACGCTGTACAGAACTGAGTTAGCTATGAGTGCATATATTGAATGTATCACATACATACATATGAATGTACATATATTTATGCACACTTTTCCAATGCGTTTTGATCTTATACTTATGTATATGTTGTTGTGGTTTGCTCGCAGTCGATGCATAAGTCGGCATTAAGGCGCCACAAAATTGGTCATCTACTGCGGCGACACCAGCGACGACACCGTTCGCGTTGTTCTATTGGTTGAAAATTAAAAAGCAACGGCATTTAAAAAATGTGCAAAGCGTGTGTTCTTTTTATGTTTGCCAGAAATCGTAAAATTTACTTCTTTTGTGTATCATTTGTATGGCTCAAATTTATATAAGAAAAACGTCATACGGTGGCAACTCTTCGAAAGGCACCCGTGACGTTGTAACGGAACGGCATGCGCAAGTCGCGATCTGCTTTGTATTATTTTTGGCATTAGAGAATCTAACGTTGTTTGACAATAACTTCAATACAAGAGTTTTTTGAGTATAACGCTCAGACCAAAATAATAATAATTTAATGAAAATGTTTTCATTAATAGTCAACAAATGTCTTTTAATTTTTTTTAAATCGATGAACCCGGGTTTGGATCCGAAACCGAGGTTCCAAAATATTCAGAGCCCGGTTTTGGAACCTCTGCGAATTTTCAACCTAGGGTTCGGAACCCGATCCGAACCCTTGCCGTTTTTTCAGGGGTTTGCAGCTCTGATAAATAGTTAGTATGCAAGTGTGTGTGTGGGCGTGACCTTCAAACATTTTATTAATGAGGATGCACCAACTATCTTCCCACCATTTCATATTTTTTTTTTTGTCTAAACCTGTGAAAGACATAGGTATTTCCGTTTTAAAAATGGCGAGTCTCTGGGTGTGCGTGGCCAAATTTTGGTTCATGTCATTGGGAGGTAACACCAGCTAGTCTCCTACCAATTTGGTGTAGTTTAAAAGCTGTTCAAGATATACGCTTTCCCGATTTTTAAAAGCGGTCGGCAGGTGTTGGCGTGGCACCAAACTAGGGTTGTGAAAACATGTAAAAAATATCGTATCGATGATTATCATTTTTTAAAAATATCATCAGGTTTTTGCAATATTTATCACCAAAATATATCGATATATCTGATATTTTTGATATTTATATATTTCAGCATAAAAATTTTAAATCCCCCCAAAATAACATTAACTTTATAATTTTTTGAGCTTTTTATTAATTAAAAATAAAACAATAAACTTTTTCCATTAAAGAACAGATTCTTAAGGTTGAATAGTTAAGTAAGGATACAAGAAAAAACTTAAAAGACTTCATTTCACTTTTTAAACAATGAAAAAGTTAAATTTTCTAGATAAATTACATATATTGGTAACATGATTTTATCCCCAAAATTCTTTTTTTAAGGATTTCAAAAAAACTCTTTGTTTTATATGAATATCCGTCATGCGGCTTCGCGTGTCGCAGACAACGCATTTTATGGCGGAGGCCAGCCGCTCTGAAGGAACCGAGCTACCTGGTGTTATAAGGTAACTCATGGCTAATTTTGATAAATTGGGTAAAGTTTTTTCCTGAGATTTCCAAAACTCTAAGGGATCTGTCTCCCAGCCAGCGAGTGGTAAATTTAAAAATAGTTTTATTTCTATATTTTCCTCGGCATCTGTAATTGGCTTTATGGCAATTGATCTATTGTGAGCTTCTAGGAAGCTTTCGTTTGATTCTACTTCCCTCCCCTCATCGAGTTGGCTTCCGTTTGGACCATTGACCATTGAGTTCTACAGAAAAAAAGAGAAAATATATTATAGCAAAAATCTTTATATAAATGTCAACAATAAATACTTGACTATCACAGCCCAAAGGGCCAAAGTCAAGCTTCTTTCAATCTCTTCAAACAATAGATTTAGTTTAATTTAATTAACCAAAGGTAGTTATTATTATAGTCAAGTATATTATATTTAGAATAATTAATATTATATTAAAACTGGTACTTTAAAGTTAATTCAAAGTGGTGTTAATAATGTTTTTAACATAATTTTACATACTCGTTTTTCAGTGCTTTCTGCCGATACCTCGGTGAGAATGTCTTGAATAGCTTCTTGAGCATTGAGCGGCGCTAAATATAATTTTTTAAATCGCGGGTCTAACATTGTCGACTTCACCAGTGTTTTGTTGCTTTTTAAAGATTGAAAACGGTCTTCAGAAACTTTTAGTAGAGTTTCTTTGGTAAGTTTTCCTTCGGCCGATTCTACAGTCACTGCACGTACTTTATTTATCAGTAATGATATTAATGGAATTACCATGCTAACTGTGACGTAGTTTTCACCGCTTATTTTCTCTGTTGCGTCTTTATACGGACTTAGCAAATCACAAAAGTCTTTGCATATATCAATTTCGTGAGCTGTCAGCATGTCTGGCAATCCCTTCACAGATGTTGATCGTTTTATCAAAACCAAAGCAACTTTATTTGAAAGTTTGAGAAAAGAAACAAGCATGTCGAGACACGAATTCCACCTCGTGTCTACACTTTGGACAAGAGTTTTAATTCGCCCTTCTGCTATTCCTTCGTCAGCCTGTAATTTTCGCAGCATGTCCATGGCTGCAGGACAGTGTTTGAAATTAGTTACAATTTTCTTCACCTTATCCAAGACTTTTGTAAAAGATGCAATATTTTTTATTACATCGTCAACAGCCAGGTGAATTGTGTGAGCAAAACAAGATACGTGTTTGCCTTTTCCGACAAATATACGTGACGCTGCTTTCATATTATTCGCATTATCCGTTGTAAGTGTTCTCCACTTATACCGATCTATTTGAAATTCACGGCAAGCATTCTCCATTAAACTACATATATAGTCGCTAGTGTGTGACTAAATAAAATCAAAGATTTAAGATTGGGATTTTCTTAAAATAAATAAAGCATATGACATGACGAAACAGAACACAAGACACATACAATAAAAAACATTTAAGCATATAGACTTGTCGAAACAGAACACAAGACACATCTAAAAAAAATAAAAAAAAATTAAACACGTAGACTTGACAAAACAGAACACATAAACAAAAATTACATAAATTTAAAAAAAGCTAACCTGTGACATTCTTGCTGCTTGCAAGCAAACCGCCTGTAGAGAATTATCCATTATAAAATGTGCGGTTACGGTGAGATACGACCGAGTTGAATTGGTTATAGTGACACTGTCACAGGTGAAAGCTATGTCCTCAACACCTTGGAAAATTTTTCTAATCTTACCCACACATATGTCGTATTTCTCTTCAATGAGATCTGTTACCTGTAAATAAGAGATAAAGGGTAAAAAAATATATTCAAATTTCTAGTTAAATCCAAAGCACTTACCTTGAAACGGCTTGGAATTTTGTATTTTGGTACACAAATTTGTAACAAATTACAGAGGCCTTCCTTCTCAACACCACGAACAGGCAGGTTATCTTTGCAAATCATATAAACTATTGCTGCCGTAATATCATTATGCTTATCTAAAATTAGAAAAAAGGGTTTAAATAAAATTATATTCAAAATATAAAATAAGAGAATGTTTACCTTTAGCAGACGCCGAACACTTAAACGCGTTCTCAATAGATATTTGTCCATCAGAATTGTGGGTCAGCTCATTAGGTTTATTCGGTTTCTGAATAAGAAAATTAGAAAATTTATATGTACAAATATTTTTCCAAAGTTTGTTGTTGGTTTTTGAATATAATTAATTTGTAAGCGAAAAGTTTGTGTTTGGCGAAACATACACTTACACGTACACACACATACATAAGAATATAGAGGCCTATCCTGCAGTACGCGGGCCCGGTGCCAGACTAGCGATATGCCTAGAACTCAGTGATGGGTACTGGTGCACACTCGCACCACCAGCACTGTATTTACCTAACGAATTTAACTAGAGAATGTCCGCAGAGCGTACCGAGCGGGACGGCGGTGCAAACCTATTAGTTAACGCTAGCTACCAGTGATGCATCATGAGATTGTTTTTTGTGCTTTTCGATTATTTGCTTAACGATCTTATGCATTTTCAGTAGCTAGCGATTTAGCTAGCTTCTAGTAGTGCATAACAGGACAAAAACTTGGTATGCCTTGACACCAGCCGTACCGCAGGGTAGTGACGCACACACACACACTGTCAAAAAATTGCGCGGGAAATCCTCAAGACCTTTCTGGCATTACATTTTTTCTTACCTTAACACATGTTGAATACGCTTCCGGGTGCTTGTTCCTCAAATGTGACAGGAGATTAGTGGTGTTACCACTTGACTTAATTACTTTTGCACAAAGGCTGCAGGTGGCATTATGTGCGTTTATGTTTTTGTAAAAGCTCTTTGCCGTGCTCATCTTCTCTTTATAAGATTTCTAAGTGTAGTGTGACCAGCCACAATATCAAAAAATATATTTCCAAATAATATCGATATGCGATATATCAGTAAAAAAAATATTTCGATATAAATATTTATTTTTTTGTAAAAAATATCGATATATTGATATTTTGATATATTATCAACAAGCCTACACCAAACATTTTGATGCAGTTTTTTTTTTGGATGTTAGTAGCTATCTTTTTACCATATTTGGTAATTCTAGATGTAAGGATGGTAGAAATATGGGATCTTATCGATTATCAGTTATTGATTTCCCAGCGCTCCAGTAGGCGTAAAAACTCAATCTCGACACTTTACGTGTCCTCCTCCATCCTGCAATGCGGGACAGACACCATTACGGACATTGTGCAAACCAAAATAATCTTTACTTTCGGTATCAGGGTATGACGCCAATATTTGAGTTTATGAAGCAGAACTATTCATTACGTCATATTTTATCACTACATATTATAAAATAAAGTCGCTTTCTCTGTCCCTATATCCCTATATATGCTTAAATATTTTAAACTACGCAACGGATTTTGATGCGGTTTTTTTTTAATATATAGAGTGATTGATACTGTTATTTTTGAGGTTTCTAATGTGATGTCGTAGATAATTAAATTTTTTCCGCTTACATTGCAAACGCAGGCTGAACCCTACGAGATTTATTAAAATAATGTAGTAAGTATTGTACTTATTGAAAAGGTCTACAGAAAACTCCGCGATGGTATATGTTTATCTCTTATGGATATCCCACAATAAAATTTTTTTGTCATTTACTTTTTACGACAAAAAATGGCTAATGTTCGAAGCCTGCGACTTTGTTTTATACTACGTATTGATAAAGTAGACGTAAAAAAGCACCACTGTAACGCGTGGTTCGGGTACACTTGTAATGTATAAAAGCTTTAAATAAATAGCTTTTTTACTATGTGCGAGAACATTATTATATATCTGCGTCTTAAGAGTAAAATGTAAACTTAAAACTTGTCTGCAAAATGGTTTTTTTTTTGCACCTATGATAGTCTTCCAGTAATTAAGAAATTTGTATAAAAAAATATAAAATTTTTAAAAAAAAAAAAAAAAAATAATTTTTATTAAATTTAAATTCAAAACAATATTTTTCAATTTAAAATCTAAAATTTGAATTTTGCATTTTATAATTTTTCTGATTTCTTCAAATTAAAAATAGTAAATTACGATTTATAAAATTTTGAACTTGAACTCTAAATCGATTTGTACTGATTTCTAAAACAGAAATTCTAGATTTAAATGTGGTAATTTTAGATATATATTTTAAAAGCGGACATTCTTAAATTTCAAATTTTCATTTTAGGTTTAAGAAGTAATTATTTAAATCAAAGTTTTTCCACATTGATTTTAATACGAATCGTTTTAAATTTGATGTTTCAATACGATTAATTTTAAAATCCAAAATTTTCGTATTGAAATTAAGAAAAAAAATTTTAAATCTGAATCTAAAATTAAAATGTTTGGTTTTACGTTTCATTTTTTTTCTCTGTGTATGTATACGAGATTGAAATTGCACTGCGGATAGTGAACAGCTCAGACCCAAGTGCATGACGTCATAGCAACAGAGTATATAAGAAATGACGTGGAGTCATAACGTTGTGTGTTGGGTTGCTATGTATAAGCCATTTGCCAAGTGCGTGCCTAGACATACAATGTTTAATGTTGGTTATGGTAACTTTAGCCATATATATATATAAACTTTCTATACATACGGGCTTGTGCAGGTTTTCAGCGCTCTGACATACGCTTTGCAAGATTTAAATTTAAATGCGTAGTGCAATTTAGAATAATTTTGTCGTACACATTTACTCAAACAAGCGTCTTATAATACTAGCTTACACGATTTTGGCAATGGGCATATGAGAACTGTTTCTAAGGTCGGTTTGTAAAGATTGGTTTTGGTTTTTATACCCTTAACCCATAAAATGGGTAAATAAGGGTATAATGGTCTTGTGCAAAAGTATGTAACAGGCAGAAGGAAGCATCTCCGACCCTATAAAGTATATATATTCTTGATCAGCATCAATAGCCGAGTCGATTTAGCCATGTCCGTCTGTCCGTCCGTCTGTCCGTCTGTATGAACGCGTGGATCTCAGAGACTACAAGAGCTAGAGACTTCAGATTTGGGATATAAGTTCTCCTATACCATGAGCAGAACAAGTTTGCTTCAAATTATCGATAACTATTCTGGTTTCCGATATACACATGGAATCGATAACAAAAAATATCGAATTTGGAAAATGTAAAAATGAGGGTTGAAAGAATGGGTAACAATAGATCTTTTCTGAAAATTTCGTCCAAATCGGTTAAGAAACACCGGAGATATCGAGCTTAATCGATTGAAGTTAAGTCAGTATACCAAAGTCTTATATAAATTTAATTTATTTTTTGCAACTGGGTTCAGGGTATCTTCTAGTCGGGCTCTCCCGACTAGAGCCTTCTTACTTGTTTTTTTTAGTAGTGTGCAAGATCCGTAATGCTGTGTCTTCGTCCGTAACGTATGAACGCAATTTTTATGTCACCCTAATGCCCCGATTCCACTGCATGATGCCACAGATAATAGCGCCAAGTGGTGAAAGAGCTGATAAATACTGTAAAGTTAAGTGTCATTTTGTTGCAAAAATTTTATTATTTGCTATTGAATTATTAAAAGATGACAGAAAATCTAGATAAAAAGCAAAAAACAAATGCAAAGCAGCAAGAGCATAATAAAACAAAGCAATCAGCGGTTACCTAGCAGTTTATGTTAAGGCAATGTAGAATTTCATATTTGAATTACCTGCGTTGTTCGGATATTAAAGCTTAGGATTTGAAGCTAGTCATATCTCAAATTGTCAGAGAAAATTTGAATACAAGGGGACTTGGAAACTGAAAACAAATCGATACTTCTCGAGGTGCAAAGGCACAATACAAGCCACACTTTATTTATATTTATAAAATTTTTTAAGCATTTTTAAAATTTTGCGTCAAGTAATTCTTGTTATCCTTTAAATGTCGTTAATTAATTGGGTTAATTGGACTAAAGAAACAATGTTTTTATTTTTATTCTTTCTTATATCAAACTCAATACAAAATTTCCCTTTCACTTTCTTTCACATAAACTTTACATTACATAAAAAATACTACAACAAAATCTGCCCTTTGTCTCCGACAAAAACCAAATTTACCACCAAAACAATACACAAACAATGGTTCGAAAATTAAAACAATGTAGACGGACGTGGCACCCTGGCGTCAGATGTGGACCCAAATGAGACGATACTCGCACGCATTAAAAGTCAACTCGACAAACAGCTTGACGGCGACGAAAACTGAGGTGGGCATAGGACATCACCATCTAACAGTAGGCGCAACATCAACTAAAAGAGCAACTACACTTGATGTTGGAACTGACAGAGAAACAATGCCAGGGAAATACATATTGTTTCCGGATAAGACGTCTTCACTGAAAAGTTCCATGCGTACGCAACAGGTGAACATCAGGCCTGACATGGTAGGCAGAGAACTCAATATTGCTTGGTTTTGGCGACACAAATTAATGATACAGCTTGGTTTTGGCTATACCAAAGTAAGCTCTATAAAATATTTTCATCTGCAACTCGGGTACAATTAAATGCACAATTAATGCCATTAGTAATTAATATAGTATTAAATTTTAATTGGATGTGTTTTTCCTATTTCCCATTGTTAAAGAGTATATTGGTTTTGTGCAATGTCCGTCTGGTATCAGCATATACCGCAGTCGTCTCCGTTCGACTCCAACGCTTTAATATGTTACATTAGAAAAGTATATTGCCTGTGTGCACTGGTGTCATGTTTTTTTCGACTCCCTTGAAGCTAGAGACTTGAAACTTTGCAAATATCTTTGTCAATATTCGGGACAGGTAGAGTGTCAAGATTGAGCTTTTATGCCAACTGGAGGGCTGGGAAATCGATAAAATCGATAGCTAAAATTCGATACAATCACTCATTTCCAATATCCTAGAGATACCAAATATGGTTAGAAGATAACTTAACAACTGTATATTTCACAGTTTTGTCAAATTTGTTCTGCCAGCCCGCGGAAGACTTTGACTTTGCTTGCGGGCAACAACGTGCAGACCACTTTCTTAAGCCCAGTCGGACAGAAAATACAGTTTCGCACATAAAACCTTATGGGGTTTCATGTTGATCATTGAAAATGAATTAAAACCCAATTGGGATTTTCTGAAGCTTTCTGGAACTCTCCAAAATAAGGAACCAGCGAAATATATATAACAGCTGTTTTTTTTCATATGGATTTCGTCATAAACATTTATTTCCGGTGTTGCTGGGAATGGACCTTAAAAGTAGAACGTTGCTTGGCATACTACTCTGTTTTCTTCTCTGAACTTTTTTTGAGCAGACTGCACCTCACAACAGACGATCTGAATGAACATACATACATACGAACATAGTATATACAAGTATATTTTTCACCACCTCAGACTAAACCTCGAAGCTCACCCACTTCCATTTATTGGTCTTCTAATTAGTGGCATGACCTTAATCACTTAAGTGTTTACAAATCCCTCTTCTAGCGCCACTCTCTTTATCACAAATGCAGAAAAAAGCTGCCGGCTTACCCGCCCTCCACAAGCACATTCAGGCATTCAGTTGTGGGACACTACAAGACGCCTAATGAAAAATGTTTTAGCGACGTAATTAACACACATTTGTGGAACTTAACATTGTGTTGTAGCAGCTAGAATAGATAACATTATTTAAGAAGCTGATAATATCTATCACCTGAACGCTGATTGCGTAGTCTCAAAAATAAATTTCAAAATCAACAAGTGAAGACAAGTCGCACAATACCAAAATTTCAGGCAAATACTACTGCTGGAGATCACAAGCTTAGCCGCACGCAACGTTGCTCAAATATTCAGCCTTGTATGGAAGTACATATTAGCCAAATGTGTTTGAGCAGACGAAATAAATTGAAATAGTGTTTAAGTTTCGTGTGTTTTATTTATCTTGGCTGTGGGTTTTAAGTGACAATTCACATGTTAAAAACTCACAACAATGAAACATAAGAGTATGAGACTAACAAACTTATCCGACTTCCGACTTTCAAAAAAGACATTAGCAATGCCAACCATTTCATATCGATGAAGTTAAGAAACGTGTGGTCTAAAGCATTTATTTGCTTTTATTCTTGGCCAATGGCATTCAACTTTTGCACATATTAAAAAAATCATTTAACGAACGTTCAGTAAAAAAATTCATCACAAAATATTTTTAACAAGCCTGTTAAAGCGAATTTCTATTTATTTTATAAACCGTAAGCAATAAAATAGGTTAAAGTGGTATAATGGTTTATATATATGAGTAACAGGCAGAGAAAAGCATCATCATCCCATACAGTATGTTTTTTCTAAATCAGAACCAATAGCAAAGTCGACTTTTTTGACAATGCCTCGCCCACCCCCAAAAGTCCTTAAGAAATTGTTATTTTGCTTGTTTAAAACGAATGTATTGAAATCCGGACTGCCTAGCTTTTCATGAGATCGGCGTAACATTGAGGAACCGACTTGACTGTTGTTGTTAATAAAAAAAATATGTGTATATACCGTAGTGAGTCGCAGATGCTTCTTCTGCCTGGTGCATACATTTCACAAAACCATTACACCCATTTTACCAATTTCAAGGGAAAACGTTGCAGTTCAACGCAAGCAACTGCGAAATCCTCTGACACTAGTATATAACAAGAGGATGGCAAAAATGAGAGCGGCAGTGAAAGCTTAGCTTAAGCTTTTAATAAAGAGATCAATAATATTTTTGACCTTTGACCTTTTTAATTTATCCACTTGCAGTTGCATTCAGCTACAATCCACATGCTAAAACTTTGCAAAAGAAAATATAACGCCATGGTTTATAATTTTGGCTATGCGATAATAATTTTCAGTAAGGATTAGATTTTAACACACGAATTTAACAAATTGATAATCCACTTTACAAATGCTTTTAATGCATAATAGTATATGTATTTTTCTTGTCCTAATCAATTTATAATTATTTGTTTATGTTTTTTTTTTTCAGGTAAGCTTTTGCAATTCCATATTGACGCCTCTCACTAACGTCAGTAAGTTGCATTTGTTATACCATGTAAACAAAAAGTATCAAGTCGTTTAGATTACTTAAGAAATTATACTGACTAATTTCGAGAAAAGTTTAAGTTCAAAGTTTTTCCTATTTTTGTATATAATGAGGAAGCACAGGAGCTGCTATAAATAAGTTAACATGTTGTTCGACTAGGAGATACCCTGAACCCTACACTTTACGCGTACAATCACAGTTAGCATGTATGTGTATACAGAAAATGTTTGCACTTCTGTGCAACTCTAGCGATACTATGGAGACGAGCCTAGCTATTTTGGCACTAGATTTGTGAAAGATATAATAATTTTTAAGGAACGTGACAATCTATATGCCACAAATTTTGATGAGTTTAGTGTGCAAACTACATGTGTTTTATTAATAAGAACATCGAGGAGCATTTACGTGTTATCAATTTCCCACTACTAGGCGTAGCGTCCCAATTTGCACACTTTGTCCGCGCAGAAATGGACCATGATATTAACAAAGTTTCAACTCTGTAGCTTAAAAACCAGACAGAATAACGCCACTGCTCACTACTCAAAAGAAATATAGTTTATCAGAGTATAAAAAAAACTAAGATACGCTTCTCCCTTGCGTCAAATGTTAAGCATTCACTTTTACATGTTTTCCTCTCATTGGCACACTGCCAACTTAAAACAGCGGCTCAGGGTTTGGGTATTGATAATTATAACTAAACTCCCACTAGTTGATAACTGGCAGCTTGGATTTGTGTGCCATCTAAATTGTCTTCACTTCAAAATTCTTTTTTTTTATCAAGTTGTCGCTTTCACTTGAATGACGAAACTATTAGTGCCAAAAGTCACTTGAAAGCTTTATTTAAACATTTTAAGATTTCATTCCAAATAAAAATGCGATAAAATTTTATACACAAAAAGTGCAGAGCCAGCATATAAATTATCGCTTGCCTAAGTGAAAATGGTGGCCTACACAAAAGTCAATTGAGTGGGGTAAACGAAGAATAAGAAAGCAACTATATTGGGTAATCCGACCTTTGGCTGATAAAATTGTCTGCAAAAGTTGTTGAACGCATAAAAAACAAGTGGAAACGTTGCAGTCGGACGCAACCGACTGCGGCATACTCGATATTAAAACCGGTAAAAAGATGCCTGATTGCAAAGGAGTACGGATGCGGCAGGGGTGTACGCTGCCTTAAAGATTCTCCGATGCAGATGGGGATGCCACCAGCTATCTTCCTTCCAAATTTGGTGACTCTAGCTCAAAGTTTGTAAAAAGTTGGGGGGGGGGGAGGGGGCTGGGGGCGGTATGGGTAGTTGTGTCATCAAAATTTTTGATACAGATCTTTGTGAAATGTCAATTGCTATCTTCATACCAAATTTGGTGACTCTAGCTCGAAATTTGCAAAAGGTGGGGAAAGCGGGGCGGAAGGGGTGGCTGTGGCTCCAAAACTTTGATGCAGATTTTTGGGGGTCGTTGCCAGCTATCTTCCTACCAAATTTGGTGGCTCTAGGTCTACAACTCTGGAAGATACACGCATTCCCGTTTTTGACGAAGCGTTGGGTCAGCTGGGGGCGGCTTGGGCAGTATTGGTGGGCGTGGCATCCAAACTATTGATGCAGTTTTTGGGGCACCAAATTTGGTGGCTATAGCTCAAAAACTGGGGGAGATATAGGCTTTTTTGACTTTAAAATGCGGGGGGGGGTTGGGGGCGGAATGGGGGGCGTGGCTCCAAAATTTTTGATGCAGTTTTTTGGGGGTTGCTAGTAGCTATCTGCTTACCAAATTTGGAAGTCTTAGCTCTAAGGATGTGTGAAATGAGTGGATTTAAAGGTTCTGAGCTATCGAATTTAATGATTTGCCAGCCCCCCAGTTATCGTAGAACCCCCATCTTGACACTTTAATTTACTATTTGATAGATAAAGAGAATTGGAAAGTTTCAAGTCTCTAGCTTGAAGGATGTGGAAAAAAGTGGCAAACATACAGACGGACGGACGGACGGACACCATGACGGACATTGCACAAACTCAATATACTCTTTACCTGCGGTATCGAGTATAAAAAGATTAAAAATAAATGTTTTTAAATAATCTAGAAAATTAATTAACATTTTGATTGCTACTTAACCCAAAAGTTGTATTATCCTGACTTCATTAAACATTTGTTATGCGCTTGATCAGTAAATACAGCCGACTTCATATAGCCATGAATGAACGCGTTGATTTTAGAGACTATGAAATATAGAGTATTTTAATTTGCTATACAAGCATATAGCCATCCGCTTGTCAAGTTTATTTCAAATTATCGATGACTCTTCGATTCTGATGTACACGTGTTCTCTATTGAAATAAAATCTACAATTTTAAATTATTGGTAAAACTTTTTTCATTCCTTATAAATAGTAATTCCAATTAGATTTTTATTATTTTTTAATGTGTCAAATTTAGTTTATAATATTGATAAACTTTTAAGTAGGTATAAGTATAAGTATAAGTATAAGTATAAGTATAAGTATAAGTATAAGTATAAGTATAAGTATAAGTATAAGTATAAGTATAAGTATAAGTATAAGTATAAGTATAAGTATAAGTATAAGTATAAGTATAAGTATAAGTATAAGTATAAGTATAAGTAAAAGTATAAGTTGATCAAAAAGTTAGCATTACTTAGTCTTTTACTGGACATTCATCATTCGTCTAGTGCATTTCTGCATTTAACACTTTTTATTATAACTAAATTTAAGTATTGCCAACCCATTATTCTCTATTATAACTAAATATATTAATAATTGCCAACCCAGAAACCCTGCTCCTACAAATAAATAAGCTTGTACGCAATACTACTTTCTTTTGCGGTTGTTTGTGGGCATAACATAAACAGCAGAACCGCGTGACTCGACTGTCTCAGTCAGCTGCATCTCTGACTCTAAGCATTAACAAAACAAAGTGAATTCAAAGCACAAAAAAAAGAAGCGAATTCAAAGCAACAGACAGCGTTCGTTAATTCACGAGCGAGACTTCGTCTTTGACGACCACTTTTCTCTGTCACAACACCAATACCATCATATTCGTTTACAAGCAGAGACAATTGTTGTACAACAACCACATACTATTTAAATTTTTGACTGCCTATCTGTGTGAGTTACAGCAGAGAGTTACAGCAGCGAGTAATAGCAGAGATTTACAGCGGCGAAATAACGCAGCGAGGTATGCATGTGAGTTACAGCAGAGAAGTTTAAAAGTCACGCTACCGCGCGTATAGATGTTAAAACATTAAAAAAAAGTAAGAAGGCTCTAGTCGCGAAAGCCCGACTAGAAGATACCCTGAACCAAGTTGCAATAAATAAATTAAATTTATATAAGACTTTGGTATACTGACTTAACTTCAATCGATTAAATTCGACATCTCCGGTGTTTCTTAACCGATTTGGACGAAATTTTCAGAAATGTTCTATTGTTACCCATTCTTTCAACCCTCATTTTTAAATTTTCCAAATTCGATATTTTTTTGTTATCGATTCCATGTGTATATCGGAAACCAGAATAGTTATCGATAATTTGAAGCAAACTTGTTCTGCTCATGGAGAACTTATATTCAAAATCTGAAGTCTCTAGCTCTTGTAGTCTCTGAGATCCACGCGTTCATACAGACGGACAGACGGACGGACAGACGGATATGGCTATATCGTCTCGGCTGTTGATGCTAATCAAGAATATATATGTGGTTTTTAGTTTTCCTCGTTTGATTACGATTTTTTATTTGTAATGATATAGCTCTAATACAAATTTTAATTCTTCGGGAGTTCTTAAATCACGTCCGATGCATAGTTGACGAGAATAGCGACTGCCTGTTCACTCCAACCTCGGCCGTAAACTAACATTCTTAATCGATACTAATATCGATTACCACTACTCGTCTTTCGTAAATATTCGATTCCTAGTGCCCATTAACACGCTGAAGTTTTTTCGTGAATTTTCTCTCTGAATCTTTTGTTTGTTGGGGGAGTAGAGGGGTAAAATTTCAAGCAAAAGTTCACTACTTGTTAAGTCGTGAATTTTTTTTCTAATTTTGCTTTGCCTAATTCCGATAGAATGTAAACACAGAGTTGCAAAGTGTTTGATGTGAATAATAAAGTTTTCGATACGAAATATCGCACAAGCAAATATTAGCGCCAATAGTAAATACATTGTTTTGCTTAAAAAATTATTATAGTAATGTTCACTGAATGCATTTTATTTACTTGTTACTTCTTAAATCAATTATATATTAACAAATAATACAATCGATGGCAAAGATGTATGTTTATCGACCATAAATTTAACCCAGAGTTGCATTTTCAAAGGAAAAACTTCACTGAAAAACTTCAGCGTGTAAATGCGACCTGAATTCCGAAGAATTTTCAAAACGGAATGAAAAATAAATTCACGAAAAAACTTCAGCGTGTAAATAGGCTCCTACATATATACTTTATGGGGTCGGAGATGCTTCCTTCTGCCTGTTACATACTTTTGCACAAAACCATTATACCCTTTTTTACCCATTTTATGGGTTAAGGGTATAAAAAAAAAACTATACGAAGGCTCTAGTAGAGAAAGCTCGACTAGGATTTAGTCTTGACTACAGACCTTACACTTTCTGTCATTGTTTTTATGTATTTACCCCTGGGTATGTTTGCTACTATTGTACTATATGTGTTATTGAGTGGTTGCCAGACTATTTATAAAAACAGCTGCTTTCGAGATTATTGAATTAGTGAAATTAGGTCACACTAGGCGAGTTTTGGTTGTAAAAGTAAGTAAATTTTATGATTTATTAATTTAAAAGACTAAACTGATGTTTTTAACAGTGGAAAGGAAGAAAAAATACGAAATGATTTTCAATTCAAAAATTTGCAGCTGGGAAAAGAGGATAGAATGCAAAAATTAGAGCTAGAAGTAAAATATAAGAATGCTTAAGTGTTGATATAAATAAAAAAAACATTATTTATTTTCTGAATAATAAAGAAAGTTTTTCAATTATTATTTATGAAAACAACAACTTTTTTCAGCTTATCAATTGCTCAATTCAATTTAACTTTCGATTGTATTGTCATCGAACTGGCAAACAGCTGACTTAGCACAAATACGACAAAAGAAACGTAAAAAGTGCACTCACTAGCTACACTGTATTATATATAACACTTTACGCACATAGCATAGCTACTGAATACCCTAATTAAAAACTTTTGGTGATTACCTCGAGAAATTCATCACCTTTATGCATATACATTTCTTGCTTCAGATGATCCGGTAACAAGTTATGATATTTACGAACCTCAAAAATGAATTTAAATCGAAAATCGATTTAAAGTTGTTCATACGTGAAAATTCACGTACATAAAGTAAAAGACCAGCCGTGAGGTCGTTTCAAAAGCTGTGACTCTGTTAGTTTTAGTCGGATCGACTTCAAATTTAGACACAATACTCTCGAAATATTGGTTATTGAAAAAGATGCAAAACAAAATGCATTGGAGTACGTGGGCAGCATCTCAAAAAGAATGGATTGCAAGCCAGATAATTTATTTATGCGGATAATTACTTTGTAGACGAATTCCCACAACCCATGCATTTTAGTTAATTAAGTAATCAGTAGCCGACAAAAGCTAGACTAGTCAAAAATGGTTGAAAGATACCTAGTGTCCTCAATAAAATATCTGTATTCGAAATTTTGCTGCCAAACCCATTGCCGCCGTCCCCAGCACCCTGCAATTCATAATTGAGAAAACATACATATATCTTCTACAGTTTTTGGGCCAGAGTCACCCAATTTGGTCTGAAGAAAGCTGGTGATGCCCCCTAAAGTCTGAAACAACAAGTTAAATCGTTGCAGTTGGCCGCAACTGAGTGCGAAATACTCTGCCATCAGTATTACACCATGCGGTAAGCAGTTTGTTTGCAATGGGGGCGGGACGTGTGGTCGTGACCTTCATACATTAGGTGATGCAAACTTTTGGAGAACTTCACCAGCTATCTTTCCACCTTATTTCGGAGATGCAACCAGCTATATTGCCACCAAATTTGGTGACTCTAGCTGAAAAACTGAGAATGATACACGGATTCCCGTTTTTTAAAAAGCGGTGGGGCGTAGTTTGGTGGCGTGGCATCCAAAGTTTTGAAACCCAATCTTGACACCGTATCTGTCTTTCCTATTTATTTTATATTTGCAAAATTAAAATTCTCTAAATTTACGGGTTTTTGAAAGGCTGATGGCTACGGGCGGCAGGGGAGGGCTTGGCATCTTCATTTTTGATGCATATTTTTGTCACTAGCTGCCTTATCACCAAATTTGGTGAATCTTGCATTTAAAATGTGGGAAATATGTATCTGTGTTTTAGACATGGACCAAGATAATTGCAAAGTTTCACGTCTCTAGCTTACGGGCGGACAGACGTACAGACACCATGACGGACATTGCACAAAACCAATATACTCTTCACCTTCGGTATCAAATTATAAAACAACACTTAACAAAGCATATAAAATATCAATAGACAATTTAGCGGCTATGTTTAATAAGTGACGATTAACAAATGTCATACATCAAGGTGTTAATTATATAGACAAAATAATATTTTATTATATATACGGCACTTTGTTGCGGCTACCTCAATGTAATTTTTTCTCCTAAAGCGTTAAGCTTAGTTAATTGCTTATATCCAAACTTCACAAACCAAACAAAATCAATCGCCATGTTGATTGCTTACGGGCTGCATTTATCTTTCGCAGTTTTTAAGCAGAACGATGACAATAACGTCTTGCTAGAATTTGCATTGATTTTAATGCAACGCCAGTCTCTAGAGCTTGTTATTAAATCAAAAATAAAATCTTTTTTATGTATAAAATTACCTAATGCAAGCAAAACAGTTAATGATTTAATAGCTCTAATCTGAACAAAAGGAGTAACCGTTTTAAAACTTTTTAACACTACTTCACCTGACGTATTTTAATAAAATTATATATATATATGTGATTACAAAAACCGAATCAAGCTAATCAAGTGTTTAGAGAGCCGATGAGCAAAATCATGCTATGCAGTCAAGCACGGCCCCTGAAAATGAGGTTGTGCAGCAACCGAAACCCTTCTTCTATGTTTTGGCCCAACGAGAGCATCATGCAAGTTTGTATTTGCGCTGGCACTGTGTGGAAAATCAAGGCAATGTAAGGTAGTTTTATGTTTCTATGATACGAAAAACATAGCACGAAGAAAAGGAGAATGCAGAAAAAAAATATAAAATTAAGGGGTACATCTCCGAAGTCCCTACCCTGCGGTTTCCTTTACAAAATTTTTAAAACTCTTTCGTCTCAATATAATATTATAGGCATATAGTTTTTATTTTCCGCATTCACTCCGGCACATGCCACACCCGCAGCTTCATATCTCATAGATGTATTTCTGAATTCCTTCTCTTTATTGAACTTGTTGTTAATTTTAGTAAACAACAAATTAGAAATGAACACTGTTCAATTATTAATATTTGGCGCTTAGCGCAACACTTTTCCGCAAACGAAAATGAAAAACTAATCAGGTTTCGGACGTTAGATTGACAATTGCAATGTGGGGAAACAAGAAGGTTTTAATGGCCTATAGAGTAAAATTAAAAGTAGAAAAAAGTGGCCGGAACATGTGCAGAAACTTGTGTCCAATGAATTTATCGGCCAGCAACTAACTGGTGGCTACAACGTCATCATTTTCACTACTTAGAAAAGCTGCGAAAAAGCTGATACGTGATGATAAACTTTCACTATTCTGTGCTTTTACTAAAGGCCAAATTTGTGTGTATGGAGCCACTGAAGAGGCGTTCATCGCTTTGCAGTGATGTAAAACGCTAGAAGGAATAGTTTCAGCGAGTTTGTATACGTGTGCAAACGTTTTTTGATGAAAAATTGTACAGAAAATATTCAATAATAGGGCAGTGACACGATAACTCATCTCAAAATCATCGGGCTTGCAAAAAATTGGTAAAACTGTGTATTTAAAAAGTGTGTTTCATTTAAATATTGTGGTTAAGTCAAACATTTAGTGCTGATTAATCCGATAACGTGATAAAGTGACGCCAAATTCGAATTCAGCCACCCCGAAAACATGTGGTAAACATAGTTCAGTTCATAGATCAGAACTTATATTTTGCGTAAGTTTGTTATAATGTTTATGAAAAATTTACGTTCAGGGAAATTCTAAGACAGTTAAAATCTTGTATTTATAAATTTTAAAATACAAAATTAATTAAAATACTCACTTAAAAAGTGTTTAAATTACAAATAATAGATGAATTTGCACATTTTAATACATAAACAACTTTATCGTTATTCAGCGCAGGTGACTTAAGAAAAAAAAAAAAAAAAAAAAATTAAAACTTTTATTCCCAAGTTTTTAATAACAAGAAATGCCTTTATTTCAAAAAATGTTCAAGGTTGTCTCCCTTCGTGATGTGGTGCTGTCTTCAGAAGATCTGTTTGAAAAATTTTGATGACACGGTCAAGCAATAACTGTACGCTATTTTTTACGGTACTAACGCCTTTCGATTGGTAAAGTCTACAGGGTTTCTCATAGTCAAGTTATTTCAAATATTGTAGTTATCCTACTTTTTTTATGGGCAACATAATTTATCAGATCGCTTTGAAATTCGCCTTACTAACACATAATCTTTCAAAGCTACATAAAAAAAAAAAAAAACAAAAAACAACAAAAAAAGTCTTGTCAAATCATTGACAACACACAGTCACAAACACCAGTTTTAAGAGGGAGAAAAAAAAAACACAACATATACGAGTAACTGCATAGAATTGCCCACATGTGTGTCACTTCACTGCAGACAAAACCGGCAATGGCAACAGCTACACAGCTACATATACTTTTTATACCCTAAACCCATAATATAGGAAAAAAAGGTTTAATGGTTTTGTGCAAATGTATTTAAATAGCAGAAGCAAGCATGGTTGGAAGACCTAATAAAGTAAAGAGTATATTCTTGAACTGCATCAGCAGACTAAAGAGATAAAGCCATGTCTGTCCTTCCATATATTAGTGTTATGTGTTTTTGTTTGTCGGTCTTGGTGTGCGGCCGGCCATAAGAAGCAATGGATTCATGTTCGGTTCGACATAAAAAAACGTCTAAAGACGTTTTGTTGGCTACGGTGCGCGGCTGGCCTAATTCAATTCATCGATAAATTTTCCCTTCTCCGATTTATATTTAATATGAATTAATAACAATAAAATAATAAAGTTATCCACACATCTTGCTATATAAACTTTGAGGTTTATGAATCTGACAAGAAAATTGTAAAATATCGATCAAATAAGATATTTTCTGAATATGTAAGATATGTTGAAAATATTTGTATAAGGAAACACACGTTATGTCCAGGGTACTTTCTAGTCGATGAATTTCAACAACAGCCTTCTATCTTTTTGTACTCGTTACCGAAGGTAAAGAGTATATTGGTTTTGTGCAATGTCCGTCATGGTGTCCGTCCGTCTGTCCGTCCGTCCGTCCGTCTGTATGTTCGCAACTTTTTTCCACACCCTTCAAGCTAGAGACTTGAAACTTTCCAATTCTCTTTATCTATGGGATAGTAAATTAAAGTCTCAAGATGGGGGTTTTACGATAACTGGGGGGCTGGCAAATCGATAAATTCGATAACTCAAAAACGATAAATCTGCATATTTCACAAATCCTTACAGCTAAAACTACCAAATTTGGTGTGCAAATAGCTACTAGCAACCCCCAAAAAAATGCATCAAAAATTTTGGAGCCAAGCCCCTCCATTCCGCCCCCAGCCCCCCCGCGTTTTAAAGTAAAAAAAAGCCTATATCTCCCACAGTTTTTGAGCTATAGCCACCAAATTTGGTGCCAAGATAGGTGATGATGACCCCCCAAAAACTGCTTGGATGCCACGCCCACCAATACCGCCCTAGCCGCCCCCATCCACCACAACGCTTCGTCAAAAACGGGAACGCGTGTATCTTCCAGAGTAGTCGAGCTAGAGCCACCAAATTTGGTAGCAAGATAGCTGGCAACGCCCCCAAAAAATTTGCATCAATGTTTTGTAGCCACGCCCACCCATTTCACCCCCCGTTTCGCACCTTTTACATACTTTGAGCTAGAGTCACCAAATTTGGTATGAAGATCGCAATTGACATTTCACATAGATCTGTGTCAAAAATTTGGATGCCACGCCCTTCCATACCGCCCCCCAGCCTCCCTTTCTCCACCTTTTGCAAACTTCGAGCTAGAGTCACCAAATTTAATATGAAGATTGCAATTGACATTCCACAAAGATCTGCATCAAAAATTTGGATGCCACGCCCTTTCATACCGCCCCCAAGACCCCCTTTCTCCACCTTTTGCAAACTTCGAGCTAGAGTCACCAAATTTGATATGCAGATAGCAATTGACATTCCACAAAGATCTGCATCAAAAATTTGGATGCCACACCTACCCATACCTTCCCTAGCCCCCTTTTCCCCAATTTTACAAACTTTAAGCTAGAGTCACCAAACTTGGCATGTAAATAGCAATTGACATTCCATAAAGATCTGCATCAAAAATTTGGATGCCACACCCACCCATACCGCCTCCAGCCCCCCCTTTCTTCGGAAGGAAGATATCTGGTGGCATCCCCATCTGCATCGGAGAATCTTTAAGGCAGCGTACATACCTGCCGCATCCATACCCCTTTGCAATCAGGCCTCTTTTACCGGTTTAAAAACTGGTAACGAGTATACCGCAGTCGGTCGCGTCCGACTGCAACGTTTCCATTTGATTTTAATATGAAATACGTACGAAAAATGAGGTGACACTAATTAAATTTCGGGGAGTGTATATCATAAACCAATTGCCCGCATGAATGGGCTGATAACTTGGGTATCCAACAAGAAAACTTATCTTTTCATTTGTATCGATGGCCTACTGGAGTTTGGCCTATCGCAAGTCAACAGGGTGCTTTACTGTAGTGGTAGAATTTTGGACTTAATATTTGTTTCGGACTCAGATTGCAGTAATTCTTGTAGAAAACCCCCTCTAGTGCTTCCGGAAAATACCTACCATCCAACCTTAGAACTATCCAATGAAATTCTTAACCCTAGTTCAGTATCTAATAACACTTTAAAAGCCCGTTGCTTTCGTAAAACTAACTTTACTAAATTAAATTATCTTCTTCAACATACTAATTGGTCTCACCTTTATTCTTGTAGTGATATAGAAACTGCCATTGCCATATTTTATAGGACGTTGAATTCGCTTTTGGATATTTGTGTTCCCCTCACTTGTTCTTCAAGTGATTATAAACCACCTTGGTTTACGAGGGAACTATCGAAATTGAAAAACGCGAAGACAAGATCATATAAGAAATTTAAAAAATCGGGAACGACTTTAGATTTATCTTCGTATTTAGTTGCCAAATCTAGTTTTCTTTCTGTTAACACATCTTTTTATAATAACTATCTTAATCGTTGTAGACTAAACTTTTCACGTGACCCTAAACAGTTTTATAAATTTGTTACCTCTAAACGTTAGTCTTCTTGCTTGCCGTCTTCAGTATACCTTGATAATACAAAAGCAAGTTCTGATCAGGCAGTAGCCGATCTATTTGCTGAGTATTTTCAATCAGTATATTCAACGAACTTACACAGTTGCAGTAATTCCTATCCTTTTGAAGTTCAAGCGTCAAATTGCATATACATCCCAGTTATAACTGAATGTACGCTTCTAAGCGACCTTACCTCTATCAAACCAGGCTATCTGCCTGGTCCTGATGGAGTGCCAGGTTGTATACTTAGATACTGTGCGGATTCACTTTGTTAACCCTTACTTAAATTATTTAACTTGTCGGTTGACTCAACGGTGTTTCCTGATATATGGAAGGAATCCTTTATAATTCCACTCCATAAAAATTCTTCAAAGTCAAACGTTAAAAATTATAGGGGTATATCCAAGACGTCTGCCATTCCAAAAGTCTTTGAAAAAATTATATGTTCTCAATTGCAACACACATGTAGTTCAATTATATCGTCTTATCAACACGGTTTTGTTAGGCGTAGATCAACTACCACTAACCTTCTTGAATTCACTTCGCTTGTTATCAAAGGGTTTCAGGAAAGAATGCAAACTGACGTTGTTTACACTGATTTTAGTAAAGTATTTGACTCTGTTAGTCATTCTCTGTTGCTTCATAAATTGAATATTATTGGATTTCCATCAAAACTCTTATTCTGGCTTTCGGAGTACTTGTGTGGCCGAATACAAAAAGTTATTTTTAAATCATCTGTATCTAAGCCTATTTTAGTTACCTCTGGGGTTCCCCAGGGGAGTCATCTTGGACCTTTGCTATTTCATCTGTTTATTAACGACCTTCCAGCTGTTATTACTAACTCTTTTGTTTATATGTTTGCTGATGATGTGAAGCTATGTTTCACCTACAATGATGTATCTCTTTGTAACTTGCTACAGTCGGATTTGTGTGCCCTGTCAGCCTGGTGCCGTTTTAACTTACTCAACTTAAATTGTTCAAAATGTAAAGTCATGTCTTTTTGTAGAAGTACCCCTCATACTGCTCACTACTTGCTTGATGCTTCACCACTTGACCGCGTGTTTGAAATTAAAGATTTAGGCATTATTCTTGATCCTAAATTAAAGTTTGACTCTCATATCGCGTCTATGGTCAATAAGGCCATTAATGTCTTTGGCTTCATCAAGGTCGAAAGAGTTTAACGATCCCTACACCACTAAAACGCTTTATACATCCCTAGTACGTCCCATCCTGGAGTATGGATCCTGTGTGTGGTCCCCACAATACTCGATTCACCAGGAAAGAATTGAATCTGTGCAGAAGAAATTTCTTCTATTTGCCCTTAGAAGTTTTAACTGGGTTCCTGGAGTTGACTTACCCCCATATTCAAGTAGACTCCTTTTAATTAATCTTCAATCCCTATTAAACCGTAGAACCATGCATGGAGTATTATTTATTACTAACCTACTTAATGGTGAAATCGACTCATCAGTTCTTTTAAGTCGAATTAAATTAACTGTTCCGATTAGATCTTCACGTAACTTTTTACCCCTTAGCCTTGATCGTTGCTTGAGTAACTATTTAATAATTTTTTATTTCTGACTATCTATTTTTCTTCCTACTACTAAAAATATCTTTTATCTTTATTAATCGTAACCACTAATTACTAATCTATCGATGGTCTGATTGGGTTTTTCTGGGTTTTTTCCAATCCTTGCAACAAATGTTGGACTACTCAATTTTTTATTGAATTTCCCAGAGCTTTAACGTTATTTTTTAAATTTTTACCTCAATTTATTTTCAGATTTATGTATTATTCTATATTTTACTTAATTTAATTATTTTAACTATTATTAATTTAAATTAAATTTGATTTCATTTTAATGTCAGCTGCTCTTAGCTGACAATAAATAAATTAATAAATAATAAATTAATAAAAAACGAGCTTCTGGTGTCCTTGGGCTCAAAGAGCGCTGGGTAGATAATCCATATATTACTAAAAGTCTATATGACTTTCTGGTATATTTAGAATCCATTAAATGGGTTTTGAAAAATGTACAATGTATAAAGGTATAAAAGGTATATAAAACGTAATAAGTAAATATATTTAAGATGTTGTTTTATGTTGTATTTCCAAAAGGTATTATTCGTGGTTGCAAACTGGGGTTGTTGTTTTGATGCAGATCTTTGGGGGTCGTTACCAGCTATCTTAATAACAAATTTGGTAACTCCAGCTTATTGCGGTACGGGTGGGCGTGGCATCAAATGTTTTGAGGGATGTCATCACCTATCTTGACACCAAATTTTGTGGCTATAGCTGGCTTTAGTTTCTGATTTCAAACTACAGGGGGTTGGGGCGGATTGGATCTGCGTGGCTTCACAGTTTTTTTTTGGGATGCCAGTAGCTATCTCCTTGCCAAATCTGGGGTAAGGGTGTGGAAAATATAAGGACTTATTGAAATTGAGTTATCGAATTTATCGATTAATAGTAGAACCCCAATCTTGACAATATATCTGTCACGGCCATAGATAAAGATATTTGCATAGTATCAAGTCTCTTGCTTGAAGGGCGTCGAAAAAAGTTGCGTTCATACGGACGGACAGACACCATGATGGACATTGCACAAACCTAATACAATATTCTTTACCTACGCTATCGAGTATTAAAAATACGGTTTTTAACTACATTGAACTAAATATTTAAAATATAATTTCTTAAATAAGCTTAAAACATTAATGATCGAAAAATGCTAGTAGTATTATTGGGAAAAAAGATTGGGCGCTTTGTGCTATATTTTTCGCATTTCGTTTGAATTTTTTTTTTAGTTTTATAAACAATATTTACTTTAAACATTTTAGTTCGATGTTTTTTAAAATTTTGTTATTTAGATTTTTTAACTAAACGCATTTGTTAAAACTTTATAGTTCGATGTTCTTTGAAAACCGCCCTGAAAGTATGCTTTAAAATAAAAGCCGCCCTTAAAGAATGCTTTATAATAATTGTCACTTTTCTGAGCCAGCGTCTGCTTAACTTGAATTTTTGGCGAGACACACAACTTTAAAATACGCGACGCATTGCGTTCGGCTCACTACTGCAAGGATCCGAAGTACTGCAAACACTTTCAAAATGCAATAGGTTTTTAGCCGATTTGACATCTTTCTGTGTAATATATGCTTAGTAGCTTTATCCATTGTAATTGCCATATAGCGAGCAAGTTGGCTAGTTATATGAAACAAATAATATGTTTGATTATGTGTGGGGTGAGAAGGACGGAGAGCAACATCAATAATGATTCATGGACACCAGCCTGCTACAAAGAATTCCGAGCAAAAGCAATTTTGTTAAATTAGTAGAAAATCAATTCATAAACTAACCTTTACCATATATAGACATGGACACAGACATGATGCGTATTTTAAAAATTTGACTTTTTTTATATCATTCACAGCAATCGCTTCTTGCTGGTCGCATAACTGTGGCCTCCATGACGGGACCCATTAAACGTGGATTACTCTGGCAGCAGCGTGATCGTATTTTTTCACGATGGAAGGAAAGGTCAGTACTGACTGCATAATACTCCGAAATAATTTCAATGTCATCCGGAAACAGGTGGTAAAGAGTATGCTTGCGAAGGAGGGCATATGGGCGGTAGTAGGAGAATTATGTCTGTCATTTAAATATCATTTTCAGTACAAATCCGTTTTATTTTGGTAGCTCCAGTTCTAAGATTGTGAAAGATAAAGAATTTTGTAGCCGTAAAATTTAGCCCAACTCTTTAAATGACTTTAATAGTAATAATTTTTTCAAATTAGGTGACTCAAGCTTTAAAATTGAGTAAGATACGAGCCTTGTCGAATATAAATGCTGTGGCAGGCGGATGGCTGGGAAGGGATCTATGGGAGGTTTCACATAGTGGCCAATTGGACCTCGCTAGGCGAAATTAATTTATAACTATAATTATATCTTCGGTATTATTTTGAAAAATACAAAATAATAATATTTGCAAGAAATAAAAAAAATAATTATTTTTAATTTCAGTAAACTTGAAACAAATTTGGTAACTCTAGCTCAAAGCTGTGAAAAATATGGGGACCATCCAAATTTTTGTTCCCGATCTTTACAGGATGTCATTAGCAGTATGGCCACCAATTTCGGTGACCCTAGCTTGAAAACTATGGAAGATAGGTGGATTTCCGATTTAAAGGGCGGGCGGTTTGGGTGGTCGTGACATCCTTATTTCTTATGCAGATCTTTGGGGAATATCACGAGCAATACTGACACCGAAGTTGGTAATTCTAGTTTTAAAACTGTCAGCGGTACAGGCGATTCAGATATTACAATGTGATATGGCGGAAGGAGTATGCGTGGAGTTATCGATTTCCCAGTTCCCCTGTAGATGAAGAAACACAATCTTGACACTTTTTCTATCTCGCCCCCGTCTGTATGAATGCAATTTTATCGAAACCCGTTAAAATAAAAAGTTTTAACTTTGCTTATTTTTTTTATGGGCGGTACAAATTAAGTGTCTAGGGTTTCTACGCCTACTGCGAGGCTGGAAAATCGATCAAATTAATTAATAAAAACCTATAGAACCACATAATTCCCACATCTTTACAGCTTGATTTACCAAGTTTGGTAAGAAGATAGCTAATGGCGTTCTCAAAAAAACTGCATACAAAGTTTTGGTGACACGCCCAACCCGTCCGCCCACCGCATTTTCAAATCATAAGCGCCAATATCTTCCACAGATTTTCAGCTAGTCACCAAACTTGGAAGGAAGATAGTTGGTGTTATCCCACAAAAATGAGTATCATAATTTGGTTACCACTCCCAACCATACCGCCCGCCTTGTAAAATCGAAAATCCCCATATCTTCAACAGTTTGTGGGATAGAGTCACCAAATTTGGTGGCAATATATCTAATGGCACCCTCAAAGATCTGAATACAAAATTGTGTTATGCCCGCCTTTTAAAATCGGAAATCCGCATATCTTCCATATATTTTTAAGCTATTCACCAAGTTTGCACGCGATGTTTGATAAGACGTGCATCAAACAAGCTTTGAACTAGAGGTGGGCACGGGCTGGGCTTTTATCGGGTACCCGTGGGCACCCGCGGGTAACAGTGGGTACGGGCTGAAAAATCATATTTCGGGCTGGGTGCGGGCGGGTGTGGGTTGGTCCGTTCAACCCGCTTTACCCGAAATAAAGTAAGTAAATATTTTGGTAAATATTATGGTTCGAAAAACTTAAAAATCATTGCAAAGTAGAATTATATGATTTCCATGTAATGGAACAATTAAAGGAGAAAACCTTAAATTCTTTAGAAAAACGTTTTTAGCCAACTTCAGTTAATTTAGCTGGATTATTTTTAAACCCTCCGTTTGAAGAGTTAAGTTTTTTTTTTATCAGAAGAAAGAAAAAATCATGCGTTAGAAACAGTGAAATGCATGATGATTGAATATCGCGAAACGTTAGAAGACAATCTTGATGACTCGCAAACTGAAAACTCTTCGCCAAACACGAGTCACGAGTTTCAAGAGTTTTTTGACACGCATCAACCAAAAAAACTAAAACTTGACAAAAATGCCATTGATTTAAAAATTTAAAAATATTATGCCAAAACTTCTCATTCAAACTTGCCAATTCCAGAATTATGGAAACAAGCAACTGACCTCAAAATATTGCAATTTGTGGCTAAAAATATATTATGCATTCCTGACAGCTCTGCGACAAGCGAGCGAGTTTTTTCTTCATCTGGTAAAATTCTCAATGAAAGACGCACAAAACTTTCAAGTGGTCCAAACAAGCTTAATTTTTAGTACCAAAATATGTAATTTTATTTGATAAAAATAAAAAATTAAGTTTTTGAAAAAGTTCTAAATTTTTCGGGCGGGCAGGTTGGGTTCGGGTATGATATTTTTTATTGCCATCGGGTACGGGTAAAGACTGGCGCTGCGGCCCATGGGCTGGATCGGGTTGGGCGCGAAAAATTAGGCCCATGCCCATCTCTACTTTGAACCCAGCACTCACCATTCCGGCCTCGTACTCTCTCTTTGCAAGCAAACATCTTACCGCCCGTTTTTATTCTGGTATAAGATTATACCGCAGTCGGTTGGGTCCGAATGCAACGTTTTCACTTGTTTACTTTTGTTGTACAACATCTTTTTTAGCTCCACGAGCTTGCCATTTTTACAACGGAATTATAAATAAAGTGTGCGAAGCACATATTAAAAAATCTAATATAGGGGTAGAGACTTAAACCATATATGTATGTTTCAATAAATAGAAAAGGTCGCACCAAACTTAGATCGATCATATCTTAAGACGTTGTGCTACAGACTAAAAATGTTTGCGAAGAGGATTCTAATATGACACTGAACGTGTTGCCATCAAGGATAATCATATGAAATTAGTTATTTATACATACTTTTATTTAACTTGACATGTATGTTTGTACCGGATTCTTGTTATAAAATTTTCACCAAGTTCCCGACTAGCAAGAGCTCTGAAATTTTCACTAAAGATGTGTTTCAGATGACAATACATGTTTTTAAAGTTTTT